>JAREIS010000477.1:0-185000 GCA_030060385.1 Muscicapa striata striata | reverse complement strand
CTTGTTTCTTTCTGGTTTTGGGTCCCTTTTTTCTCCTCACTTTCCCCTGGAGAAATGGTGAGGATCTGGTTTGGGGTCATCACTCTGTGTGTACATTGAAGAGTTGCCCCAGAGTGTGGTGAGGTGGGACTGGGAGGCTGGCTGCCCTCTGAGCTCTCACAGAGTTCCTGTCACACTGATTCTGTCACAGAGTTCCTGTCACACTGCTCCTCTCACAGAGTTCCTGTCACACTGATTCTGTCACAGAGTTCCTGTCACACTGCTCCTCTCACAGGATTCCTGTCACACTGCTCCTCTCACAGAGTTCCTGCCATGCTCCTGCTTCCTGCTGCTGCCATGGGAGGTTCTCACCCTGCCTGAGGGAGCTCATGAACTTGGGGCCTTCCTGCCCACATTTCCCAGAGCCTTTCCTGTGTCCTTGGCCAGGGTGGGCAGTTTCCACCTGCCTCCTGCCCAGCTAGCTGTTGGCACAGTCTGGTGCACAGGTTATGGAGAAGGCTCTGTGTGGGATGCAGAGGGAGTGCTGGTGGTGCTGCTGACCACAGAAATCCTTCTGAATCCAGAACTCCACTGAGGGTGAGCTTGGGTGGCACATGCCCATGTTCATTGCTGCTCTGTGCCCTGCTCTGCCCCTGGTCAGGTGCTGTCAGCACAGTGCTTCAGAGTGTCCTGGGGCTGAGGGGAGGTGGGGTGCAGCTGGGGTGAGTGTCAGGAGCTGCTGCAGTCACACATCACACATCACAGACGGGGAAGGGGGCACAGTCACATGCCTGTCACACGGTGCCATCACAAGCCCTCCCAAACCCAGCCTGCTGCTCTTGTCAAGTCAGAGGGCATCTGTGGATAAACCATCTGTTCTGGCCAGGGCTGTGCAGCTCTGCCTGTTCTTGCCTTGGCTCTCCACTGTGCACTGATGCTCTTTCACCACCACCCCCACTCAGTGTGCCCCAGCATGGGGACAGTTGTGGTTGTGGACAGGGACACCTCTCTGCCTGATGTCAGAGCTGCCTTGGCTGGGCTCTGACTTAGCCAGAGCTGGGGGAAGGATCCAAACCCCAGAGGAGCTTATGCTGCTGTCAAACCACAGCTCACTTTACCCCTTATCCTACTTGCAGCTGCCCTCTTGGTGCTGTTTGGCTCACAGGAGCAGGTTGGGATTTACCTGGGTTGGGATTTACCTGGGTTACTGATCACTCATCACTGGGTTGAGATTTACCTGAGTTACTGATCACTCATCACTGGGTTGGGATGTACCTGGATTACTGATCATTGAGTTGGGATTTACCTGGGTTGGGATGTCCCTGGGTTACTGATCACTGATCACTGGGTTGAGATTTACCTGGTTTGGGATGTACCTGAGTTACTGATCACTGGTGACTGGGTTAGGATTTACCTGGGTTACTGATCACTGGGTTGGGATGTCCCTGGGTTACTGGTCCCTGCTGCTGGAAACCAGAGCCCAGGAGCAAGGATGGCATGAGACCCTTCAGTCTGGGCCACAGAGCTGGAGCAGGCACAGTGCAGGGGCTGGAGTTAGAGCAGTTCACACTCTGAGGAGATGCAGTTTCCTAGCAGGGGGGAAATGGATGTTGGAATGGTTTATCTGGAGAGCAGTTGGATTAGCACTGCCTGAGCCTCTGGAATGAGCCCAGTTTTCTGTTCACAAGATGTGCCTCAGTCCAGCTGGGGGGTGTTGCTGGGCTGGGACCCTGTGCTACCATTCCTGCAGGGTCTGTGGCTTTGGGGTCCCCTGTTGACTCTCTGCCCTGGGCCCTTGGGCAGAGCAGTGCTGGGGCTGCCCAGAATGGATGTGTCCACGCAGGGCTCAGCACTAGGGCAGCAGCTTTAAGCTCCTGTTGTGTGTCCTGTTGCAGCTCAAGCTGTGTCTGCAGTGTCAGAAGGGTTTTTCTTCTGGTAACAGAAGAATTTACAATCAGTAAAGGCTTTTCTGAGGAATTTTTTAATCTCTCTCTGATGCCTCTAAGCCCAGTAGCAATGGATGCAGTCACCAAGTGCACAAATGGGACACAGACCCTCTCTCTCCTATCCATGTGCAATGACCAGGGCTGGATTTAGGGCTGATGGGAAATCTGCCAGGCTTCAAATTAGCAGTGACCCCACAGTTCTGCCACCTTTGGGACTGTGGATGAGACTATTGATGGATCCACTGGGCATCTCTCATCTGACACATACTTTGGGAGCTGCAGAGGAAGCCCTTCAAAGTTTGCAGTTCTTTGCCAGTCACAAGTTAATCTTCAGAGGACACAAACTTTGGAGACATGAGGGATTTGCTGTCTTGCCCCAAGAGTCTCTGGGCAAAACCAGTGGTTAGAGTTCAGAGCAAGCATCCGTGGTTCCTGTGTGAGCTGAACTCTGCAGAGGTGAGTGAGTGAGTGAGTGAGTGAGTGAGTGAGTGAGTGAGTGAGTAAGTGAGTGAGTGAGTGAGTGAGTGCTGGCTGATGTGCACTGCACACACAGTCCTGACCTGGCATGAGCAAACACCAGGGACATGGAGGGGAGAAGAAGTAAAAAAAGAAAGTCTGACCTTGCCCTGTATGTGGATGAAATACATGGATACAGTGCTCTGGTGAGGATTCAAAATAACTCCAAAGCAGGTATAGAAGCTTCAAGCTCAATACAGTAGGAATGAGGAAAAGACTTGTGTTTGTGAAACCAGCAGGGGCTCTGAGCTCAGTCATGATCAACTTTACTGTAATGAAGCTTGGTTTTACTTTGGGTTGGATGAGTTCCCATTGTCCAGAGGAGGGCATGGAGATGCTGCAAGGGCTGGAGCTCTCTGCTACAGAGGTAGCTGGGAGAGCTGAAGGTGTTAACCTGCAGGAGGTGTTAACCTCTGGGGAAGGACTCAGAGCCCTTCCAGTGCCTGAAGCTGGAGAGGGAGCTTGAACAAAGGTCTGGAGTGATGGGACAAGGAGGAATGATGTTATCCTGAAGGAGGAGAGGTTTAGATTGGATATGAGGAAGTTCTTCCATGTGAAGGTGGTGAGGTGCTGGCACTCACCAGGTTGGCCAGAGCAGCTGTGGCTGCCCCATTGCTGGAAGTGTCCAGGGCCAGTTTGGACAGGGCTTGGAGCACCCTGGTCCTGCAGAAAGTGCCAATGGCAGGGGATGGGACCTCAGTGGCTGGGCTGGAGCGGGAGGAGCAGATCTGCCAGAGCTGGCAGGTGTTCACTAGAGCTGTGGGTCAGGTGTCTCCTGCAAATGCCTGCTCCTCCTCTTCCCAGAGTGTCACTTCCCTGGCCCTCTCCCTCATGGCCCTCAGCTGCATCCTTGCTCTGGTTCATCAGGTTCACCTGGCCTTGTGCTGTGCTGCATCTCATCTTTCTGGCTGGAGTGACAGAGCAGCTGCTGTCCAAGTGCAGGTGGGATGAAAAGGGACTTCAGTGGGGAGGAAAGAGCCAGTGTCAGTCAGCACGAGAGCCTGGCCTCAGCCCAGCTCAGCTCTGGGCTCTTGCCTCACAGAGGTGGGTAGGGAGCTGCTCAGAGTGTCAGCAAGGGGGAGCAGGGACAGGGAGGCACAGAGCACAGCCATGCACCAGCACTGCAGCTCTGGCTGCACAGCTCACCGAGGGCAGGGCAGCTCGAGAGTGAGCTCAGGAGCCCTGCCTTGCAGCGGGGAGAGAAGTGCAGCAAGAGCTGCAGCAGTGCTGAGGTGGCTGTGGTGCAGCTGCAGGCAGTGACTGCAGCGTTCCCAGAGCAGAGGTGGGACTGAAGGCAGCCAGAGCACAAGAGTAAAGGGAGCAGGCTGAAGGGGAAAGTTCTGCTCTGCTCTGGGGGGCTCCTGGGGGTTCTCCAGCTCGCTGAGAACCATGAGTGTCCCGTGGGATGTGCTGGAGAGCAGGCAGCAGCCGTGCCCCCAGCAGGGCAGGCTGAGCAGGACGGGCCAGTCGCACTCAGCACGGGGCTGGGAGCTCGAGCTCCAGGGGCTTTTGGGTGGACACTGCATGCAGCTGGTCAGTTCTCTGCAGCCTGGGGAACAATCTGCAAGGCCTGATACGTGTGTTGGGGCCAGTGTGAGTGTGAGTGCGGGTGCTGCTCCTCCTGCTGCCTCTGCAGCATCACCCCTGTGTCTCCTCTGGCAGAGTGTGTTCGAGGTGGGTGCTGGTGGGAGGCACTGCCTGGCTGATGCTCCTGTCACTCTGAGGTGACAAGGGCCCAGCTGTCCGTGGCTGGGCCCTGTGTGCTGTCCCTGAGTGCTGGCTGCACAGCCAGGCCAGGGAGCGCTCGGGGCACACACAGAGGGCAGCGTGCCCGTGCCTGGGCTGAGTGCCAGGGGCTGTGCAGGGAGCCACGCTGGCCTCGGCCTCTGCAGGGCTGGGATGGCAGGGCTGGAGTGGCTCTGCAGGGCTGGGCTGGCTCTGAGTGCTGGGATGGCTCTGCAGGGCTGGGCTGGCTCTGAGGGCTGGGCTGGCTCTGAGTGCTGGGCTGGCTCTGAGTGCTGGGCTGGCTCTGAGTGCTGGGATGGCTCTGCAGGGCTGGGCTGGCTCTGCAGGGCTGGGCTGGCTCTGAGTGCTGGGATGGCTCTGAGTGCTGGGCTGGCTCTGAGTGCTGGGCTGGCTCTGAGTGCTGGGATGGCTCTGAGTGCTGGGCTGGCTCTGAGTGCTGGGATGGCTCTGAGTGTTGGGATGGCTCTGCAGGGCTGGGCTGGCTCTGAGTGCTGGGATGGCTCTGCAGGGCTGGGCTGGCTCTGAGTGCTGGGCTGGCTCTGAGTGCTGGGATGGCTCTGCAGGGCTGGGCTGGCTCTGAGTGCTGGGATGGCTCTGCAGGGCTGGGATGGCTCTGCAGGGCTGGGATGGCTCTGCAGGGCTGGGGTGGCTCTGCAGGGCTGGGATGGCTCTGCAGGGCTGGGATGGCTCTGCAGGGCTGGGATGGCTCTGCAGGGCTGGGATGGCTCTGCAGGGCCCGTGGCTGGGCCAGGCTGGCAGCTCTCTCTGTGTGACCCTGGCGCTGGCACAGTGCGGTTCTGGTGCCGGTTCCGGAGCCGGTTCTGTTGCCGGTTCCGGTGCCGGTTCTGGTGCCGGTTCTGTTGCCGGTTCTGTTGCCGGTTCTGGTGCCAGTTCTGGTGCCGGTTCTGTTGCCGGTTCCGGTGCCGGTTCTGTTGCCGGTTCTGTTGCCGGTTCCGGTGCCGGTTCTGTTGCCGGTTCTGTTGCTGGTTCTGGTGCCAGTTCTGGTGCCGGTTCTGTTGCCGGTTCCGGTGCCGGTTCTGTTGCCGGTTCTGGTGCCGGTGCCGGTGCCGCGGTGCCACGGCCCCCCCGCCCGCCCCGTGCCCCCCGATGCTCTGCTCTGCAGAGTGAGCGATTGGCTCCCCCAGGCCGGGGTTGCTGAGCCTGCTGTGATCATGTCACGTCGGGCTCCGTCGATGTTAACATCTCATTATCTTTGTTACTGTAATTACATTATCCGCTGCTTTATGCAGAATTATTCTCCGAGGACTAATTGATGGATCCATGTTTAATTCATTAATCATTAGCATCAAATTCGACAATTACAGTGCACACTGATTGTGGAATTTCAAATGTAATGAGGGAAGAATTAACAAAGAAAAGGGAAAACCTGTTTCCCTGGCACACCGCTGCTCGCCGTGGGGGACAATGACATTGAGGGAAGAAGAGCAGTGAGAGCAGGGTGGTGCAGGTCATGGCAGACAGGAGGCTGCTGGATCATCTCCTGCCTTTCTCCTGCTTGCACGAGAGATTCTTTGGGTCAGAGCAGGGTCGTTAATCTCCTATGGAAGAAAGGAAAGTGGGCACTCAGGAGGGAAAGCTCAGCTCTGACTTCTGGAAGTTGCTTTTGCTTCCCCCCCAGCAGCAGCTCGTGTCACCCTGCCCTGGTGTGTGTGCAGGGACATGCCCAGGTACCCCTGTGCTCCACGCTCTGCAGGGACACAGCATGGGCTGTGTTGTCCCTGGATTTGTCCTGTGTTGTCCCTGTGGCTCTTGGCTGCTCTGTCCCAGGCAGTGCCTGCTCGGGGCAGGATCCTGTGGGCTGTGCTCTGTATTGTGGGCAGCAGAATGAAAGCCAGAGCAGGGCCCCAGTGCCTCCCCCTCAGCCTGAGTGGGGGCAGTGCCCGAGCACAGCTGGTTCAGTGCCAGCTGTGGGGACACGCCCTCCCTCCCTCCAGCTGTGATTTTGGCTTGCTCACTTGGATTTCTGTAGAGTCTGACTGTTGAAGTGCAGTGTCTGTCACTGCTGGTCAGCCAGGGTCAGGGCAGGGGCTGCAAGTGGATGATCTTTGGGCTCACTTCTCACCCAAACAGTCTGGGGGTTCTGTAATTCAGACCTGGGGGTGCCAAGCTGGGAGGAGGAGGGTGAGGGTCTGTCTCTTCCTCCACATGGGACTTCTGCCCTTCCCAATAATATGTTATAGGGTTGTTTGTAGTCTGAAGATGAAGCTGAGATGAGAGATTTACTAAAATTTATCTGTAATTAATATTTTGAATCATGAATCATGTATAAATACTGCAAATTCATATGTATATTATAAATATTATACATTCACTAATACAGTCATACAGTAACCTCTTAGGAATGTTTATCTGCATGTCTGAAGGTGGAGGATGAATCCAAATGTGAGGCTCGAGCTGTTAGTTTAAAGTTTTGCATTGAGTGAAGCTAGAACTTGTCAGGGCTGGGTGGGAAGAGGAGGAGTGTGACAGGTGGGTGACACAAGGCAGGACAGGAGCAGCCATCCTTGGGGCCTGGTTCTGGTGCTGGACAGGAGGCTGGAGGGCCGAGGTTCTGCTGGGTCAGGATGGCTCTGCTCTTGGAACAGGCAGCTCAGAGCTGTGCAGGCAGGGAGGGGTTCATGGAGGGCACTGGAGCACAGAGGGAGCTGCTGGTGCTGCTTCCCTCCCCAGCCCAGCTCTACCTGCCCTCCCCAGTGGAAGAGCAGAGATTGATTTTCTCCAACCCAACAGTATAATCACTAACCCTAACTAGAGATAATTACTGGGAGTTGTTATACTTATCCCTTACCAGATGACTGAGGAGCTGTGCAGTGCAGGGCTGGGCAGGGAGAAGGCAGGGAGAAAGGAAGGAGGAGAGGAGCACAAGGCAGCAGAGTGCCATGGTGCTCAGAGCCTGCCCAGGGCTGGCCAAGGTGTCCAGGGCAGCCAGGTGGGCATGGGGCAGAGAGCCAGGCCTGGGGGCTGTGCCTGTAGCTCTCAGCATTCTGAATTCTGGAGCATCTGGCTCAGGTGCCTTGCATGGGGCACCTGGAAGAGCTACAAGGGTGTAATTAGTGGCCACCTGTTAAAATCTCAGTGTAAATAACTTGCCTGGTGCTGCCTTCACGAGTGTCCCTCTCCCACCACCACCCCAGGGATCTGTCCTGGGCTCTGTTTTACACAACACAGCATTTCTTGCACATTTCCTGCAGCTTGTGATTCCAGGTTTCTGCAGGGACCCCAAGTGACACCCCTCTTCACAGTAACAGGCCAGGAGAGTGATCTGGAACACAGACCATGCTTCCTTCATCAGCTCCTGCTGCTCGTTCCCAGCACCTTGCTTTTCTGGGATAATTCTTTGTAACATGTTGGAGAGTAAGTGACATTAATGTAGTAAAGTCACTGAGGGACTTCATGAAGTTGCACTAAAGCTTCTGTGGGCTTTGTGAATTCTGGTTCCAAACAGCAGAGCAGCTCCCAAGAACACTGCTGTTACCCCTCTTCAACCAGTCACCAAACTAAATTCAGTAGTGCCTTACATAAAAGTAACTTGGCTGTATTGTGCTGGTGTTCAGGCAGAGTAAAATTCAGATCAGAAATAGAGTATTAAACATACACATGCACAGACACATGCACACAAAAATGTATCTGAACAAATTTCACCAAGCTGTAAGCAATTACGTGCCAGATCTTTTGGGAGAAAGATTTTTAACAGGGAAAAAAAAAAGTGAAGCATAAGTAGGAGTTTTTAAAGAATATTGTACTGGATACCAGAAAGTTAAAAGGAAGGTTGTACTGGTTAAAAATGTGTCAGTCTTGGTGGAGAGGAGATGTTAACTGTGCATTCTCTGCCCCGCTGGTGAGAAGGAGCAGGAGCAGGTGGAGGGAGCTGGCTGCACGGTGCTGCTGTGTCTGTGTGTGTGTGAAAGGTGATAGAATTAACAGCAACACGATAAAGGAATGGCTCAGTGCTGAGCAGGAGCTGGAAGCTCAGCTGGCTGAGGCTGGTGGCACTGGTGGGGCCTGGCACAGGCAGCTGCAGCTGCACTGGGGGCTCCTGCTGCCATTCCCGTGCCAGCACTCCTGGCACAATTAATCCACCAGTGATTAATTGTGAGCAGCCTTCAGAGTGACCCTCCTGTCTTCAGGGGAAGTGTTGAGCTCCTTGTGCTCCCAGACTCACAAGGGCTGTGGCACTCTGGGCTCACAGGGAGCCTCATGCTGCTGGATCACCCTCTGTGCCCACCCAGGCCTGGGGAGGAGTTTCAGCAACATCTGGCAGGTGATGGGGATGAGGAATTCAGGAACAAATTCTCTGATGAAGTTAGAGCACCAGCACAGCTGCTAGGGGGAAGCCCCCATGTCCTTCTCTGTGGGGATGGGGACACCAACACTGCCCACCCCATGGGGACATGTGCACAAGGCTCTCCACCTCTGTTCCCTTCTCCCAGAGCAAAGCCTCTCCCATGGCTCTCACAGCTGCTTGACTTGGCAAACACTCAGCTGCTGTGCCCCAGCCCCTGCTCCAGGTGTGAGCCCAGGGCAGCTCCCTGTGCTCCCTGTGCTCTGGCCTGGGCTGCACAGCCTGGGGTGAGTGTGCAGGGGGATCTCCTTCACCAAAGACTCACCTTTGCCCAGTGCTGGGGGAGCAGCTGCTCAGGGGCTGCTCCACCTGGGGCAGTTGTTCAGCTGAGCCATGAGAACCTCACCAGGTCTCTAATCCTCAGCTGCTCCATGGAGTTTGCACATAACAAATAACAATGGTGGGTCCAGTCCTGGGAGCTCAGGTCCCACCTTGGCTGGCACAGGAGCCTGCACGAGGGGATGCAGAACAGGAGCCACTGGAGTTACAAACAGTGAAAGGGTTTTTTTCAAGTTTATTAGGGACTAATGAATCCTAACCCCAGCATTCTTTCATTACTGTATGGGAGTAATAGAATAGAATAGTTAATAAGGAAAAAAAAGCAAAGTGTTCAGTGAGCACTTGTATTGGTGTTTAAGAAGAGGCAAGATGATGTATCTCAGCACAGAATGATGAATTCTTCATATTCCAGCTGTAATTAGGCAGCAAATTAAACAGCAGGTAGGAGATGTGGACATGTTGGAATCAGCAAGGCTGAATTATTTAATTCAGGAATTGCAGAAGATGTGGTCAAGGACTTTTTCATGTGTGGATGGTAAGAGTCAGTTTTGGGGTGGAGAGGACTTCCACAGGGCTCAGGTTAATGCATTCATGTGTCCACAGGAGGAGACTAAAAATAATGGACAGGAAAGGCTGTAAAACCAGGAACTGCTCTCAGAATCACCTGTAGGAAGATTCAACGAGCTCAATATATTTATCTTATTGGAGAAAAGGTTAAGAAGTGATTTTAGCACCATCTGTAAATACCTGTATAGGAAGAGAAACTTGGTGAGAGCTCTTTCTCAGATAAAATGTACCAGGTGCAGTGATAGTGGCAGAAGGAAGAGAGCTCAGGCCAGAAATAAGGCCCAGGTTTCAGCAGCGAAGGCGACTAACCTGGAACCACTCC
The DNA here is from genome assembly GCA_030060385.1 of Muscicapa striata striata. NCBI lineage: Eukaryota > Metazoa > Chordata > Aves > Passeriformes > Muscicapidae > Muscicapa > Muscicapa striata. The sequence continues at coordinate 175,282 of JAREIS010000477.1, read as the reverse complement.
CCCAGTGTCCCTGTGATCTCTGGCACTGGCAGTGTTCAAGTCAGGATCAGATTTCCTGAAAGATCCATCACTGTTCAGGCAGGAGTGACAGAGGGGCAGACCTGAGATGTGACTTTGTGCAGTGCAGCAGAGCTTGGGCAGTGTGGGGCTCCTCTGCCTCTCCCTGCAGAGCTCTCCCTCCCTGCCCGTGGAGCTGCTCGTGGTGGGTGTGAGTGCTGAGCCCCAGGGTGGGTGCTGAGCCCCCAGGGTGGGTGTGAGTGCTGAGCCCCAGGTGGGTGTGAGTGCTGAGCCCCAGGTGGGTGTGAGTGCTGAGCCCCAGGTGGGTGCTGAGCCCCCAGGGTGAGTGCTGAGCCCCCAGGGTGGGTGAGTGCTGAGTCCCCAGGTGGGTGCTGAGCCCCCAGGGTGGGTGTGAGTGCTGAGCCCCCAGGTGGTTGTGAGTGCTGAGTCCCCAGGTGGGTGTGAGTGCTGAGCCCCCAGGTGGGTGCTGAGCCCCCAGGGTGAGTGCTGAGCCCCAGGGTGGGTGTGAGTGCTGAGCCCCCAGGGTGGGTGTGAGTGCTGAGTCCCCAGGTGGGTGCTGAGCCCCCAGGGTGGGTGTGAGTGCTGAGCCCCCAGGGTGAGTGCTGAGCCCCAGGTGGGTGTGAGTGCTGAGCCCCCAGGGTGAGTGCTGAGCCCCCAGGGTGAGTGCTGAGCCCCCAGGTGAGTGCTGAGTCCCCGGGTGAGTGCTGAGCCCCCAGGGTGAGTGCTGAGCCCCCAGGGTGAGTGCTGAGCCCCAGGGTGGGTGCTGAGCCCCCAGGTGGGCTCTCTCTGGGTGCAGGCAGAGTCCAGGCTGCAGGAGACACAGTGGCTGCAGCTGCCCTGCAGTTGCTGGCTGGCACAGTGCTCTGGGTGCAGGGTTTGGGGGGCACTCCCAGGCTTCTCCAGGCTGTTGGGCTCTCTGAGGCTGTACAGGGTTGGTCACCCTCTAAACCAGACATGAACTGGTGTGCTGGCTGGAGAAGCATTGGCTCATCCTGGAGCTTTGGCTGGGCAATGGGAAGCGCCATGGCCAGCCCTCCCCACCCTGCTGCCACAGCCAGCCCAGCTCTCCTTGTCCCAGAGGCAGTGGCACCGTGCAGGGATTTTTGTCCTGATGGTTCATACCCACCACAAGTCAGCTTTGGTGGGAGCTGGGGTGTCACTGAGTCACTTAGCACGTGCACATGTCCAAAACCACGCTCTGCAAGGGCAGCACTGAGAGAGAGGAGATTCCCTGTGTCAGAGCATCTGTGAGGCCCAGTGCAAGGCGATGGCTCCTGCTGTGTGCAAGCTGGCACGTCCTGATGGCCCTGCCACAGAGCTGGGCTGGGAAACCTCCCTCACCCTCCACTGGGATCTGATTGCACACAGACCTGCACTGCCAGCAGAGCTGGGAAGGACAGCTGTCTGTCTGTCTGTCTGTCTGGCATCCCAGAACATGCCCCACCATGCTTGGGAGCTGTTTGGGTGCCCTGCATGGTGGCCAGCTGCCAAGGAGAGCGCAGAGGTTGGTGGCTCTGAAAGGACAGTTCTCTATCCTGGGGCTCCTGGTTGGTCAGAGCCAGCCTGTACATTTTGGACTCATGGGAGTTGTTCAGGAGGAAGGACCCAGGAATGTCCAGGTAGCAGCACTTAGTGCTTTGTTTGGAAACCCAGCCTGACAGAGGCTTCTGGCTCTGCACTGGCCCTGGGCACAGTGGCTCTGGGAGCAGCAGCCACAGGGGCTCCCAGGGTTCCCACCTTGCTGGCCACTGACACCCTCCCCAGCAGGGTTCACAGGCAGGCAGCCCTGCCAGGCTCCTGGGCTCCCTCCAAGAGCTGCTTGGTTTCTGGGAGTGGTTTCCCACTCGCTGGAGTTGTGTTCCAGCCCAGCTCAGGGTACTGAGTAGCCACACATTTTGGGGAGGCTTTGAGCCGTGTTCAGCTGCAGGCTGCAGCCAGTCCTGGGAGCCAGTACTCCAAGGTGACTCACAATAATCCTGGTTTTTATTTGGAATAAATGTGTTGGCAACAAGTGTTTGAGGGGCAGAGTGACTGAGGAGTCCTTGGGGCACTGTTTGGCAGACAGTCAACAGCCTCAGTCTGCACTGTGCTGGGGGCTCTGCAGAACCAGAGGAAACAGGGTTTGCTCCGTGCCAGGGCATCCTCACCTGCCCTGGAGCACCGCCATCCCCGCCCTGAGCCACCTGTGACAGTCCCTGTGCCTGTGAGGACCAGGGTTTGGCACTCCATGAAGGTCCTGTCCAGTGCTTGGCCATAAACCCAGGGGAACCCAAAAGTGCTCTCCAGATGCTGCCTCTTTAAAATCCAGCCCATTCCCTGTGCCAGAGTTGGTTTCCTCCACACTGTAAGGCCTGATAGCAGCATCCAGCACAGTGTCGCCAGGAAATTTCACCAGACCCTGTGTTTTATTCTGTCAAATTGCTCTTGAAAATATTGAAGAGATACTAAAAAGATCCTCAGGTGACTGCAAATTATCTCCTTCCCAGCTGGTGGTGCCCTTGTGGCTAGTTCCCCTTTATCCTGTACCCTGAGCAGCCACACCTTAATGAAGAATTCCTGGTTTGCTCTGATCCAGGTGTCTCCTGAAGCATTTGGGCTGCCACATGTCCTGCCTGGGAAAAGGCCATTCTGGTTTTAAGTGGTTTTCCATCCAGTGCCACATCATCATTTGGGCTGTACTGAAAAGGTATCACAGAGCCATGTGAGCCTCTTTTGGCCATTTGAGGAAACAGTGACTGGGAGAGGGATTTGGGGAGCTGTCAGGAGTTTGGGGGCTCAGTTCCTGCAGGTAGTGTTTTCATGTCACCTGTCACTTACTGAGTTACAGGGAGTATGTCAGCAGCTCCCAGGGTGTCCCTTCCAAAGGGAAGCAATTCCTGGGAGCTCTGGCCTCACTGGGAGCCCCCAGCAGCTCCCTGGGGGAAGCTGGAGCTGCACAGCACAAGGTCTGTGAGCAGCAGGTGGCTGGGCTGGGACACCCCCAGAGCTGGAGTGAGGTGCAGGGAGCTTGGAGGGGCTGCAGAGGCTGATGGAAGCTGTTCCTTCTTTCAGAATGAGGCACTGGCATTTGTGGCAGCCTGTGCTGCCCCTCAGAAGTGTAATGAAAGGGCATGTCCTGGTGGGCTGGGGCTCCTGGCCTGGCTGGGTGGGCGTGCAGGGGTCAGATCTGCACTCCCATGGCCCTGCAGGACTTGCCCCTCTGCAGGAGGAGCTTCTCCCAGCCCCTCTGTTTCTGCTCTCCCTTCTTCACCTTCCTCTGTTCCATGGCTGTGGCCATGGCCATAACCAGGACTGGGGGTGCCTGGGGCTTGGTGCATCCCATCCCGTCCCGTCCCGTCCTGTCCCATCCCATCCTGTCCCATCCCATCCCATCCCATCCCATCCCATCCCATCCCATCCCATCCCATCCTCCCATCCCATCCCCCATCCCATCCCATCCTGTCCCATCCCATCCCCCATCCCATCCCATCCCATCCCATCCCATCCCATCCCATCCCATCCCATCCCGTCCCGTCCCATCCCATCCCATCCCATCCCATCCTGTCCCATCCCATCCCCCATCCCATCCCATCCCATCCATCCCATCCCATCCCATCCCATCCCATCCCATCCCATCCCATCCATCCCATCCTGTCCCATCCCATCCCATCCCAGCCCAGCCCAGCCCAGCCCAGCCCAAGCAGCCCAGGAGAGCAGCCCAGCCCAGCCCAGTCCCAGGAGAGCAGCCCAAGCCCAGCCCAGCCCAGTCCCAGGAGAGCAGCCCAGCCCAGCCCAGTCCCAGCCCAGTCCCAGGAGCAGCCCAGCCCAGCCCAGCCCAGTCCCAGGAGAGCAGCCCAGCCCAGCCCAGCCCAGCCCAGCCCAGTCCCAGGAGGAGAGCAGCCCAGCCCAGCCCAGCCCAGTCCAGTCCCAGGAGAGCAGCCCAGCCCAGCCCAGCCCAGCCCAGCCCAGTCCAGTCCCAGGAGAGCAGCCCAGCCCAGCCCAGCCTAGCCCAGTCCCAGGAGAGCAGCCCAGCCCAGCCCAGCCCAGCCCAGTCCCAGGAGAGCAGCCCAGCCCAGCCCAGCCTAGCCCAGTCCCAGGAGAGCAGCCTAGCCCAGCCCAGCCTAGCCCAGCCCAGCCCAGCCCAGCCCAGTCCCAGGAGAGCAGCCCAGCCCAGCGCAGCCCAGCCCAGCACTGCAGCAGCAGCAGCAGCAGCAGCAGCAGCAGCCCTCCCACGAGGAGGCAGAGAGGAGATGGATGCAGCAGTCAGGAGCGGAGCGCCAGCTAATTACCCTTCCGAGTGTGTCTTGTAAATTAAGGGCTAATTAGAGGCAAAGTCAGTGTCATGGTTTTACACGTGTTTCTGTGGCGCTGAACAGGGGGAGGGAGGGGGAACATGCAGCAGCCAGGCTGGAGCAGGAGACGTGGTGGGGCTCTGCAAGGAGGGTCCTGACAGCCTGGGTCGGGGTCAGGGGAGCACAGGGGGCAGGGCAGTTAGGGGTGCAGGGCAGTTCAGGGTGCAGGGTGGGTTTGGGGTGCAGGGCAGTTCGGGGTGCAGGGTCCTGGCAGCTCGGGTGCAGGGCTCCATGGGCACTGCTGGCAGGCAGGACCTGCAGGCCAGGCTCACAGGGGATCCCTGCACAGCACTGCATTTTAGGAAAAGGCATTTTGGTCCAGGATGAGAGCAGGGAAGAGGATGGGAGGGATCTGCCATGCTGATGATGAAGGAGTGGTGGCGATGATGATGATGATGATGATGATGATGATGATGATGGTGGATGGCAGGCATGCCTGGTGCAGGGCTGGTGGCCATGTCACTCCTCCTTTCAGCACTTGCCTTTGGAGGGGTGTTTGGGCTCCTGAGCTGTCCCTCAGGCGCTTGCAGCCCTGGCTGTGCTTGGGCACATCTGGATAGCATCCCTTGGGTTTTCATGGGAACAGCAGGGACAGAAACACACATTTATGTACGAACTCTGAGGCTTCACATGGCATTTTGTGGGGCTCTGCTCTTTGTAGAGGGTGGCGCCACACAGGGATGGGTTGCCCAGGGAGGCTCTGCCATCTCCCTCCTTGGAGATGCTCCAAACTCACCAGAAACAGTCCAGGGCTCTGGAGGCCCTGCTTGAGCCAGGCCCAGGGTGATGCCAGAGCTCCTTTCCAGCTCAGCCATGCTGAGATCCATGGCAGCCAGGTGAGTGTGGTTTCACACAGCAGGGGAGGTGGGCTGTCCTGGGTGCAGCCCTGCTTCCACAGATGTTCATTTGCTTCCGTGGGAGGCTCCCCCTTGTCCCAGTCCCATCGCACCAACGCTCAGCTCCTCGTAGCCCAGCTTCTCCGTGGCTGCAGGGCTGGAGCTGCTCTGTGGCCTTGCCCTGGGCCATGGCCAGGTGGGCTGCAGTGAGAGTCCCAGCTCAGTGGCTCTGCCTCCAGGCAGGGAGGGAGACGTGGCTTTGGAGCAGGGACAGGGCCCTGCTCTCAGCCCTGAGCTCCCAGAGCATTTGCTGTGCAGTGGCTGCAGCAAAATGGCCTGGGGGAGCGTGGCAGAGGGCTGGTGCTGGGCAGGTGCACTGAGATCCCTCGGGTCAGTGTCTCCTCTGTGGCAGGCTGCCTGCACACTGAACGGGAGGGTGTGTGCTCCCTGTCAGAACCATTTTGTTTGCTGTTCTGGACATTTTGGGTATTCCTATAATCCAGAAACACTTGACCCATTTTGCATCACTGAGTGATCTTGTCCTCTGTGACAGCCTCTAGTCCCAAACACACTCATCTCTCGGGGTTCAGGTTCCTGGGCTCAGCCACAGCAGTTTTGAGCTAGTGGGAAAAGGAGCTTCCACCTGCCATCCCCACCTTGCAGACATCTGTCCCCCTGCTTGTTTCTTTGACACCCTCCATGTGATTTCACATCTCTGCCAGTGCCCCCAGCATGGCTGGATTTCCTGCCAGGGACACACAGGAGAGTGGGGTTGAGAGATGAAAGTGGGTGTGCTGATTGTGGCGTGGGTTTGGGTTTGCCAGAGGCTGTAGTGAAGATGATGACAGTGAGCTCTGGCTGTGGGGAGGCTGGGTGCCAGAATCCCCAGCTGTGCACCCCGGGGTGCTGGGCTGGGGTCTCTCTGGGAAGGGGGGTGTGCTGGGCCCTTCTCTCAGCACCTTTGGGAGAGGGGAGCAGAGAGAGCCGTGCCCATGGGGAGCCCCCCGAGCCGTGTGCCAGCAGAGAGTGTCAGCCCTGCTCTGCTCCCTGTCCTGCAGGCGCTCCCCACTCCACCAGCAGCACCTCCCTGCACTCGGAGCGCTCCATCAGCGGCATCAACCTGGTGGGCTTCAGCTCCAAGGCGGACGGGATGCACCAGCGCTCCTACTCCGTGTCCAGCGCTGACCAGTGGAACGAGGCCGTGCCCATCCCCGGCAGCTGCCCCAACCCCGGTGAGTAGCCCCGCTGAGCCCTGCCCAGCTGAGCCCTGCCCAGCTGAGCCCTGCCCTGCTGAGCCCTGCCCCGGCCCCGCGCGTGTCAGACACAGCCTCAGCTGGGGCTGTCCCCGCGCTCAGGGACAGCTGGCACTGTCCCAGCCGGGTGAAGCTGGCTGCGAGGCAGGAGCAGCTCCAGCCGAGGGACAGTGCCCTGCAGCGGGATGGCTCCCAGCCCTCTGCTCTCCCCTTACTGGGGGCTCTCCGTGCTGGGGCACCGCTGCTTTCCCTCATCCCTGCGCCCTGTTGGCACCCCCCTCTCCCAGATTTCGGGGCAGTTGAAGGAACAGGAGTGATTCCTGTCTCTGGAGCACACACTGAGCACAGCCCGCCCCCTCCCCCCACGCTCACTCGCTCTCAGTGATGTTTCAGGACAGTTGAGTGAATTAAAATAATTCATACATTTCCCAACGTAGCCACTTTGCCGAATTGGAAAATAAATGCTTTTGTGCTGCATTCATCACTCCTTCGTTCCTGGCTCTGCCGCCGCACTAAAAAAGCAGTTAAATGCACATCAAGAGTGGAGGAGCCATTTCCATGCCTGCTCGCCCCTTGTAGTTCTCATTAGCGCGGCAGCCGCCCCCCCGCCCGCTCCCAGGGGCTTTCGCAGTTTAAAGGAGCCTCTTTATGATCATTACCGGAGTCCGACTGTGCGGGCGCCATTTGCAGCTGAGGAGGCTCCTCATTTGTAACTGTGAAAAACTATCAATTTCAGCGCGCCTGATGCAGCGGCTCCATCATTGGCCCCATCAGCTCCCTGCTGGAAGCGAATTAATCAGACTGTTACTGCTGATGGGGCAGCGCGGGCGAGGGGAGCGCAGGGGCAGCGCCGAGCGGCTGTGCCGGCAGCGCCGGGCTGGGACACGGGACACGGGGACACGGGACACGGCTGGGCATGGCCGGGGGGCTGGACACGGGGCAGGGCAGGGCAGGGCAGGGCATGGCTGGAGGAGCTGGACATGGGGACACGGCTGGGCATGGCCGGGGGCTGGACATGGGGACACGGGGACACGGGGCAGGGCAGGGCAGGGCAGGGCAGGGCATGGCTGGAGGAGCTGGACACGGGGACACGGCTGGGCATGGCCAGGGGCTGGGACACAGGGACATTGGGACATGGAGCCGGGCATGGCCAGGGGGACTGGACACTGGGACACTAGGACATGGAGCAGGGCATGGCCACTGGGACACTGGGACAGCCCAGGCCGGGGCAGGGCATTGCCAGGGGAACTGGGCACAGCTGTGCCTGCTAGTCCCCATGCTGGAGGGGCTCCCAGGGCAGGCAGCCCCTTGCCCAGCCCATGGCCCCAGTGTGCCCAGCAGCTGCTCTGGTGCCCTCCTGCAGCACAGATGGGCTCTGTGGCACCAGCCCTCTGCACAGCAGCTCCTTGCCCTAGTCCCCTCCTGCCCAGGAGCTGTCATGGCATCATCCTTCCTCCCCACAGCCCCTCTGCAGAGCTGGGGCTGGTGCAGCCGTGCTGTATGTTGCCCTGCCCTGCCCTGCCCTGCCCTGGGTGGCACAGGACAGCCAGCCCATGTCCCCATCCCTCTGTCCCCTGTCCTGCCCCTTGTCCTTCTGCTCTCCATGCTCTCCTCCCTGTCCTTCATGTTCCTGTCCATGCTCACAGCACCTGGACCAGTCTGCCTCTTCTGTGCAGTTACTGAAGGGTCAGATGGGGCTGATCTGCACAGTCTGTTGTAGCAGGAAAAGGAATCATGTTTTTAGACTAAAAGTGGATGGGTTTCGACTACATACAGGGAAACAGTGTTTTATTGAGAGGGTGGTGAGGCAAGAGGGCAGCTGTGGCTGCCCCATCCCTGGCAGTGTCCAAGGCCAGGCTGGATGATCAGGAGCAGCCTGGGATGGTGGAAGGCATCCCTGCCCATGGCAGGGGTGGGATTGCTGAGCTTTGGTCCCTTCCAGCCCAGCCCATTCTGTGGTTCTGTGCTGCTGCACCTGCCAGTGCTGTGCAGGGTGAGGTGTAGGTGTCACACCAGTGCTCAGTGTTGTCCTGTGTGCTGGTGGCTGCTCCCCCCCTCCCAGGTCCCCGTGCCCTGTGCTGGACCCCAGGCCCTGTGTTAGTGCTCCACAGACCCAGCACAGGGCCAGCTGTTCTGAGGGCCTGCAGCACACCTTGGCCACTTGCCTGGGGCTCTGGGCAGTTCCCAGGGCTGCATCCCTGCTCTGTGTCCCCCACAGCCCCAGCTGACACAAGTGGATTCCCAGTGTCATGAGGGAGGGGGCCTTTGTTGGGTGGGCAGTGCTTTCCCCATGGCAGGGCGTGCTGAGCTGAGCAGCACAGCCACCCCTCTGTCAGGAGCTGAGCTGAGCTCAGTCCTGCACCACACCTGAGCCCAGCTCTGCCAGGGGCCAGGCTCTCGCTGTGTTTCCAGTTCTGCAGGGCAGGGCAGGAATTTTCCTGTGCTCAGAGCTGATTCTGGGCACACAGCAAGGCTGTAGGCTGCCATCCCAGCTCTGGGGTGTTCTGCTTCTGCAATGGCATGGGGCCATACAGTCATATCAACATGCTCCAGCACATTCTCTATCTGTCCCTTATGCAGGAGCTCTGCAGCCCACCTGTGGGGTTCCAGGGTCCCCCCTAAGCCTGACTGGTTTGGAGAAGGGCCCAGGAGGTCCCAGGTGTGCCTGTGAAAGGTTCCCTTGGTGAGATGGGGCTCTTGAAGTCCTTGGGTGAGGGGTTCAGTCCTACTGGGGAAGGAGAGATTGAGCAATGTCTGATCTAGCAGAGGGAGTGTGTTCCATGTGCTGTCCCCCCCCATTGCCATCCTGCCCCCATCCCACAGGGGCCCTGCAAGTCCCCAGCTCTGGTGTTGGCTGCTGGGCAGGAGGAGCAGGGACGTGGGTGATGATCCTCAGGAGTTGCCTGCTCATGGCACAGGAGGGCAGTGGGAAAATGTGTGACCCCACTCACTGAGCCTGGAGTGGGGCAGGGTGCCAGAGGTGTGGGATTTAGCCCAGGGAGCATCCTGGTGAGCAGGTGGGCAGCAGAGGGAGGAAAGAGGCACTGCTGGTGAGAAAGTTCAGGTCCCCTGTGAGGTATGGCTGGGAGCTGAAGGTGCTTCACACCTGCTCTGAGCATGGTCCTGTAGCATGATCAGTAATTTATATTTAGAAAACTGGAGTCTGATTTTATTAGATTTATCTCTCTTAATTGTCAAGGGTGAGCTATTTCCCCATGGATAAATAGCAGCAGAAACACCCTACTGGTGTGTGTCAGTGCAGGAGAAAGCAGGGCTGGGAGAGCTCCAACGCTGCAGCCTGTCTCAGTGAGGGGGACACCAGCTGCACCTCGATCCTGCCTGGGGCAGCTCCTGGCCTGAGCCCTCTCTGCCTCTCTCCACCCCATTGTTGGTGTTTGTCGAGACAGACCAAGCCCCAAAAACCGTTCTGACCAAGCCAGGATGAGCCAAGGGAGCAGAGGATGGGCCCGGGGTGGGAGGAGGGCTTGGCAGGTCCCTGCTGTGCCACTGCTGGAGCTGCTGCCCTTGTGCAGTGCTGGGATTCCTTTCTTGACTCCAGGTGCCACAGAACATGGAAATGGGAAGTCAGGACTTGATGGGAGGCACTGGACTGTGGCAGAGAGGATGGCCAGCTGCCTGGGGCAGAGGTCCTGGGCGTGGAGCTGCCCTGTGTGCCCTGGGTGGGTGGACACTGGAGAGCAGCAGTGGATTTAGGAGAGGGTTAACAGTGCAGCGAGGGCTCCTGCGCCTCGCTGCCTTCCCCGGAGTCTGCATTTTTATGCTGATTGGAAGCCTGCGCTGTGTGTGCTGCTGAAATTGAATGTCAGGCTTTTGATTTTGTTGCTGGTCTCTAATGAAATTTGACATTTAATGGTGAGTGCAGCGGCAGCGTGTGTGTGTGTGATCGGAGCTTGATTAGCGCACTCTAATTGACAGTAATTAGGCAGCTCCCTGATTGTTTCTAATTCTGCTATTAATTGTAAGGAACAGTATGATTGAGGATAAATTTGGTGCGTTGCTGCTGGGGATGCAGCTTCTCCAGCTCCGTATGGGAAGCCTATTGAGCCCGTGGTGCTCAGGTTGGGAGTGTGGCAAGCGCCGTCACCTCGCCTGGCAGAGCAGCGCTCAGGGCAGCGCTGCTGCAGAGCTCTGCAGCTCCCAGAGGGGCTGGGAGCGCCCTCGGGGCCTGGCCCTGCCCCAAACGCTTGTCCTGGGAGGGAGCTGCTTCCCCAGGAGCTCGTGTTTGGGACGGCCATGGGGCTGCCCCGGAGGTGCTGCTGCGTGGGCACTGTCCCTGTGACCGTCCTGCGTGCGTCCCAGTGGGGAGCAGGTCCAGCCTGGCTGCCCAGGGAGCTGCCAGCCCTCAGCTGCAGGGTCTGTGGGAGCAGCCATGGGGCTGGGCTGGGCACGTCCTGCCCTGTGCCATGGGGCTGGGCTGGGCACATCCTGCCCTGTGCCATGGGGCTGGGCTGGGCACATCCTGCCCTGTGCCATGGGGCTGTGGGAGCAGCCCTGTGCCATAGAACTGGGCACATCCTGCCCCGTGCCATGGGGCTGGGCTGGGCATGTCCTGCCCTGTGCCATGGAGTCATGGGGTCCAGCCAGCCAAGGACTGGGGCTGGCTCCAGAGCCCTTGGGTGCCCTGGAAAGAGGAGACTGCCCCTGTCCCACTGTACATGACTTGCCTTGTTTCTGTCCCCAGCTAACGGTACTGCCGAATCCCTCAGCTCCAGCCCAAACATTTCCAGTGCTGCCAGCCCAAAGCTGGAGCCGCCTCCATCACCACATGCCAACAGGAAGAAGCATCGCAGGAAAAAGAGCACGGGGACACCTCGGCTGGATGGCCCCAGCACGGCAGCAGAAGGTAGGAGGGTGTGCTGGGGCAGCCCTGCTGTTGGGCTGCCAGGACCCGCGGGTCCTGCAGGGCTCTCTGTGCCTGGGGCTGGGAGCACTGCTCCTGCAGGGTCAGTGGTGGCCTGGGGCTCAGAGCACTCCCTGCCCAAGCAGCCTGGGCTGGGGCAGGAGGGAGCAGCCAGCCTCTGTGATCTGCCTTTCCCTCCGTTTCCCACGTGCAGAGCCACCGCCGTGCCTGTGCGTGCGCAGACAGTTACTGGTAATTAAAATTGGAACTGTAGGAGCAGACCTGAGAGCACACCATGTGATTCAGGGGGGTTCTCAGACACTTTCCACCACAAGGACCTATTTCCATTGGCTTGTAAATTGGCCAAACTTTCATAATCTACAAGACCTGTGGTGGGCATCTGCCTCAAGCCAAGGGTCTTTTGGAAAAGTTTGTCTACTTCAGGGGACCAGCTGAAGGCATGTGCATTGCTTTCCCAGTGCTCAGAGTACTGATGGGTTTTGTCTTGAGAAATTCTGGTATCTGTGGTTGCTGAAGAGGGACCCAAAGCTTGACAAGCTGCAAGGCATGGGGAAGCATTTTGCTGGGAAAAGATACCAGACTTGTCCAGGTAGAGATGAGCCTTTCAGCTGTGTTCTCCAAAGCCTGCATCTGTGATTAGCTGCTGAAAAAGTGAGATTTTTTCTTGGTCATCCTGTCCCACAGTACTCAATAAGCTTCTGTAATGAACCAAAGTAAAGATGTAATTCAGAGGGGAAGAGGATTCAGTACAAGTGTTTGAAGCTAACACTTGCTGCAAAACAAGCCAGGAAATATTAGTCTGTACCTGAAGGTGCTGCAGCTGTCCTGGCACCGTGCTCCAAATCCTGTGTCTGCCTGCAGTGCAGCAGCCCAGGTGTCCCATAGCAGAGCAGCTCAAGTTCTTGTTCTTGGAATCATTGCTTTGATGATGTGCAGAGTTGGGCAGCTCTGCTGTTCCTTTTTTGCTGTTACTGTTGTCTGCATCTGAAATGCACCAAGTGTAAGACTTCTCCTCTGGGGTGATTGGCTGAGGAACCTTGAGCATTGTTTGACTCTGTCAAACCAGTGTCCCTTGGTCAGCAGAAATCACTGCCTGTAGTTGCACTTTGTTCTAACTCTGTGTGCATGTTGCCTCCTCAGACCCATTGGTGCCCTTCCCAAACTGGTTTCCAGTTCTCAGCCCAGTGCTTGGCAAAAGGAGAGGCTCGTTCTTTGTGTGAATAGTGGGATAGTGAAGGAGGGGATGGATTTGCACTGCCATACATGAGACTGAGAAAGCATGTGCTGAAGTAGTGTGTCCTATCCTGCAAATGAAATGCTAAGGAGGAGTTGTAAAGCAGGTCCCAAAGCTGACTTTGGTGTGATGATTGGTTTATCAAGTGGGCATGAGGGCTCTCAGCTGAGCACAACAAAGGCCAAGCAGCACAGGACTGATGTGTCAGTGCTTGCAGAGGAGGTCTGGTCCTGCGGCTGCTCAGTGCAGCTGACAGGGTGTGAGAGGTGCTGGGACCTCACAGTACACAAAATGTAATGCAGTTTCATAGTAGAAAAGGTAATTGAATGTGGGAACACTTTTATGAAGCAGTAACATGGACTAACCACTGCCTGAAGTCTTAAAATTTGATTAGTTCCTTTTCAACACCACACGTGTGCTGGGCAGAATTCCCAGCCCTGTGCTCCCAGATGCACAGGGGAGGGCTCTCACCCTTCTGTGTCCAGGACAGGAGTCTTTGAGCAATCCCAGTTTTTCCATCATTTCATAGGGTTGTGATATTTTCAGCTCACTCCTTCTGTCCCTCCTGGTTTGCAGCATCCCTGGAAGGTGAGTGATGGGAGTGGAGACACGTGGTGAGTGTGAGGGCATCAGAGTGTTTTTGGAGTTTCCTGCACTGGTCCTTGGCCATGGTGGTGAGCTGGGTAGAGGTCTGTCTTACCTGAAGTGTTACCCAGGCCCTGCCTCAGTCTGATACAGTTAATTTAAAGCCCTATCAGGTGCTGTAGCACAGTGCTGCTGGGGGCTGCTGCGTGCTGCCTTGCTGGATTTTGGTCAGCTAGGGACAAACAGAACTTGCGTTTATTTTTTAAAAGAATCTAGTATATTAGAAAATTGATCCAACTGCAAAATTGTAATTGGAGAGGCTGGGTCAGTTCTGTCGTGCTCCCAGCTTACCCTGCATGAACAGGACCTGATGCTGTGGGCAGCATCTGTGCCAGCAGAACCTTGTCCTCCAAGTCGTGGGAGCAGCCACTGTTGCTGCCCTTGGAGCTTCCCAGCTTGGTTTTAGCCAGTTCCAGCAGCAGTGAGCTGTGTGCCCCATTGTGGCATGAGGGGGACACCCTGGTCAAGAGAGGACCCTGTGCATCCCTGTGCTCAGTGTGAGTTATGGAGCTGGTCACTTGTCCTTTTCATCCCCCCGTGGTACCTTGGTGAGTGACTTGGTTGTCTCTCCTGCTCTGAGCTCCAGGACTGCTCCAAGCTCTGATGCAGCTCTGGACATGGGCAGCTCATCAGCAGGGGCTGCAGCCCAGGGCAGAGGGGCAAGTGACTGTGGGACTGGTGTTCAGGTGGCCACCCATGATGGGTCACTGTCCTGCATGACAAGCAGACACTGGAAACAAGTATAAGGGGGTGCTGAGCCTGTGCCTGAGGTGCTTTTCCAGTGTCTGAATGGTCCAGCTGTGAGCCCTGGGTGAGCACTGCCCCACACATGGGCATGGCCAGTGGTTCGTGTCATGGACTGGTGTCTGTAAGTATGACTGATCCCCCCTTGAATCATTTTTAGCTGCTTTAGAGCAGTTATGGCAGGTTTTTTCAGAGCAGGGTAATTTGAGTTTTGTGCTTCTGCATAGCCAACACGGTGCAAGTGTGAAATTGCTGTGCCAGGAGTGAGGCTGCCAGGCCCTGTGGCCGAGCTGCTGTCCCCTCGTGGTGCTCATCCCTCTGTGGAGGGTTCAGTGTCCTGGCAGGAGCGTGGGGACAGCCCCCTGAGGAGCCATGCTTTCCATTAGCTCACACCAGTGTGGCTGTGCTGGTGTGGGGAGCACTGTGCAGGGACACCCCCCAGAACTTCCCACCCATCAGGAGCAGCCCTGGGGGTATGTGAGGGAGCAGGTTTGGGCTGTTGAGGCTGCCTGCACCTGCCTGCACCCGCCCCACACCCGTGAGCTAGGCACGAGCAGCTCAGGTTAGCATCCTGGGAAAGTTGGTGAGGTCTGGGGATAAATTGCCATCAGTTTATCTCATTTAGGAGGTAATCAGAGCCAGGGACGTGCAGAGCAATTGAATCTTAGTTGTTCTGAAGTATCATAAATCAAACGAGCTGTTGCTTTTTTACATGGGCTCATGTTAAAGAGAGCTCCGTGTCAGGCTGCCAGGGAGCATCTGCAGACGATGGCAGGCGTGGGATTGGGCTGCCGGAGCTGTCAGAGCTGGGGAGGGCAGCCGGGGCTGTCAGGAGCCCCCTCGGGCTGGCAGACGAGTGTCAGGCTGCCAGGGGACCAAGCTGCTCGTCCCCACGGTGTGGGTGCAGTGTCACCCTGCAGGGACCATCAGGAGAGTCTGCTCTCAGAGCCAGCACAGCTCTGTGCCCAGGGTGCCCTGTGCTGCCGTGGGGCTGCCACAGCCCCCCGCCCCACACTGCCCTTGCCTGGCCCCTGTGTCCCTGTGCAGCTGCCAGGAGGGCCAGGGAGCCACCAGGGAGCCACCAGGCGGGGCTGGGGCAGCAGCACCTCCGCGACGCTCCCTGCGCTGTCCCTGCTCTGCCAGAGCTCCGGGGATAATGAACTTCTCATGTGCTTAAAGAGTGATGCAGGGTGCATGGCGAGAAGCTGACAGCCCCTTAATGTGCTTCTCAGCGGCGGCCAAACGACGCGGTTTTGTCTTTGTTTTTTAGTTTTAAAACCCACAGGAAATTGATGGCCAGTAAAGAGTTGTGTTGGGGCGATGTGCGTGATTAATGCCGACTGTCAGGGGCTGTCGCGGCGCTGGTGGCGAGGCAGGAGCGCGGGGCTGAGCCGTGCTCACCGCATTGCTGGGGATTCCAGCTCAGCCCCCCCTGCCCCGCACAGCCCGTGTCACCCGAGCTTCCTGCAGCCTCTTAATCCAGAGCTAACGAGTCCCTGCAGCTCCCTGGGGACCCTGCCGGGAGGGGGGCAGCCTGTGCTGGGCAGCTCCGTGTCCAGCTGCTCCTGTGTCACAGCTCCCACCCGCAGCCTGTGCCTCGGGGGCACTCACACAGCTCCGTGTCACCCCTGCAAGGGACCCTCGAGTGCACAGCCTGGGCCTGCCACGAGCCTCTGCTCACACCGTGGAGCCTGCACTGTCCGTGCCCTCCATCCCCTGCCCTCCCTCCTGCACACCCCATTGCCCCCTCCCTGCCAGTGCACAGAAATGTCACTCTCCGACCCTGACGTGCCCCCCTGCACAGCCCCATGTACCTGTGCTGTCCCTCGGGAGCACCTGCTGCTCCTGAGGCAGTGTCCTTCTGCGCACAGCACCCCTGTTTGGGACCCCCGTGTGCCCATCCCCACTGGAGCCCTCTGTGCTGCTGCCCCTGGCCCCAGCCTGTCCCTGCTGCTGTCCCCTGCTCTGTCCCCTGTGCTGTCCCCTGTGCTGTCCCCTGTGCTGTTCCCTGCGCTGTCCCCTGTGTTGTGCCCTGTGCTGTTGTTCCCTGTGCTGTCCCTTGTGCTGTTCCCTGTGCTGCCCCTGCACTGTCCCCTGTGCTGTCCCCTGCTCTGTCCCCTGTGCTGTTCCCTGCGCTGTCCCCTGTGCTGTCCCCTGCTCTGTCCCCTGTGCTGTCCCCTGTGCTGTCCCCTGCTCTGTCCCCTGTGCTGTTCCCTGCGCTGTCCCCTGTGCTGTTCCCTGCGCTGTTCCCTGCGCTGTCCCCTGTGCTGTCCCCTGCTCTGTCCCCTGTGCTGTCCCCTGTGCTGTCCCCTGCGCTGTCCCCTGTGCTGTTCCCTGCGCTGTCCCCTGTGCTGTCCCCTGCGCTGTCCCCTGTGCTGTTCCCTGCGCTGTCCCCTGTGCTGTCCCCTGCTCTGTCCCCTGTGCTGTTCCCTGCGCTGTCCCCTGTGCTGTGCCCTGCTCTGTCCCCTGTGCTGTCCCCTGCGCTGTCCCCTGTGCTGTTCCCTGCGCTGTCCCCTGCGCTGTCCCCTGCGCTGTCCCCGCTCAGCCCCGGGCCCTGGGGCCCTGGGGGCACGGGGGCTCCATCACGCTGCTCCTGCTGTGCTCTCCTGGCGCCTGTCCCCGCGCAGGGGCCTGTCCCCGTCGCACTAATACAGGTTGGGAATATTGGGTTTAATGATCTGCAAAATGAGGAGGTAGCGAGCTGACATTTACGAATGGTGCTGTATCCTTCTCTTCCCAGACGCCTGCTAATTTGTTGATATCCCAAACACCTCATAATGATATGGCACAGTTGCAGCTTGCAAACAAGCGTCCCGAGCCTGGGGGCTGCGCTGCCCTGCCCTGCTGCAGGACCCTCCCCACAGCCTGGGCACCCAGAGCAGCCCCGGGCCAGGGTCTCCTGTGTGTCTGACAGGCCCTGCCCTGCTCCCTGCCCTGTGCCCCCCATGCTGGGGGCGTCCCCCAGCCCCTCCCTGTGTGCTGCCCGCCCTGCAGGGCTCGGGAGCAAACAGCAGCACAGGGGGTGGCAGTGGGACAGGACAGCTCTGAGTGCCACCCCAGCCTGTGTGGGGCACCTGGGGCAGGCTAGGGGTGAGGCATGGGGCCAGCCTGTGCCAGTGCAGCTCCTGGGGTACACACTGCCTGCAGGACCTGCTGCACCCCACGGAGAAGCAGGGTGTCCATGGGGAAGGAGTGGGAAGCACTGTTCCCATGGCTCCATGTCAGAGTGTCCTCAGGAGGGTCTCAGGCTGGGCATCAGGGCAGGGTGTAGCCAGAGCCCTTTGCAGAGCAGGGCCCAGCTCTGCCCCAGCCCTGTGCTGAAGCTGTTTTTAGCTCCCCAGCTCCCTTCTGCTCAGAGCTGTACTTGGCCTCACTCAGAGCATGGAGAGGGGACTTGACATGAGCTGTGAGGGCAACACTCTGTGTCACTGCTGCTCCCCTTCCTTTTCCTGTCTGGCATCCCACAGGTGTCAGTGGCACACACTGTTCCACTGGGCTCCTTGCCACAGGGCTGCCTTGAGCAGCAGGTGCCAGCTCTGCTCTTGCATCTTGCTGGGCCCTTGCTGGCGCTCCTGCTGTCCCTTTGGGGTGTGTCCTGGCTGGGCACACAGGATGTCTCTGTTCTTGGCAGCCCCGTGGTGCCCCTGTGCTCTCTGCAGGGCCTTTCCCCCGAGGCTGGCGTGCTGGCAGAGGGAGGGTGCTGCCCTGGGCCACTCATCTCCTCGTGTTTCCTGCCCATCCCTGGCTGCTGGTGCAGGCTGGGTGCCCTGTGGCTCTGCTGTCCCAGCCATGCCCTCCCTGATGCTGCTCCTGCTCAGAGCCCTCGTTCCTGGTGTTGGGAGGGGGGTTGAGGGTTAACCCATTAGCAGAGCCGGCTCGCACCAAACTCTGCTCAGCAACTCTTCACGGAGCTCAGTCTTTAAAACATCATCAAAAAATCATCAAGAGAGAGAGAGAGGCAGCGCATCCATTTCCACTGCCCACTAATTCTAATGGAGCTGCTGTAATGGGCTCCCACCAGTGCAGGGCTGGGGGGCCGGGCTCTGCCAGCTGGCCCCCAGGTAGCCACTGACTCAGGGCCACTGGAAAGGGCTCCCCACTCCTGCAGGAGCCCTGTCAGGTCAGAGCTGGCAAGCTCTGGGAGTTCTCTGGCCTCTGAGAAGGAGTCTGTGCCCGTGTGTGGAGCAAGGGAGGGAGTTCTGCCAGCTCTGCTTCAGCAGAGATGGTCTAAACCCTTCTGCTTATGTCATCTGCTTGGTGCTGCCCTTTGGAAACCTGTACCTCTCCCCAGAAGAGGCTGAGAATGCCCAGTACTTTCTCTGAAACAACAGCTCAAGTCTGATCCAATTGTATGGGTGCCCTGAGGAGCCCAGGACCTGGTCCTGTTCCATCCCAGCAGGTCTGCACAGTGTTCAAAGCTGCTGCAAGCCCTTGATTCCTTTCCCAGCTCTGCTGGTCCTCGTGTGTGACTCCAGGGCTGTGATCCCACAGTGCCACGCTCTCTGTCGCAGTCCTGCTGTGCTGGGGCCTCCAAAGAGATCCAGCCCCTCAGTGCCATCCTGCACTAGGAGGTGGGGAATTTGCCTTAGCACAAATTAGCTTTTGTTAGCTCTTGCCGGGCTGCAGGGCCTTTGTTTGGTGTGAAGCTGGAATCCAGGAGGCACAAAGAAGGAAGGGAACGGAGCTCTGCGCCTTGCAGAGCTGGCGCCAGGGCTCTGGGTGGACTGGGACTGCTCCCACGGCTGGGACTGGGCAGCCCCAGGGCTCTGGGGTGTCCCTCAGCTGTGACATTAACAAAGTCTGTCTGAGCTGGGTTGGAGCCCTAGATATTTCTCAGGCAGAAGGAGGGAACTTGTGCCCATTGTGAATGTCCTGAGCAGAGTGCTGGGAGCCCACGGAGCCCCGAGCCCCAGTGTGGTGCCCCAAGGAGCAGCAGTGACCCCACAACAGAGCCCTGGGCAGGCAGAGCAGGTGTGTGCTTCCCTGGAGAATGTACAGGTGCAGGAAGGCTGGGGCTGGGATTCCTGCCTGCCAGCTTGCTGGGGAGGTGCTGGGCACACAGGAAACAGGAACATAGGAGCCCAGAGCAGGAGCCCTCGCTGTGTCCTGCTGACCATGCTGTGCAGAAGGCTCGCAGCAGGCAGGACTCTGAGTGCCTCCAGTGCTTCCCAAGTCCAGGCAGCTGGCCTGGGCTCTGCAGCACAGCACAGCAGCCATGGGTGGCTCAGAGCAAGGCAGGATTTGAGGAGAGCAGGGCTGTTGTGATGTGTCAGGGTCCCCCAGGAGCGCTGCCTGCAGATGGTCCCTCCAGCACTGGGCAGCCTGTGCCCCAGGGAACTGCTGCTATTCCTCCCTGGCTGGTGGTGCTGCCCCAGGCAGCCCCCAGCCCCGTGGCTGTGGGGAAGGTCCTGGCTCCCCTGCAGGCTGTGGCTCCCTGCCCATGCTGGGCTCTGGCAGCACTCACAGGGGCTGGTGCCAGGAGCACAGGAGGCAGTGCCTGTTAGCCTGGCTCTCGGCTGGCTATTTCCTCTCCCAGTATTCACAAGCTAGCAGCTGTATATTTTCCAAGAATGTTGTTCTTGAGCTGTTCGTGGTGTCTGTGGGGTCTCTGCTGTGGCTGAGAGGAGGAAGGTGCTGGACAAGTGGGATGTCCCAGTTACACCTGTGCATCAGAGAGGGGAGTCCAGCAGCGTGGCTAACTGCCTGCTCCCTGCAGCCTGTCATCCTCATCCTCCTGAGGGCTCCCTCTCTCATTCCAGCAGGACACAGGCAGTTGCAAAATCTTTCCCCAGAGGAGGAGTCCCGGGCTGATTTGGGGTGAAATGAGTTAAAAGAGCCTTGCCTTCCTATCTGGGAAGGGCAAGCCAGGACAGCCTTGTGCTGGGGTCATTCCATGCTGCCCAGGCTCTCACGGTGTGAGACCCAGCCCTGTGTTCCCACAGCAGTTCACGGGCCCTGGTGATCTCCAGGCCTGCTCCTTGTCAGTGCAGGTGCTGACCACAGCCCAGGGAGGAAGGGCTGTGCACTCCATCATGCCCAACAGACCTGGCTTTCCTTGGGAGACTTCTCAAGGCTGCACCATGTTCTGGGGATGTTCGTGGACACAGCCTGGCTCAGATGTGCCCAGGTGGCCCCACAGTAGCTGAGGGTGGCCATGCCCTTGGTGACACCTGGCCAGCAGCCTCTGCAGTCGTTCACTGGTGGCTGTGGCAGCTCCTCAGTCCCTGCCTTTCTGCTGCTTCCCTCTGCAGTGAGGGGCTTCTGTGCTGCAGAGGAGTCAGGGAGAGGAGGGGACCTCCCTCAAACCCCTCCAGACTCCCCTGCTCACCTCCCCACGTCATGGCTGGTGTGCACAGACCCTGCCAGGCTTGAGGCCAGAGCAGCTCTGCCTGGATGTGGACCAGAGGCCCCTCGGCCTCCGTGCTGTCTCTGGAGCTGAGCAGTTGACTCCCTGCTTTTAATAGAGAGCTGGGAAGGCACATTATGGAGATGAGGGTGTTATTTGCATAACGCTAATTAGGTAATTACAAATCATTTTGCTATGAGCTGAAGCGTGTGCTGTGACATAACGTTTATTAGTCATTCCATTCAGGCCCCGCTTAGTTAAGTCATTTACTGCACTAACTACTGAAGTTGGCAATAAAAGGTAAATGCTGGTGCTGGGTGTGAGGCTGACACGACACCCCATGAGCTGTGCCATGGGGGCTGTGAGGCAGAGCCAGGCTGGCAGGGCTCAGCAGGGCAGAGCCCCCTTTGAGCCTTGGTGAGGGGGCAGCCACAGCCCCTCTTGCACCACCTCGCTCTGTGCCAGCCCGTGGCTCTAGAGCTGCCCCAGGGTGGGCACTGAGCACTGGTGCTGTCTGCAGGACCTGCTCAGTGGAGGAGCTGATTGCACTGCTCCAGGGCTGGCAGCTTTCTCTGAGGTGGGACACAGGGCAGGGAGAGTGGGCACATGCCAGTGGAGCTGTGTGGGCAGAGGGAGGGAGGGCTGGCACAGAGCTGGGACTCTTCTCTGCAGGCACTTACCTGTCCCAGCGTCCTGGGCTCTGCTGTGCCTGGACCCTGCTGTGTGGGGATGGTGGTGGCCTGCCAGGATCTGTCCTGTGGCAGACCTGCTCCTCCCAGCCCCCTGTTATGGCACACCTTTCTCTTCCAGAACCAGAGGAGCCATTTGAGTTCATTATCGTGTCACTGACGGGCCAGACGTGGCTCTTTGAAGCCTCAACATCAGAGGAGCGGGAGCTGTGGGTGCAGGCCATTGAGAGCCAGATCCTGGCCAGCCTGCAGGGCTGTGAGAGCAGCAAAAACAAGGTGAGAGGCCTTGGCCATCTTCTGTTCTGTCTTCTCTGGCATCTGCTTTGCCACATTCCTCCAGGTCCCACACTTGCCTGTCTGTCCACACTGAATCCTGCCATGATCCCTCTTTTCCCAGTGGGAGTTCAGTCCCATCCCTGGCACTGTGCTCTTCCCCCAGGTTTCTTGTCCCCTCTTCCCCGCCTGGCTCTGGCCCCACAGAGTACTCTGCATGGGTCCTGCATGGTCCTTTCCCTCCCTGGCCCTCTCTCGCCCTTTGCCTGCTGTCGCTGCTCCTCTGGCACACAGCTGGCGCACAGCTGGCCGCTCAGGCGTGGTCAGAGCCCCGTGCTGGCCAGCTCACAGACGCGGTGTGGCACGCCAGGAGGGTGCAGGGTGCGTGCTGGGGGGCTGGCCTGCAGTGAAGGACCGTGTGGGTTTTTGCAGGCTCGGCTGGGCAGCCAGGGCGACGCTCAGGCCATGCAGGCCGTCCGCACCGCGCGCGGGAACAGCTTCTGCGTGGACTGCGACGCTCCCAGTAAGAGACGGGCACTGGGGGGCTCACCCGGGACGGGAGGGGGCTCCAGCACCCCAGGCATCCCTCTCTCAGCCCACAGAGACCTGCTCTGTGTGTCTGTCCTGTCCCCTCCTGCAGCGGACCTGCTCCTCGGGGTTGGGCTACAGACCGTGCTGGCCCTGACCCCTCGCTGGCCCGCCTGAGGTCCTGGCCTCTCCCAGGGGCACTGAGCTGGGAAGGGCTCTGGAGGGCAGGTGCCTGTAAATACAAGTCTGAACCACAAGAACGGGCTGGTGAGTCTTGGCAGGTTATTAACTCTGCCCCACTGGTCCTGCTGCCCTCAGATCCAGACTGGGCCAGTCTGAACCTGGGTGCTCTCATGTGCATCGAGTGCTCCGGGATCCATCGCAACCTGGGCACCCACCTGTCCCGTGTGCGCTCCCTGGACCTGGACGACTGGCCGAGCGAGCTCCTCATGGTCATGGCAGCCATCGGCAACGCGCTGGCCAACGCTGTCTGGGAGGGAATGGTGGAGGGCTACCCCAAGCCCACGCCTGAGAGCAGTCGGTAAGGGAGGGGGCGAACCCCAGAGATGCTTCTTGGGAGAGCACACCAGCAGGGCTGGGGGACACTGCAGGGGTTGGGAGCAGCCACTGAGGCAGGCAGGATTCCTCAGGGTGCTCTAGTGCTGCGGGTCCCGTCTGCCTGCGGGGCACTGGCCACCCTCTCGTGCCATCCTGGTGGGGCAGTGGGGCTCCACGGCAGCCACAGCCGTGACTGAGCTGGGGCTGGCTGTAAAGCCGAAGGGGTTAACAGAGATGGCTTGGCAGCGTCGTGCGGGTCTCCAGGGTCCGTCCCTTTCAGGCCCTTGTCTGTCCCTATCGGAGCCGCTCTCCTGTCACTCATCCCAACAAGAGCCCATTCTGCGCCTTATCAGCGGGTCAGGGGGCGGCGGCGGGAGCGGCTGATGGCGAGAATGGCAGCAGATAGCAGCGGGGCCGGCAGCATCGATCGGGCCAGCCCGGGGGACGGGCGCGGACACCGCCTTTGTTCGCAGCCGGCGCGGCCGCCGCGGCGATAAGGAGCCTCCCATGGCACCGGGCCGGCGTGTGCAGTGTAACCTTTCCTGTGCTGGCCACGGCCCGTGTTGCAGGCACGACGCAGGGACGGTCCCCGAGCTGCCACCGCCACCGCGGGCACACAGCACGGGGGGCACAGAGACAGGCTGGGGCTGGGACAGACACTGCTGCCGTGTGTGCCGTGGGTGTGAGCACACAGTGTCCGTGGGGATCTGTAGGGAGGCGTCAGGCAGGTGTCCAGAGTGGGGTGACAGAGACTCAGTGGCAGCTGTGGGCACAGGGGCACGGCAGGGGCCGAGCACAGCATACCTGGGTGTGACGGCTGTTCGCTGCTCACACAGGTGTGTTCACATGGCAGTGCTGATGCTCGTGTCCTTTTGTGCATGGGGCCCAGGCAATGGTCTCAACTGTGACAGTGACAATGTGCTGTCTGGCAGGGAGGAGAAGGAGCGCTGGATCCGG
Organism: Muscicapa striata striata; assembly: GCA_030060385.1. Classification (NCBI taxonomy): domain Eukaryota; kingdom Metazoa; phylum Chordata; class Aves; order Passeriformes; family Muscicapidae; genus Muscicapa; species Muscicapa striata. The sequence continues at coordinate 151,988 of JAREIS010000477.1, read as the reverse complement.
GCTAAGTATGAGCAGAAGCTGTTTCTGGCCCCGCTGCCCCAGTCCGACATCCCGCTGGGGCAGCAGCTGCTGCGGGCCGTGGTGGAGGATGACCTGCGCCTCGTGGTGACGCTCCTGGCCCACGGCACCAAGGAGGAGGTGAACGAGACCTACGGCGATGGAGATGGGCGCACAGCGCTGCATCTCTCCTGCGCCATGGCCAACGTCGTGTTCACACAGCTGCTCATCTGGGTAAGGCAGAGCCTGCAGCCTCCAGGGCAGTGCTTCTTGGTGCTGTCCCACCCCCCTGCCTTTATCCATCCTGCTTCTGTGGCTCCCCACATGCCCAGTGGCACTGACCTGCCCACCCTCCCCGCTCCTCTCCTGCCTTCCCCGAGCCCCTCTGCTCCCTGCCGCGGGCGCACTGCCCCCGAGTGCCACTGACCAGCGCTTCTCTCCGGCGCAGTACGGCGTGGATGTGAAGAGCCGGGACGCTCGGGGCCTGACCCCGCTGGCCTACGCCCGGCGCGCCGGCAGCCAGGAGTGCATCGACATCCTGCTGCAGCACGGCTGCCCCAGCGACAGCGCGGCCACGCTGACGCCCAGCCTGCCGCGCCGCAACGCCAACGCCAACAACAGCGCCGGCGCCGGCCCCGGCACGGCCTAGCCCTGCACAGCCTGGCCCTGCACAGCCTGGCCCTGCACAGCCTGGCCCCGGCACGGCCTAGCCCTGCACAGCCTGGCCCTGCACAGCCTGGCACAGCCGGGCCCCGGCCAGCACGGGCTGCCCCGCAGCCCTGCCGGGACCAGCGCCGCAGGAGCAGCTCTGGGAGCAGCACGGACGGGGCCCCGCGCTGCTGGCCCCGCCAGAAGCCCCATTGCAGCCAGGAGGGGGCTGGGGGCCAGCTGGGAGCCAGCGTCCTGCTGCTCTGCGCTGGCTGCAGCCACCTCGTGCAGCTGTGCAGAGCCCATGCAGGGCTCCCCACCATCACTGGGGTGGCTGCAGTGCACCCCGTTCCCGTGACCGGTACATGGATGGGAGGCAGTTCCTCCTGCCCCCGCACACACATCTGTAGATAAAGCAGGGGCTGGGGGCAGTTGAGGTGTGCAGCCTCCCCTGCACAGCAGTAGCAGGGAGGCTGGTGGCTGCACCTGCTCCCTGGGGCAGGTCAGTTTGGGCACTTCCTCCTGCTCTCCCTGCGTGTTGGCCTCAGCACAGCCCCAGTGCAGCGGGGAGGGGGCAGCAGGGGGTGCCTGTCTCTCCACTGCACCCCGAGCTCCTGTGCTGCTGCTGCTGCAGGAGGGCTGCACGCACCCATGCTGCTCCCCACGTGCTGGTGCAAGGGTGGCATCTCCCCTGCGCAGCCCCTGGACAAAGGCCTCCCCAGCTCTGTCTGTCTGTCTGTCTGTAGAGTCACTGTCCTTCCAGGTTCAAGCTCCAAGCCATACACAGTGTCTCCATCAGAGCCTCCCGCTGCTGCCCAGGTGGGGCTGGTCTCCAGCTGAGCAAGAGGACAGGAGAGGAGCATCTCTCTGCACTGGGGTCAAGCCTCTAGCTGAATGCTGGAACCTCAAGGCTTTGGACACTGCTATGGAATGTCTCTGTCACTTGTGTATAAAATGTACATTGGAAATATTTATATGGACACTCTGTATATACGGTTTCTTTTCCATGAGTTGCCCTGTGTGTGTTATCTGCAGCCAAGGAGATAAAGGCCAATAAAGCAACCCACCTCCTGCCAGGCCAGCGTCTCAGTGTGCTGCGTTTGGGTTTTCCAGTGCAGCCCTGGTTTGCAGCTGGGTCTGGTGCCTCTCCAGCCCACACTGACAAACATTCAGCCTCTTCTCCTCCGGCTCGGGCTCTGATCAACACCAGTGCTGTGCCAAACCGGGCCCCTGGGACATGGCAGAGTGCTGAGCTGTGGAGGGGAGATGTGCCAGCCCTGGGCACTGAGGGACAATGCCAGAACATGGCCCCAGGGGAATGCCCAGCTCTGGTGGGATGGGATCCCACAGCAGAGGGGTGTGCTGAGAGGGACAGGCAGGGCAGGAGTCCCTGTGCACAGGACAGCATGTGCAGCTGGACGGGGCAAGGCAGGGATGGGCAGGGGGTGACGGGCACAGCGAGCGAGGAGCCTGCCACAGGACCGGGAGCTCGAGTCCCGAGGCACAGGCAGAGCCCTGGGCCCTGCAGGAGCCGTGTGTGTGTCTGCTGTGCCAGCCTCATCCTCCTCACAGCCCTGGGCAGAGCAGGGCCCGGGGCTGGCAGCTCGGGGCTGCCCCACCAACAGCAGTTTGGGGCTCCAGCATCTCTGTGTGCTGTGCTGGGCTCCAGGCTCTGCTGCACAGGCACTGGCCACAGGCCCTGGGACCCAAGCCCGTGTGGCAGTGCTGCAGGGAAGGGAGGTGCCAGGACACCCCCAGAACTGCCACAGGTACCCTCAGATGTCCCTGTCAAAGCCCTGCTCCTCCTCCTTGTGCCTGTCCCATGGCGGAGGGCTGCCTTGCTGGGGGCTGCAGCCCCAGCCCCTCCACTCCTTGCTGTGTTCTGGCTGTGTGTGCCTGTGTCACCATCATCATCCTCCTCCTCATCCCGGTGCTGGTCCCGGTCCCGGTCCCGGTCCAGTCCTGCACCCGTGTCACCGCTCCCTGCCGTGCCCGTGGGTGCCCCCACAGCGCCCGGCCCCAAACCAGCGCTGCCTTTGGTTAATTTCCTGGCGACTGCATTAACGGGAATGGAAGCCGAGGGACGGCAGCTCCTCTGGGGCCCATTAATCATCCCCCTCAGACAAGCTGCCTTGATTACAAGTGGCAAGAAATTCATTAGGGCTGCGGCTCTGACAACTTTTATCTGCGCGGCTGGATCTGACTCATTAGGCAGCCAAATTAAAGCCATGATGGGCCCTGATGAAATTCACTGCTTGTTTATCTTGTGCGATCTGATACATCTGCCCATACATCATCTCCCGCGCGGGATCCCGCCCCGCCCAGCCCCGGCGCCTCCCTTCCCCTTCCCTTCCCTTCCCTTCCCTTCCCTTCCCTTCCCTTCCCTTCCTTCCTTCCCTTCCCTTCCCTTCCCTTCCCTTCCCTTCCCTTCCCTTCCCTTCCCTTCCCTTCCCTTCCCTTCCCTTCCCTTCCCTTCCCTTCCCTTCCCTTCCTTCCCTTCCCTTCCTTCCCTTCCCTTCCCTTCCCTTCCCTTCCCTTCCCTTCCCTTCCCTTCCCTTCCCTTCCCAGGGCCAGCCGTTCCCGGCTGTGACCCCCGGACACCGCGGATATCCCCTGCTGTCCCCACGCTCTGCCCGGCCCCGGGGCCAGCCGGACCCGACTGTGACCCCCGGAGAGGGGTGACCCCTGCTGTCCCCACGCTCAGCCCGTGCCATCGGGGCCAGCCGGACCCGGCTGCGCCCCCGGACACTGCGGGTGACCCCTGCTGGGTGTCCCCTGCCAGGTGTCCCCTGTTCTACCCGTGCCATTGGGGCTGGGAGCCGTGACCGTGCACCGGCAGCCGTGCGGGGACAGCTCTGGGATCAAAACCGTGCCATGCCCTGTGCTGGAAGGGACCCACAGAGATCATCAGTGTGGGTGGTGTGGGGCCACACAGCCCCAGCAGCCCCCAGTGCCCATGGGGTGCAGCCCCCTCGGGGCACCCAGAGCCCGGCCAGGCTCTGCTGGCAGTGGCCCTGCTGTGGGACAGCCCGTGGGGACAGGCCCGTGCCCTGCTGCTGCCCATGAGCTGGAAACAGGTGCCTGGGATCCCATCTGCTGGCACCTGGGGCAGGGAATGCCACCAGATCCCTGCAGGCTCTGACACAGTCCCAAAGAGCCACGAGCGGGCCAGACCCCACAGCAGCAGCAGCACTCGAGCCCTGCCCTGCCTCGCCCCAGCCCAGCACATCTGGGGGCACCAAGGTGGCCTCAGGTGGCCCCGGCCAGCACAGCATGGGCTGGAGCAGGAGCTTCATGTGCGGGGGAAGATGTGTGTGCCCATGTTAGGGACAGGAGCTGTGTCTGTGTTGGGGACAGGAGCTGTGTCCGTGTTTAGGGACAGGAGATGTGTCTGTGTTGGGGACAGGAGCTGTGTCTGTGTTTAGGGACAGGAACTCTGTGTTGGGGACAGGAGCTGTGTCTGTGTTAGGGACAGGAGCTGTGTCTGTGTTTAGGGACAGGAGCTGTGTCTGTGTTTAGGGACAGGAACTCTGTGTTGGGGACAGGAGCTGTGTCTGTGTTTAGGGACAGGAGGTGTGTCTGTGTTAGGGACAGGAGCTGTGTCTGTGTTTAGGGACAGGAGGTGTGTCTGTGTTGGGGACAGGAGCTGTGTCTGTGTTTAGGGACAGGAGGTGTGTCTGTGTTGGGGACAGGAGCTGTGTCTGTGTTTAGGGACAGGAGCTGTGTCTGTGTTGGGGACAGGAGCTGTGTCTGTGTTTAGGGACAGGAGCTGTGTCTGTGTTTAGGGAGAGGAGCTGTGTCTGTGTTGGGGACAGGAGGTGTGTCTGTGTTGGGGACAGGAGCTGTGTCTGTGTTTAGGGACAGGAGCTGTGTCTGTGTTGGGGACAGGAGCTGTGTCTGTGTTTAGGGACAGGAACTGTGTCTGTGTTGGGGACAGGAGCTGTGTCTGTGTTTAGGGACAGGAGCTGTGTCTGTGTTGGGGACAGGAGCTGTGTCTGTGTTGGGGACAGGAACTCTGTGTTGGGGACAGGAGCTGTGTCTGTGTTAGGGACAGGAGCTGTGTCTGTGTTTAGGGACAGGAGCTGTGTCTGTGTTTAGGGACAGGAACTCTGTGTTGGGGACAGGAGCTGTGTCTGTGTTTAGGGACAGGAGCTGTGTCTGTGTTGGGGACAGGAGCTGTGTCTGTGTTTAGGGACAGGAGCTGTGTCTGTGTTGGGGACAGGAGCTGTGTCTGTGTTTAGGGACAGGAACTGTGTCTGTGTTGGGGACAGGAGCTGTGTCTGTGTTTAGGGACAGGAGGTGTGTCTGTGTTGGGGACAGGAGCTGTGTCTGTGTTTAGGGACAGGAGGTGTGTCTGTGTTAGGGACAGGAGCTGTGTCTGTGTTGGGGACAGGAGCTGTGTCTGTGTTTAGGGACAGGAGCTGTGTCTGTGTTTAGGGACAGGAGCTGTGTCTGTGTTTAGGGAGAGGAGCTGTGTCTGTGTTTAGGGACAGGAGCTGTGTCTGTGTTTAGGGACAGGAGGTGTGTCTGTGTTAGGGACAGGAGCTGTGTCTGTGTTTAGGGACAGGAGCTGTGTCTGTGTTAGGGACAGGAGCTGTGTCTGTGTTTAGGGACAGGAGCTGTGTCTGTGTTAGGGACAGGAGCTGTGTCTGTGTTTAGGGAGAGGAGCTGTGTCTGTGTTTCGGGCACTGTGTCTGTTTTTTCAGGCTGGACTCAGGTGTCTGTGTTCAGGCTGCTGCCAGGGAGGGCACAGCCCAGCCCTGTGCTCTGCTCTACACCAGAGGGCCGTGCCAGGGCTGCAGCAGGGCACTGTCCCTGTGCTCTGGCCCTGAGCAGGTCCGTGGCAGTGCCCTGAGCTCCCTGCCCCAGGCAGCCTGTGGCACTCACACCATGGAGCTGAGGCCAGGGGAGGGAGCTGCGTTCCACAGGACAGGAGCCCTGGGGTGCAGCCTCAGGCTGGGAACCACCCGTAGCAGAGATTTGCAGCACTTCCCAGAGAGCCTGGGCACAGCCAGGAACAGCCCCCCAGGGCACAACTCACAGCTGAAGCCCCACGAGCCTTCTGCCAGCGCCGACTGAGCCGGCTCGGGATCTGCAGGTGGGCACAGCAGGGCGTGGGGCAGCACTGCCCACCCTATAGCGCCTGGGATCACATGCAGAGGTGCTCTTAGGAGAGGTGGGCAGAGCAGACACCCTGCACAGGGTCTGCTGTGCCTCCATGGCACAGCCCTGCCCTGGGGGCAAAGGCACGGGTGTGACTGTTCCAGCTGGGGACACTGCCCTGGCCTGTGCTCACTAAGGGACAGCACCAGCACCTCCTCTGCCCCCTGTGCCCCTTCCTGGTGTCAGGCCAGTGGGTGGCTGCAGACACCACATCATAGGAGCCACAGAGCCCTGAGGGGGTTCCAGCGTGGCTGGGGACACTGGACAGGTGGCACAGGCTGCAGAGGAGCTGGGCAGTGCTCGGAGGGAGCTCACGACCCTCCCCACGTGCCAGCCATCGGGACTTTGTTTCTCTCTTGCCCATTGTTTCTATCCTGCACCTGAGCCAGTCCTGGAGCCGCTGGCTGATGAACCAGCACCATATTGTGAACCGTCACATCTTCACATAAACCCCTTGTCAGGGAGTGCTGAGGACCAGCTTTGTTGTGCTGAGTGAATAAACACTCTGGGTAATCCCTGCTCCTTTCCCAGTTCTTTAACAACCACCATACAGGTCAAGAAGTGGACAGGTCTGGGTAGGGAGAATTCCCTTGTAAATGCTGAAATTTACGGCATTAGGGCAAAGTAAGTCTTGCTCTTATAAATGTGTGCATACATATATGTGTGTGTAAACATATTTATATAAACAAACTCTTGCCCATGTATATACACACTCTGTGTCTGCTCCTGTATCTGCCTGTTACTCTGTGTGTGTGCACACCTGTTTGTGTCTCTGTGTGTGAGGTGTGGGCCAGTGTGGGCAACTGGGCATCGTGGCCAGTGTGGGCAGTGTGGGCAGTGTGGGCAATTAATGGTGTCCAGGTGGGCAGTGTGGGCAGTGTGGGCAGTGTGGGCAGTGTCCAGTGTGGGCAGTGTGGGCAGTGTGGGCAGTGTCCAGTGTGGGCAGTGTCCAGTGTGGGCAGTGTCTAGTGTGGGCAGTACTGGGCAGTGTGGGCAGTGTGGGCAGTGTGGGCAGTGTGGGCAGTGTCCAGCGTGGGCAGTGTGGGCAGTGCTGTGCAGTGTGGGCAGTGTGGGCAGTGTGGGCAGTGTGGGCAGTGTCCAGCGTGGGCAGTGTGTGCAGTGTGACCACTGCAGCACAGGCAGTGCCTTCACTGTCCAGTACAGGTGCTGCACTGTGTGCTGTGCTCCGTGCTCACTGTGCAGTGCTTTGCTCTCTGCTGTGCAGGAGGCACCAGGGCTGTCACGATGCTCAGGGTTCACAGGCAGCCCTGCCCTGCCCTGCCCTGCTCTGCCCTGCTCTGCCCTGCCCTCTCTGCTCTGCTCTGCTCAGTGCCAGCAGCACTGCACCTCTGCAGCTCTCTCCAGCAGCGCTGGTGACAATGTGAGTCTGTCAGCTCCAGCTGCACTACACAGAGCTGCACCTCTGCAGCATCTGTGGGCATTTTAACATGGTTGTTTGTAGGGTTGCAGTGTGTGTGGGCTCTGGAATTGGTCTAACACAACAAAACAACAACAACAAAATCTTCCATGCAGCTAAAAACTGTAGGTGTTGGAACCACCTCAGTGGCAGTCCATGGATGAGCATGCAGTGGAGCAGGAGTGGATTTTGGGTGGGCAGTGGCCTCTACAGTGGGGGAGGTGGGTTAAAGACACAATAAACCAGTGCTGCCACTGGGGCAGGACATATAAAGCCAGTGTCACTTAGAAATGCCTGGTGGGAATAAGAGAGTTCTTCAACTCTAAAATAAAATGTGACTCCTTTGAATGTCACTGCCCGAGCCCTGGAGCTGTGGACACTTTGTGGAATGCTGTGGTTAATGTGCACTGCTGAGTGCTGGCTGCAGTGGCACAGACCCCTCATGTGGACACATTTGTAGTGGCAGAGCCCCGTGTGCAGCTGCAGAATGGCTTTACCCTGCCACACAAGGTGAGTAGCAGTTCATGTGCCAGAGCATTGCAGTGGCTGCAAACAGCTGAGTCCCCTTTGCAGCCACTGAGCTCAGCTCAGCTAAGCTCAGTCCCTGTCTCAGGCCAACACCCACCTGGGGATGAAGAAGAGGTGCAGGTGCAGGCAGCTCCACCCCAGCCTGTTGAAAAGGGAGCTGAGTTTTCCTGAGGGAGGGCACTGGGGGCTGCTGCCAAAGCACATTTACTCCCCTGATCCACAGAGAATGCCAGCAGGTGTTGCTACCTGAACAGGGCAAATCCATGCTGAGGATGCTGTGAGCAACACCAGGTCAGGCGCTTCCTGAGGATACTTTCTTGTTTCCAGGTCAGTGGTGCAGGGACAGAGGCAGGTGTCTCCTGCAGTGGAAGCCAGCTGTGCTGAGAAACCAAATCCAGAACAGATCCCACAGAACCCTCTCGGGACCTGCAGCAAATATTTCTGTGGAAAGAGGCACCCACCAAGGACATCTGGAAGCACAGCTTTGTCCAAATGATTGCTGTGATCTGAGCTGTGTCTGTTGGCCACACAAGACAACTGGAGCCAACAGCCAAGGGGCAGGGACAGCCACCCCTCAGTGCTCCAAAACTCCAGGGCACTGCAGGAGGACTCAGCTGTACAGGCTGAGCGTGGGCCCCACACTCCAGGTGAACAGAATGTACCTGCCAAAGAGGGAGGGGCCGTGGGGAGGGAGGGCTGCTCCCGGGGCAGCAGAGGGATGGCCCAGCCCTTGCTCTAGCGTCAGGGAGGGCTCAGGAAGGTGGAGTCACCTCTGGCTGTCTCCTGCTGATATTTCCTGCTCTCCCAAGCTGTGTCTGCCAGGGAAGGTGACAGCAGCTGGCTGGACCATTTGTGGCCCAAACTCCCTATCAAACCTTTGAGCAATTGGTGCCCCAGCAAAGCCTTGGAGAGAGCCTTCCACCTCTCCAGGAACCTCTGGCGGCATTGCAATGGGTATTGCTGCCAGAGCACAGGCATGGGAGCTCCCTTGCCCCATGGACTCACTGGTGTTTGTCAGGCCAGAACAGAGTTTCAGGCTGGACACACCCAGGGAGCAGCACGGCCCTTGTGCTGAGGGCTGGGCGTGCAGCTGTGCCCTGTGCAAAACTGGGAATTCCTGCCTTTTGGGGCTGGGCTCAGTCTCTGAGGTGGCTGGCTGCGGAAGCAGCACCCCATGCGATGGCTGGCCTGGATGAGAGCCCCTTCTGTTGTGCTGTGCCAGGGCCTCAGCAGCAGGGAGCCGCTGTCCCGGGCCAGGGCAGGGGCCGCAGCCGTGCCGGGAGTCCGCAGCAGCACACACATCCATCCCCCCAGCCCGGTCCCGAACCAGTCCCGGCCCGGCCCGGCCGGCGGGACGAGGACCTGGGGATGCTCCGGGCGCTTCCCGGCCCCGGCTGCTTCTCCCCCCGAGTCACGGCAGAGCAACGGCGGCGATGGAGCCGCTCGGCCGGCGCTGCTGCTCGCGCAGCTCCGGCTCCACGGGCACCGGCCGGGGGCGGCTGAGCCCCGAGCCCCCCGCTCTCCCCGGCCGCCTCTCGGGCTGTCCCTGTCGCTGTCCCTGCTCTCATCCCTCTCCCGTCCCCGCTCTCCTTCCCTGCCCGCGCCTGGCCGGGGCTGCGGGACCCCCGTCCCTGCAGCCAGGAAGAACGTGGTCTTGCTCCATAGAAAATAATTTATTGAAATCACAGCTATACATGGGCGGGCGCCGGCGGCAGCGCGGGCCTGGCCCGGCCCGGCCCGGCTCAGCCCGGCCCAGCGGGCGGCCAGGGCCCCAGGGCCAGGCGGCTGCACTGCCCACGGCACGGACAGAAGGACACGCTGCCGTATGTACAGAGTTTACACGGAATAAATAAGGGGCATGTACACAGGAGGGGGAGGGGGCGCTCGGCCCCCCACCCCAGGGTCCTCAGGGCCGAGCGCCCTGCTCGATCTGCTGGTGCTGGCTGCGCACGGCGAAGCGATTGACGTGCACCGGGATAGGCACCACGATTTTGGGGTTGCGGACGGGCTCTCCCGAGCGGTTGCTGACATTGCCAGCCTTGATGCGTTTCCACTTGGCGCGGCGGTTCTGGAACCAGATCTTCACCTGCACCTCGCTCAGCTTCAGGGCGTGCGCGATCTGCGAGCGCTCCGTCAGGCTCAGGTACTTCTTGCAGTGGAACTCCTTCTCCAGCTCCAGCAGCTGCTCGCTGGTGAAGGCCGTGCGGCGCCGGCGGCTCTTGCCGGCCCCGGAGCCCGGCGGGGGCTGCTCGGCGGCGGGGCCGCCCTTGCCCTTGCCCTTGGCTCCCAGCGCGGTGCCGGCGCTCGCCCCGTCCAGGAACGGCTCCTCCTCGCTCTCTCCCGCCGAGCTCTCCTCCTCCCGCTCGCTGCACGGCGTCGCCGCCGACTTCACCTCCAGCTTCTCCTCGTCGGAGCTGTACGCCTTGCCGTCTGCGGGGCACACAGCGTCCGTCAGTGTCTGCCGGGCCCCCGCCCGCCCCGCCGCTCCCCGAGCCCCGCAGCCCCGGGGAGAGCTCTCCCCGCTCCTCCCGCAGTCTCGGACCCCGGCACTGCCGCGTCCCGCAGCCCCGGAGCGGGCGAAGCAGCGGCCCCGGCCCCGGCCCCGGCCCCGCACCGGGTCCCGCCGGGGCAGCGCAGCCGCTCCAGCCGCGGAGCCCAGCGCCGTTCCCGCAGCCTGCCCGGCTGCAAGGACAGCACCGACAGAGCCCGCGGCCGCCCTGGGGTCTGTCCCCCTCAGCAGCTGCCCCATCCCCGTCCCACGGCCGGCCGCAGCAGCATCACGCTCTCAGTCTAGCGGGGAACAGCTCAACGCTCCCAGGGCTTGCCTGGACCTTCGCACAGCAAGGAATGCCCAGACCTTGTCTCTCAGCTCAGCCCTCCCTGTCCCTTCCCAGTGCACCGGACCATCGATGCTGTTAGAAAGCAGCCAGCCAAGAGCTGAAGAATTGTCCTGGAAAGAGCATCCAGAGCCAGAAAACCTCTGTGCCGGGCTCGGGGCACAGCCACTTCTGGCTCTCCCTCCCTAACCCAAGGATGCACCACAGCAGACCGTGCAGCCAGGGAACAAGGTGCTGAGGCACTGATGCTCAGGGCTCAGCTACGCCCAGCAGTGGGCAGAGGGGCAGGACAGAACCTGTCAACATCTCACAATAGACAGCATCTCATCCCAGGCCACCAGGCAGAATGCAGTCCTTGGATCACCGCAGACACCTCTGTTAAGGTGCCTGTGAGGATACTGATAGAGTACTGGGGTATGAATCCCTCCTTTGCAAGCTTCTTGTATCCCAAACTGCTGCCTGAATGATTAAACAGCCATGGAGCAAGGGAGGAGAGAGATCTGGAAGAGTCATTTCCATAGTAAAAGGGCTCAAACAAAGTGAGAAGATGCTCTCAGCGACACAGGGGTCATGGAGGGAGGACCCACAGCTATGCACAAGCAGGTGAAGAAGCCTTTATGTCATGCTGAGACTAGAAGAGACCAGAAAATTCTTCAAGTCTGACCCAAGAGCAGTAATCACTGCTGGAAGGAGTTATCCTGAAGCACTGCTGTTCTATATAAAACAACATGCACAAGGAGAAGCAGCAGCTCTCCAAACTTCTAAGTAGTGTCCAGGTACTGGCACATGCAACCTGGGCCACTGGATCACTGGCCACCTCACCTCATCTCAGTGGGAAAGGCAGAGCAGCCCTCAGAAGCCTGACAGTGCAGGGTTTAAATACAAAAACAGAACTGCAAGAGACCACTTGAGCCCAGAAGACATTCCTGGTAGTCTGGTGACTGTGGAGCTCCCACATCCCTTGTTAGTCCTGCAGCAAGCCCGTGGCTTCCTGAGAGCAGCTGGGTGGCTTTGGAGATCCGTAATCTTCTCCCTGCTCTTCCTGCTTCCTACAGTGGAAAAGAGCACTCATCTCTGTATCTCTTCATCTCTATCCTGCTGCAGAGTGATTTTTCTTTTCCGGAGGGTCAGGGGCAGGGGAAGAGATTTCCCAAGTGCATAGAGGGTAAAGACCCAGAGAATTCGTGTTTGTGGGGCTGGGGATCAGCAGCAGGGAGCAAGGAGCACTTTGGCTGCCGTTGCCCAGCCTCGTGCCAGCACTTTGCTGAAGAAAAAGCTTTCACTTCTGTGTGCCACCTCTCTCTGGTGCAGCATCGGGCCTGACACTGTAAGGAGCTCTTAGGAGGAATTCAGACTTCCCCAAGGGCTCTGTAGGTCCTGCACTGACCCTACAATTCCCCAGGATGGAGGATGGCATCCCAGCAGCCACACCAGCAAACAGGGCTGGCGGGGCAGTTTGCTCCTGTCAGCCCTGGCTGTGCCCAGGAGACTGGAATACTCTGGATACTCTCTTCTGAGCCAGACTCCAAATTTTAAATGGAGCACTCACACATTCATGTCTCATTAAAAGGCTTGCAGTGAAGAAGTTGGAACTATTTGATAACAGAATCTAAATTGGATGTTTTCACAAAGAAAATTGGTATATTGGTCTGTTAGTCACCTACTATGTCCCCATCAAGGAAGGAATGAAGGCAGGGGATCCCACCCATGTGGTTGGGATATACTGAGACTTTCAAGGCCTTTGAACATGAAGTGAAGCTGTCACAAAGCTAAGTATCATGACTGAAAAATCAACAAGAAGTAGTAGATGAAGAATAGTGTTGACTCGCTGGTTTTTCACGAAGTCACAGCTGTTCATTGATCTTGTCAAAGATACTGAAGAGGGTCCAAAGGGAGTCACAAACATGCTCTGAGGGCTGGAACACCTCTGCTATGAGGCTAGGCTGAGAGAGCTGGGGTTGTTGAGCTTGCAGAAGAGAAGGCTCCAGGGAAATCTTATTGCAATCTTTCAGTACTTAAGGAGAGCTTATAAGAAAGAAAAAAAGAGACTTCTAAGTCTCTTGTGACAGGACAAGGGGTGATGATTTTACCTAAAAGAGGGTTGATTAAATTAGTATAAGAAATAATTACTCACAATGAGTGTAGTGAAACACTGGCCCAGACAAGTAGTGGATACCACATCCCCAGCAACACTCCAAGCCAGGTCAGACAGGGCTCTGAGCAACCTGATGCAGTTGAAGATGCCCAACCCATGGCAGGGGGTTTGGACTACGTGGCCTTTTAAGGTCCTTGCCAACCCAAACCATTCTGTGATTCCAGGATTTCAGGTGTGGAAAGCATGTTGAGAAGAGTTGGGTGTCACAGGCGACAAAGCTATTCAAGCAGCATCAGGAAGACCTGGATCATGAATGGGTGTTGTGATGAGCCCTGTGTGGGTAAGCACACAGGGGAACAACAGAAACCTTGTCCCTGACTGAATGTGCACTACATCAAACCAAGAAAGAGTCTCAGACTGCTGCCTGAATCTCAGGAGATCTGTACAACTCAGGGACAAACCTCTCTCATGAGAGGAGAGCTGGGGATATTAAGTTCTCTTACATCAGGGATCGTGCCTTTGTGGCAGCTGTAGAAATAAACCAGACTTCAAGCTTTGCTGCTTCTCACCACCAGTTTCCCTACATGCCTCTCCCTGCTCAAGAAAGGTGGCAATTGCTGGAAGCAAGTTTCAAACCCAGTGGGTGCAAAGAGAAGTCCTAAAATAGTGCATTGATTCCTTTGTCTGATCCAGGAAGTGGCTGATCCTGTGTCCACAGACACCTGCATGATGGAGATAGTAAGAGAGCCTAGGGACAGAAGTAGTCACTCCAGAGTCTAAGTCACTAAATGTCAAAACTAGTAAAACTATCAAAAGGGGGCATTTATTCTTCACAAGTTTCTTCTACAGGTAAAAAATCTGTGGAACATATTGCCATCTTGATGTGGCTGATGTCAAGGTTATCCCTCCTTTCTGGTGGACTCCAGGGGAGATTAGATAAGGCCACAGAAAACAAATTAGTCGAAGTTTACTAAATATACAGAAACAACACTTGGCACAAGGAAGTCCCTGATGTGCAGGGTTGCACATCTTTACAGATGGTTGGATGTGAGGAAAGTATCATTTTAGAACTGACCATTGAACAGGTTGTGCTGTCTTGCTCTTCCCTGGACAATTGCTTTTGGCCAGGGCCACAGACTGGATGTGAGGGCAAACTGCATTATAGATAGCTTTTGATGACTCCTGTTGACATGAACCATCTTTCTAGTCCTTAATACCGGGAAAAGCTCACAACAACCCTCCTGAGTTTCCTCTAAGATGTTTGCAAAACAAACCCCACTGTCCATCTCCAGTTTTGTCTGGTACAGCCAGGAGAAGCACTAGGTAAAGGAGAAGATGGGCACATTTGGCCTGAGAAATCCTCTTGGACCTGGACAAAGCAGCCCACAGAACTGAGTCTGTGCTCAGTAGCCTGTGCAGTAGGACAAGCATCTGTGGCTCCAGAGCAAACCCAGGGCTCAGAGGCAGCAGGGGATGAACAGCAGTAGCAAGACATCTTCCCTTCCATCATTTGATCCAGTTGCAACAGGAAAAGTCTTAGAGGTAGGATTTCATGGACTGAGAAGTGGCCACGGTCTGGGACAGTTCATCTGAGTCCCTTGGGAGGAGAGAACATATTGGGCTCAGCTATGGAGGAGCATAGAGAGAGATCAAGCACAATGCAGTTCATCTGCTCACAGACTGGAAAGATCAGGTTGTACAGACCTGGTTTTGGCCAGGGTAGTGCTGTCCCCAAGAAGACTTTTAAAAAATGTAAGATTGCATTGGGCTTTTGACTTGGCACAGAGGCCAGGGAGCAGCAGAGGAGCACCCAATAACCCACAAAGGCAAGGGGGAGGCAGAATGCCCCTATTGTCCTATTTGGGGTGAGACGTCCTAAGGGGTACCTGACTGAGTGCAGTGCTCTTCTGAGGGACGAATAAGGCAGGGCAAGGAAGACACCTGGGCTTACCCAGGGGAGACTAAAGAGAGGATGGAGAACCAACAGCCAAGCATTGCAAGAAGCAGCAGAGATTCTCAGCACACATCCGTGCTAAGAAGCCTGTGAGACAAAGGTGGACCCCAGGAGTGGCCAGGAGAGACAGCTCAAGAGGCCACGCCGGAGAAGCAGCAGCTGGCTCGTCTGTGTCTTGCCGCAGGGACCCCTCACGGCCCGTGCTGCAGGACCGAGGGAGAAGAGGTGAGTGCTGGACCTGGCCGAGAAACACGGAGCAACAAGTCTCTGAGGCCGGAGCCGGCGCACTCGGGGAGAGGTCGCAGCGCACAAAGGCGAGGACCCGACGAGAGCCGTTCCCGGCCGCACCGGGGGTCCCGGGAGGGCGCAGCCACCTGCCCGCGCCCTCGGGCCGAGCCGGGGCCGAGCCGGCCAGAACCGAGGAGAGCGGGACCTGCTCCACCGTCACCCCAGCGGGGCGGGCTCGGGGGAAACTTTAGAGAGGCTGCAGTCGCAGAGAGGTACCCGCCCGGACCAAACGGGACCGGGACGGGGACCGGGACCAAGATCGGTGCGGGGGGAGAGGTTGCGGACCGAGCCGTGGGACTCGCCGCCACCTCCCGCCTCACCTGGGCCGAGTGCCAGCACCTCGGAGAGCTCCGCGCGGCTGCTCCGGCCGCGGCTGCAGCCCCGCCGGGGCGCCCCCGTTCCGGCCGCTCTCCCGCCCTCCTGCCCTGCGGCCCGGCCGGGCCAAGCCGAGTTTGACTCCCACCCGCGAAAGCTCCGGACCGGGCCTAGGATGGAGGGGAGTCAGTCCGGTCCTCCCGGCTCGGCCCGACGGGACCGAGGGCAGGTCCCGCCGCCGCGCCCCGCGGTCACCCCCCTCCGTCCTGCCCGCCGCGCCCCGGCCCCAGCACCTCCGCTCCGCGGCCGCCGTCCCGGCGAGCTCCGGCCCGCCAGACCGCAGCCGGCAGTGCCGCTGGGACGGCGGAGAGGGCCCGGGCAGGTCCGCCCGGGGCTGCGGGGTCCGGCCGCTCTCCGCCGGGCAGAACGGGCCCGCGCCGCTCTCACCTGCGAGGCCGGGGAAGGGGTCCGGGAAGTGCAGCGGCGGCTCGGCCGGGCCCCTTGTCGCGGCCCGGGGCAGCTCCTCCGCCTCCAGCCCGTCGGCGCCGCGCCGGCAGCCGCCGTCGGGGGTGGCGCGCGGCGGGGGCAGCTCCTGCGGAGGGTAGAAGCCGTCGGGGGCTCGGAGAAACTGGGCAGGGCAGTGGTGAGCGCCACCATGGAGGGCACGGCCTGGCCCAGGCTGGCGCAGAAGGTGTTGGTGAGGCGGCCGGCGAAGGAAGCGAGCGGGGCCAGCGGCGGCAGCCCTGACTGCAGCGGGCGTGGGACAGCGCCTGCGGAGCACCAGCGGCCGGTACGGCATGAACATGGGGTACCCGGTGTAGAGCAGGTGCCCGGAGCGCGGCGGCGGCGTCCCGATGAGCGAGTCGATGGAGAAGGCGGTCCCCTGGCCGCCGGGTCTCTGCATGGCGAGCGGGCGCCTCCGGCTCAGCCGGCACCAACTTTCCGGCGAGCTCGGGCGGCCGCCAACTCGCCGCGATCCCGCCGCCGCCGGGCCCCGCCGCCGCGGCCCCGGCCCCGGTCCGCGCCCTCCGCCGCCCGTGGGCTCCGGCGCCCGGCGAGAGCTGCCGCCCGCCCGCCCGCTCGCTGGCTCGGCGCGGCGGAGTGGAGCCGCGCTCGGAGCCGCCCCGCCGCGGGGGCCGGGCCGGGCCGCCGAGGGAGGGGGAGAGGGAGGGAGGCGGGCGGGGGTGTCGCCCTCTGCTCTCATCCATCTTCTGCACATCACGGTCGAGTTCCTCCTTCAGCGCCCGCTGCGGCGGGGCAAGGCGCCCCGCTCCCCCGGCGCGGCCGGCCCCTGGGAAGGCGCCTCCCCTCCCGCCTCATCAGCTGTTAGTAATGGTGATTGATGATTAGCAATTACGGGGCCAGGACAAGGCTGCTTTTGTGGGGACGGGACGGGACCGGACGGGGCCGCGCCGCTCCGCCCAGCCCTCTCCGGGCCCGGGCCACGGACGGGGCGACCCGGCTCCGCTCCGCCCGGCACCACCGGACCCGAGCCGGGCCTCTCGGCAGCTCCTGCCGGCCGAGCCCGCGGCGAGCGGCCGGGGACGGCGGCGAAGGGCAGGGCTGCAGCGCCCCGACGGACTGGGGCTGTGCCTGCCGTGCCTGTTTCTGTGCCGTGCCTGTTCCTGTACAGTGCGTGTGCCATGCAGTGCCTGTGCCATGCAGTGCCGTGCCTGTGCCGTGCCTGTTCCTATGTCTGTGCCATGTCTGTGCCATGCCTGTGCCTGCAGTGCCGTGCAGTGCCGTGCCTGTTCCTGTGCCTGTGCCATGCCTGTACCATGCAGTGCCTGTGCCGTGCAGTGCCGTGCCTGTTCCTGTGTCTGTGCCATGCCTGTGCCATGCAGTGCCTGTGCCGTGCAGTGCCGTGCATGTTCCTCTGCCTGTTCCTGTGCCGTGCCTGTTCTGTGCCTGTTCCGTGCCTGTTCCTGTGCCGTGCCTGTGCCGTGCCTGTTCCTGTGCAGTGTCTGTGCCATGCAGTGCCTGTGCCGTGCAGTGCCGGGCCCGCAGACCGCCCGCACAGGGCGCGGGGGGAGCAGGCCGGGGCAGGGTCGGGGCTGTCCGTTCTTGTGGGCTCGGAGCGGGGTCTCCGTGAGACCGGCGGGCTCGGGCGCCGCGGGGCCGGGAAGATCGCGGGGCCTCCCGCAGCCGCGCTCGGTCAGGGTGTGAGGAGGGCGTGTGTGTCCTGAAACGGCCCCTCTCGCGCTGCCCGCGGCCCCGACAGCGCTCTCCCGCCGCGCTCCGCGGGTCGGACTCGCCCCCGGGTGGCGGCCGGTGGCCCTGGTGCGCATCGCTCCATCTGCGGAGCAGCGAGACCCGTGCGAGCCGAAAGCTCCGGAGCCGCGGCGAGAACTGCGCGGCTCCACTGTGATCTCTGTGTCCGGAGGAACGTGGGGTGTCCCCACGCTAAAACAGAGGACTTTCTGCCCCCAGCTGGGCATTTGGGTTGTCCTGTGTCTATAGAGAGCTGCTCACCAGGCCTGCAATAGACAAACTGAAGCCCTGCTTCAGAAGATTATCAGGATTTTTAAAATGCTTGGAAGCCAAGAAATGCAAGCTGCAGTTACATCTATGCGCACTCCAACTGTAGTTTCAGCGGCATGGTGACACTCCAGACCTCTCACTCTCATCTAGGGGTATTCCTCTTAAGTCCCCTGTGTGTTCCTGCCTGCATTCTCCCTTTGACCAGGGATGCAGCACTCCTGGCTGCTTGGCGACCCAGGCTCCCTGGTGGCACCGATATCTCTGTAAACACAAGGATTTCCCACTGTCACCTTCTGCTCTGTCCCTGAGGGGGTCTGGAGCACCACTTTGAAGTGTGTGTTTTCTGTGGGACATGTCAGCCCAGCCATGGAGTTGGACACTTGGATCCTGTGTGGAGCATTTAAGTGAGGCAAAATGGGCCCACAGTGCTGAAAGTGGGATACTCAGCCTTCCTCCACTAAACAGGCCCTGATATGGGGATTCAGATACCAGCAAGATACGATATCACACAGCCTCCTCTTTCTTTCATGTATTTTGTGACTTTTTCTGTGGCACATCCTTGTGCTCCCAAAGAATTATCCCTTCTCAGCAAGAACAAGTGCTAAGGATGGGTGTGGAGAAATCAATGGTAAAATAAACATCCAGGCTCAAATATTGAATCAGGGAACTGAAGCCTGACATAGGGGATCCCTGTCACCTCTCTGATGCAGACTCCTCCTGCCCTTGGATCCCTGGGAGAGTGAGAGATGCTCATCTTCACAGGTCATTGACTGCCTGTGGCCCCTGGTCCGGGTTTAGGGGCCAGACCCCGTGCTGGGAAGGAACATGGCAGCAACAAGCATTTGGATGAATCCCACCCCAGACACCAGCTGTGATACAACAAGGGACATGGCTCCAGATCTGCATCTCTGTTCTGTCTGTCCTTGCCCCAGCTCTCCTGTCTCATCCACCAGATGTCTGTGGTAAAGGAGCCCTCAGGTTGGAGTCATCTTCAATGAACATAGCTTGGGTTCATTCCCTGCTATGAAAGCACTTTGGACAGTGGAGAAAGTGAAAGCATAGCCACGTGTTGCTGGATCTCAAGACTGCACCCAAAAGGACCCAGATCCAGGCTGTGCAAGCAGATTTCTGACTCCTGAACAAATACAATCTGATCACTTGTTCAATGAACCTTTTCTGTGTAACCATCCCACACCTCACACCCACAGATAGGTTAGCAAGATATTTGAGAGCAGCAGGAAACTGCTCTGTCCAGTGACCTTGCTGGGGAGCTGAGCAGGCCGGGTGAGCTGTGTCTCCCTCGAGGGAGGATGGCAGGTCCTGCCTGGAGGAAGCAGCACAAGCTCAATACTGCCCTCTGCACAGCTGTAGCTTGCACTCTGCAATCCCTGCTGAAGTCTCCAACACTGAGGTTCTGCTTACCTGACCATACACTTGCATTACCTGCAGCTCCCCTCTCCCTTCGAACACTGAGTCTCTGTTCCATGCTGGGAGCAGCAAGGAAAGGCTGCATCCAAAGGGGTAGGAAGCCAGGCAGGAGGGGCTGCAGCAAGGCTTCACTGACAAGATGCATTCCCACAGGACCTGAGGAAGGTGAACAGAGCAGATCTGATGACAGATAGCTGCATCCTATGAATTGGCCCTGACCCTGGAGAGCCAAAGCTCCAGGAGGGGGGAATGTACTCAGGGTCCCAGCAATTTACTCCACTTTTGTTTACTTTGTCTCATGATGACTTCGTAGTAGAGGTAGAAACTCAGGTGCAAATAGTAAAGCAAGATTCAGAGAAGGATAAGTTGAAAGACTGCAGAAAAAAGAAAGGTTGTAAGAATAATAAAGCAAAGATTGTGCTGCCATAGTCTCATGTGTACATCAAATGGGACAGAGCTCCCATATGCACCATCCTCACAGGGTGAGGCAACTTGGAATGAGGGTCCAGGTTGCACACCCACCCACTGGACTTCCATGAGCTTTCACAATTTCAGTTGTGTAACCTCTGTCTAATCTTCCACAGCTTCTTGCTGCCTACTGAAATGCAGTTTCCATGGCTTCCACTTGAGGCTCAGACCTCCACTGCTCAAACGCTCCTGGGCATCTTTCCCTCTCCACACACCTCTGCAGAGAGCCCCTCCATTCCAGTTTAAAGGGCTCCATCCATCTCCAGGAGCTGTTCCTCAACATGCCTGAAGATACATGCCAGGTACCACAGAAATATTGATTGTGTGTGCAATTTGTAAAACCCCTGGTCTCATTGCACTTCTCATTGAACTCTCAGCTGTTGATGGAGATCTCTCAGGACCCACTAGGTACATTGTCAGACACTGAGTTAAAAAACAGTCTCAGGAGGAGACCTGCTCTCTCCTGCTGGGGTCACTGTGTCATGGCTCGTGTGTTTCAGTCTCAGCAGGTTCTCCTGAGTCTCACCAAGCTGGCCCCTGAGTGCTGAATTCAAGTCCAGTCTCTGCAAGCAGTGCCTTCAGCAATCACAGACCAGCTTGGCCCATCTCCTCCATCCTCAGTCTTGCCTTTGCTTACTACCTCTCTTCTCTGTTTTCTGCATTAGAACTGCTCAAGCTTCCTCCTCCTCCTCTTCTTCCTCCTCCTCTTCTCCATTTCTTTCTGCAGACATGTGAACATGGACAAGTCTGCTTTAGGAAAGCCTGGGAAGTGTCCTGCTCAACACTTGGGACACAGTGTCTGTACTGAAGGTGGGGCACGACCTGTCTGGTCAGCACAGAGGAAGAACCCCGGGAGAAATCCATCAGCCTCTAAAAATGTTCTTGTTCGGGACATGCCAAGTGGGATCCTCAGAGGCTGTTAATTAAGGAAAATTTGATCCTGTGCTGCTGGGCAGAAAAAGAACCACCCAGGCCAGCTCTCCCCTCTGAGGCAGACAGTCTGCAGTGTATTCCTGAAGCACCAGCTGTTGGCCAATACAGGACAATTAATTTTTGCTGTGTCTGTAATGGGTAAAGTTCTGAGTAACACAGCACAGCAACCACAACTGCAACAGTTAAAGTGTAATGACAGACTGGAAAATGAAAGCAGGTCTTCCTAATGGAAAGTGCCATGCAGTCTTAACTTTATGCCTCTACCTGCTCCACTTACTATCTCTGCACGGAATCTAGCACAACAGGACTAAATCTAGTCACAGCCTCTAGGCATTCCTGCAATATAGCTGCTAAACATATTAAAAGCAAGAGTAACGTTGTAAAATTATTTACTCAAAGTTTGAGAAGTCTGGAGAGCAGGCTGGCTGTGGCCATGATGTTGTTTGACCAAAGCTGGGCTCCCACCAGGCACAGATTCTGCTACTGGATGTGCCCATGATGTGCTTCAGGTCCTCCAGGCTCTGCAGCCACACCTTGCCCGAGGAGGACAGCAGCTCATGGGCACGGGGCACCCAGGACATCCCCCTGGCCTCTGCAGACATGGCCCCACAGGCTGTCCCTGACTGCAGAGCTGCCCCGTGTGCTTCTGTCTTCAGCTTCTGACAGAAACCTGTCTGCCTGTTCGTGCCTGGGACAGGTACTTCAGAGCCAGACCTGGCAGAGCCATACTAGAGCAATGAGAGTCCAGGATCCTTGTTAACACTACAAGAGCATTCCCAGGTGCAGGGGTTTGCTGTTGACAAGACCTCAGACCGGCAATTTTTGTTTCTGGAGTCCTGGACAAGGTTCATCTATTCCTTTGGCATATTTCTTTGAAGATTGCTCTGCTTAGGAGAGCCAAGCCCTCCCTCACTTCTGTGTTTTGATCCTGCTCAGGGAGAATGATGTTAGCCAAATTCTTCAGATAATTTGTGGGGCTTCTAAGGCACAGGACTGGTACCTCCTGCATGTGCAGCCCAGAAGCAGCACTCTCCAAGTGCACTGCTCTGCCCCAGCAGTCACACGAGCATGGCACTCCAGAACCTTTCACTCAGGAGATGCCCATCATCTGCAGGTCACTGTACAGACATACATCCCATGGCTCTGTGAGAGCCTGTAAGCAAAGCTGGTGTTCTCAGAGTGCAGGATGCAGGATTCAGAGCAAAATGGGTTATGCAACACTGTGCACAATACAGGCTGGCACATGAACATCATTTCTCCAGCTGGGAGCACAATCCAGTCAAAGGCACCAGCGAAACCGGCCCGACTCCATTGCCTTTATGCCCTCCCTGTGGAAAAATCAGGTATTTAGCCACACTGATGAGATCCCCTGGCTCCTTCCCTTCTCCAGGCTGAACAGTTCCAGCTCCCTCAGCCTTTCCTCACAGGAGGGGTGCTCAGATAATTTTTCCATGTTAAGATGTTGTTACTGCTCAGGTTTCTCCATCTCCAGGTCATTGAAGTGGCTTTTTTGGTAATTTCCTTGTCTTCTGACCATGCTTGCTGTCTTCTGCCACCACTACAAGGTTATACCAAACGTGCTTATGTTGATACCTTTGCTGGTGATTCTTTCAGTGACCTGAAGCACCCGGCCCTGGTCAGCAGCTGCAGGTGGCACTGCTGGCCTGTGGCAATGAGCCAGAGAATGGAGCAGGGCTGGAGCCCAAGGACCACCAGTGCAAACGGGGTCTGCTGCCCCGGGTTCAGCTGTGGAGATGGCACCTCAGCAGCATCAGCATCTGCTGCAGCACCTCTGCATGGAAACACAAGTGCAGGAGCATTTGGAGCCGTGCTCCTCACAAGAAGGACCAGAAGCCTGGGCAGTGGCAGAGCAGCTCGGGGGGGCTGTGTTGCTGTGTGGGGTCACAGCCTGGGCTGGGGGGGAATCGGCAGCCAAAAAAAAGGCCAGTCGGGTGACACCAGCTGTGGCAGTGAAGGTTCAGATTGTATTAATCAGCCGGATCTCTTTGGGACTGGCTAGCACCATCAGATAACCTGGTGTGCTAGCAATCATGTGATTTAAAAAAACTGGAGAAATCTACATACCAGAATGTTCTAAGACCAATACAGATTATTCTTGCTAAATTCTTTCTAAATTTTCACAGCCTCAATTTGTCCCCATTGGATCTGGTTTTACGTCCAAGTGCCACTCGGAACGCCTGACAGTGCTGAATGATCGAGGCTGAGAGAAGTCAGCTTAGCCTGGGTGAAGGGACAGAGGTCCTGGGCATCTGTTGGGAGGGCCTCAGCCTCCTGCCTTGACCCTGAACTGGGAACAGGCCTCCGGCTGCACACTGACTGGAAGCAGCCTGGTGTGCAACCTCATCCCCAGTGCTCGGACTGCCAGCAGACACTGCAGCCCATCAGGCTCTGCAGCTGCCCAGAGCTGCAGAGGAACCCAGAGCTGCAGAGGAACCCAGAGCTGCAGAGGGAACCCAGAGCTGCAGAGGAACCCAGAGCTGCAGAGGAACCCAGAGCTGCAGAGGAACCCAGAGCTGCACAGGAACCCAGAGCTGCAGAGGGAACCCAGAGCTGCACAGGAACCCAGAGCTGCAGAGGAACCCAGAGCTGCACAGGAACCCAGAGCTGCACAGGGAACCCAGAGCTGCACAGGAACCCAGAGCTGCAGAGGAACCCAGAGCTGCACAGGGAACCCAGAGCTGCAGAGGGAACCCAGAGCTGCACAGGAACCCAGAGCTGCACAGGAACCCAGAGCTGCACAGGGAACCCAGAGCTGCACAGGAACCCAGAGCTGCACAGGAACCCAGAGCTGCACAGGAACCCAGAGCTGCAGAGGGAACCCAGAGCTGCAGAGGGAACCCAGAGCTGCAGAGGGAACCCAGAGCTGCAGAGGGAACCCAGAGCTGCAGAGGGAACCCAGAGCTGCAGAGGAACCCAGAGCTGCACAGGAACCCAGAGCTGCAGAGGGAACCCAGAGCTGCAGAGGAACCCAGAGCTGCAGAGGGAACCCAGAGCTGCACAGGAACCCAGAGCTGCAGAGGAACAGGCAGAGGGAACCCAGAGCTGCAGAGGGAACCCAGAGCTGCAGAGGAACCCAGAGCTGCACAGGAACCCAGAGCTGCAGAGGGAACCCAGAGCTGCAGAGGAACCCAGAGCTGCAGAGGGAACCCAGAGCTGCACAGGAACCCAGAGCTGCAGAGGGAACCCAGAGCTGCAGAGGAACCCAGAGCTGCAGAGGGAACCCAGAGCTGCAGAGGGAACCCAGAGCTGCAGAGGGAACCCAGAGCTGCAGAGGAACCCAGAGCTGCCCAGAGCTGCAGAACCCAGAGCTGCACAGGAACCCAGAGCTGCAGAGGGGAACCCAGAGCTGCACAGGGAACCCAGAGCTGCACAGGAAACCAGAGCTGCAGAGGGAACCCAGAGCTGCACAGGGAACCCAGAACCCAGAGCTGCAGAGGGAACCCAGAGCTGCACAGGGAACCCAGAGCTGCAGAGGGAACCCAGAGCTGCACAGGAACCCAGAGCTGCAGAGGGAACCCAGAGCTGCACAGGAACCCAGAGCTGCAGAGGGAACTGCAGAGAGCTGCAGAGGGAACCCAGAGCTGCACAGGAACCCAGAGCTGCACAGGGAACCCAGAGCTGCACAGGAACCCAGAGCTGCACAGGAACCCAGAGCTGCACAGGGAACCCAGAGCTGCACAGGAACCCAGAGCTGCAGAGGGAACCCAGAAGCTGCAGAGAGGCACAACCCAGAGCTGCACAGGAACCCAGAGCTGCACAGGAACCCAGAGCTGCAAAGGGAACCCAGAGCTGCAAAGGGAACCCAGAGCTGCAGAGGGAACCCAGAGCTGCAGAGGGAACCCAGAGCTGCACAGGAACCCAGAGCTGCAGAGGAACCCAGAGCTGCACAGGAACCCAGAGCTGCAGAGGAACCCAGAGCTGCAGAGGGAACCCAGAGCTGCACAGGAACCCAGAGCTGCAGAGGGAACCCAGAGCTGCACAGGAACCCAAAGCTGCAGAGGGAACCCAGAGCTGCACAGGGAACCCAGAGCTGCACAGGGAACCCAGAGCTGCAGAGGGAACCCAGAGCTGCACAGGAACCCAGAGCTGCAGAGGGAACCCAGAGCTGCACAGGAACCCAAAGCTGCAGAGGGAACCCAGAGCTGCACAGGGAACCCAGAGCTGCACAGGAACCCAGAGCTGCAGAGGGAACCCAGAGCTGCAGAGGAACCCAGAGCTGCACAGGGAACCCAGAGCTGCACAGGAACCCAGAGCTGCACAGGAACCCAGAGCTGCAGAGGGAACCCAGAAGCTGCAGAGGGAACCCAGAGCTGCACAGGAACCCAGAGCTGCACAGGAACCCAGAGCTGCAAAGGGAGCCCAGAGCTGCAGAGGGAACCCAGAGCTGCAAAGGGAACCCAGAGCTGCACAGGAACCCAGAGCTGCAGGCACTGGGCACCTGCCCCAGGTGTCCATGTGCAGCACATTCTGCATAACGAAAACCAGTTACTTTGTAAATATTTCTGCTCTGCATTTGAAATAACTATGTGCAATATTCATATTTTACAGTGGTAATGAAATACTTTCTATTCCATCAGTAATTAAGGAAGATGCTAAACTGTGTAAGTAACAATTTTTATAATGTGCAGGAGAAGAGCTTACATCCAAGAGTATTTAATTGGCTAATGAGTTCACTGAACCATTTTTTTTTCCTTTATAACAAATCATGGCACACTGGGGAACTTAAGATTACTAGGGGGAAAAATACCAATGTCTTGTAAGTATTTAAATGTGTTCACATGGATATCCAAGAAACTACACAGCAGTTAGTTCAACATACCTCCCAAGCAATCACTGACAAACAGTCAAAGGCTGTCCTGGGTAAGTTAGTAAAAACTAGAACCCAATTTAATGCAATTTGAAAGAAGTATTTTCAAATGATTTTATGTAACTTTCTCATAACTCTACAAGTTTGATAGAGCTAATGAGAGAAATGGGCCATGCTTAGAAACCTGTAAGTCATTTCAGTAAGTTCTGAATGGCATTCGAATAAGAAAAATTAGTTGTGTGCTGCAGTTAGTGTCCTCAGTATTAACAGATCCAAAAGAACTTGGTGACTGAGGAGACTTATCTTACACAGCCATTTGACAGGTGTATTTTTAGCTTTATTATCTTCACATATCAATGCTATATGCTATTAGCAATCAGGGACAAATAAAGAACAATTGCTGATAAAATTACTGGAATGGATTGTTGGGATGGTAAAAGTAACAGGTGACACTTGCTCAAGATAACAAGATTTGGGTTGCTGGAAACACCAGGTTCATCAACAGCCTGCTTGATTACATTGAAGTATAAGGTGCAATGTATGAAAAGAATGGGGCTTCACTTTAACTCAGGGACTTCATCATGGATGTGACAAATCTGAAAAACATTCGAGGTTGCAACATCTGTCATGGGAGCACAGACCCCACGGACGGGAGGACATCACTGCTCAGGCCCCTCCTGGCCTCTGCAAATGGTCAAATCACATCAAATATGAATCCAGGGCTCCTCAGCATTTGTGTGGATCTCAAGTCCACAGCAGAGCAGCCCCCACACCGTCAGAGCACAGCTCCATCCCCAGTGCTGTGCACAGCTGTCCTCCCTCCAGCCCAAGGGATGCACTGCAGCAGGTAAAGGGAAACCTGCCTGTGGAGTCAGGGCTGGGTGACAGCTCCCATGCAGGAACAGCACAGCTGAACGCAATTCCAGCCCTAATAAGGAGAGAAATAGCACAGATCTGTATAGTTTTAAATTATATGATGAAGAGAAACAATCGTTGCCCATATATTCTTACATGGCATCAAATGAAACATGACAGTGACAGCAGAAAGGTAAAGAGAGGGAGGAGATCAACACAATGTGCAATTCTTCTCTCCTTGCCACAAGGGCATCGGAATGCTCTAATATACACAGGTCCAAAAAGTGACTGGTCAAATTTATGGCAGGTTACAATTCAGGGTTGGGACAGACCTGGGAAAGAGCTTTTCTCTACTTGCTTTGCCTGTAAGTCTCTTACTGTTAGCCCCCATGATGGCCTCTCATGCTCTTTACTGAGGAACAGGGGAATTCGAGTGGGAGTCAGGCAGGTGATGGGAAGCCTGCAGAGAGTGCTGGTTGTCTGTCAGAAGGGGATACAGGGATGGGCAGGGCTTGGCTGCACAGGGAGGGTCAAAGCAGGATCCAGTGGCTGCAGCTGGGATGGAACCTTGTTTCTAGGACTGGGATGAACTTCCCAGAGCACGTCACTGGTGTGGCTGCACTGAAATGCAGCAGTGGACTCACACCTCTCCGTGCTCAGGGTGCATCTTGCCATGGCTGCTCTGATGACAAACCCAGCTGGATGCTGAAGCAGGAGCTCCAGCCTGAGACATTCTCAGCAAACCCAGGACACAGAAGTGACTAGCAGCTGCTGTGCCTGCAGCAGCTGATAAAAACACACCAGAACCACCTGCCCCTGTGCTGACAACCCCCCATATTCTCAGTGGAGACCACTGCCCTCCCACTCAGGATGGTTAAATTTCCCTGGCAAAATTGTCCTCACAAGTACATCCAAAGCTGCATTAGGAATTTCCCCTTCAGAAACCTGAGAAAAATAGCAAAACTTGTTAAATTGCCAGAATGTGCTCTAGAACATTAAATCTTTTAAAATCTGTTCTTGTAAATGTTTTTGAAAATCAGTTGCTAATCAATTAGCATAACTGAGTTGAAGTCAGAACATTTGCACTCAACCGGCATCTTAGCCTGAACTTTTCTGATTGTTTCTGTTTGCCAAAGGGCTGGACATCCCAGAAGCTTTTCAGGTGGATTGGTTTGATTTGGTTTAGTGTTTTCCCCATCAGGTGCCTTGGTTATGCTGCAAAAGGTTCTCCCTTTTTTCTACCAGCCTCACATTCCTTGAAGACACTCACCCAGTGGTATCCTTATGCATAATGAACTCATGCCCTTTCAGTTTTGGCAGGAGCACAGACAAAATTCAGTTTCTGAGGATGTGTGTCCAGAGATGGCCCGTTCCCCTCAGCCTCCCACCTGACCTCAGCTCTCCCAGGCACACTGGGATGCTCTGTCTGCAGATCTGGTGGCTGTGAGAGGAGCCCTGGAAATGCACCCGCAGCCCCACCACTGGCCCTTTGCTGCAGCAGGTGCCTGTCTGGGCCACACCACCTTTGTCCAGGAAGGACTAGGATGTGCCAGAGCTCCATCTGTTCCTACATTTGTAGAAACCAGACACTGTGGGTTCACCTCTTCCCACTGGAAGAGTTGGAGCTGCCACACCAGCCAGTGCAGAGCAGCCCTAGAGCTGCCAAAAGCAACCAGCAAGACCCAGGAAGCAGATGTAAGCCTAGCAGTGGCAAGTAGCAACTACAAAATAAAGCTATTCAGTTCAACCCTTCCCTTTTTAAAGGAGATATTATTATGGCTGAGCATGCATTACTGAGCACAAGTTACTGCAGGCATAGGGACAATGTTAGAGAGAAGGATGGTCCAGGTGTGCTGCTCTGCAGCTGCCTTCAGACCAGGACATCAGGTCAGGCTAAGGCAATCCCAGATTGTGCTACATCAAAAAGGGCAGACCTTCCTGTTCCTCCTTCAATCACAAACATCATCTGGCTAAAAATGAACTCTCCAAAGTGGTGCTTAGGCTTTGGGCACAAGATCACTGGCTCTGATCACATAAACAGATCCCCTGAGCAGACAAGCCAGTTCAGCCTGCAGGAAGGAGGTAACTTCAGACTCCATTCCTACCCTGGTGCGAGGGAAATGCACTGCTGGTCCATGGTGAGAGGGCAGACCATCATCCATGTACTGTAAAAACGTTGGCTTCCCTGTATGCTTCATCCCAGTTTTGCAGATCGTTGTGGTCACCTCAAGCCAGCCCCTCACCTATTGCTGCTGTGTGTCATAAAGCACATAGTCAAACCTTCCTGAGATACACCATCTCTGTATGCAATAGTACCTACACAAAGGCAGGCACAAGTGCTTTCCAGGCACCTTGTGTGCACCTGTACCACATAAACACACCCCTGGTACCCCGGTACATTCCTGCTGTGGCACAGCAGCAGTGCAGGCACATTAGGAACAGCACAATCAGCCTCTCAGGGTGGTTTTGGGCTCAGCTCCTCAGAGCAGCAAGGCATGACAATAACTGAGGGCACAGAGCTACAGCCCGTGTGCCCAGAGAGGCAGGAACAGGCAGCACTAAGGGGTCAGTCAGACAGCTCTGTCCTCAGCGCTGCCCCTCGCAGTGCTGCCCCTCGCAGTGCTGCCCCTCGCAGTGCTGCCCCTCACTGTGCTGCCCCTCACCGTGCTGCCCCTCACAGTGCTGCCCCTCACCGTGCTGCCCCTCACCGTGCTGCCCCTTGCAGTGCTGCCCCTCACTGTGCTGCCCCTCACCGTGCTGCCCCTCGCAGTGCTGCCCCTCGCAGTGCTGCCCCTCGCAGTGCTGCCCCGCAGTGCTGCCCCTCACAGTGCTGCCCCTCACCGTGCTGCCCCTCACCGTGCTGCCCCTCACTGTGCTGCCCCTCACCGTGCTGCCCCTCACCGTGCTGCCCCTCACAGTGCTGCCCCTCACCGTGCTGCCCCTCGCAGTGCTGCCCCTCACCGTGCTGCCCCTCACCGTGCTGCCCCTCGCAGTGCTGCCCCTCGCAGTGCTGCCCCTCACAGTGCTGCCCCTCACAGTGCTGCCCCCTCACAGTGCTGCCCCTCTGCAGTGCTGCCCTCACCGTGCTGCCCCTCACTGTGCTGCCCGTCACCGTGCTGCCCCTCACTGTGCTGCCCCTCACCGTGCTGCCCCTCACCGTGCTGCCCCTCACTGTGCTGCCCTCACCGTCTGCCCCTTGCAGTGCTGCCCCACCGTCACCGTGCTGCCCCTCACCGTGCTGCCCCTCACCGTGCTGCCCTCACTGTGCTGCCCCGCAGTGCTGCCGCAGTGCTGCCCCTCACAAGTGCCCTCAGTGTGCCCCACTGTGCTGCCCTCAGTGCTTCCCCTCACCTGCCTGCTGCCCTCACTCACTGCTGCCCCTCACCGTGCTGCCCTCTCTGCCCCTCCACCCTGCCCTCACAGTGCTGCCCCCACTGTGCTGCCCTCACAGCTGCCCCCTCACCGTGCTGCCCCTCACAGTGCTGCCCTCACTGTGCTGCCCTCGCAGTGCTGCCCCTCACTGTGCTGCCCTCACACTGCTGCCCCCTCGCGTGCTGCCCTCACCGCTGCCTCGCAGTGCTGCCCCTCACTGTGCTGCCCCTCACTGTGCTGCCCTCTCACCGTGCTGCCCCTCACCGTGCTGCCCCCTCTGCTGCCTCGCAGTGCCAAGGCCCCCCGCGCTGCCCCTCACAGCGCCTGCCCTCAGTGCTGCCCTTGCAGTCACAGTGCTGCCCTCACTGTGCTGCCCCTCACCGTGCTGCCCTCGCAGTGCTGCCCCTGCCCTCACTGTGCTGCCCTCACTGTGCTGCCCCTCACAGCGCTGCTGCCCCTCACCGTGCTGCCCCCTCGCTGCCCCTCACAGTGCTGCCCTCACCGTGCTGCCCCGCACTGTGCTGCCCCTCACTGCTGCCCTCACTGTGCTGCCCTCACCGTGCTGCCCCTCACCGTGCTGCCCCTCGCAGCCTGCTGCCCCTCGCAGTGCTGCCCCTCACCGTGCTGCCCCTCACTGTGCTGCCCCTCGCAGTGCTGCCCCTCACAGTGCTGCCCCTCGCAGTGCTGCCCCTCACCGTGCTGCCCCTCACTGTGCTGCCCCCTCACTGTGCTGCCCCCTCACCGTGCTGCCCCTCACCGTGCTGCCCCTCGCAGTGCTGCCCCTCACTGTGCTGCCCCTCACTGTGCTGCCCCTCACAGTGCTGCCCCTCACTGTGCTGCCCCTCACTGTGCTGCCCCTCACCGTGCTGCCCCTCGCAGTGCTGCCCTCGCCGTGCTGCCCCTCACTGTGCTGCCCCTCACAGTGCTGCCCCTCACTGTGCTGCCCCTCACTGTGCTGCCCCCTCACCGTGCTGCCCCTCACTGTGCTGCCCCTCGCCGTGCTGCCCCTCACTGTGCTGCCCCTCGCAGTGCTGCCCCTCACCGTGCTGCCCCTCACTGTGCTGCCCCTCACTGTGCTGCCCCCTCACCGTGCTGCCCCTCACAGTGCTGCCCCTCACCGTGCTGCCCCTCACTGTGCTGCCCCTCACCGTGCTGCCCCTCACCGTGCTGCCCCTCACTGTGCTGCCCCTCACAGTGCTGCCCCTCACCGTGCTGCCCCTCGCAGTGCTGCCCCTCACAGTGCTGCCCCTCGCAGTGCTGCCCCTCACAGTGCTGCTCCTCACAGTGCTGCCCCTCACCGTGCTGCCCCTCACTGTGCTGCCCCTCACAGTGCTGCCCCTCACCGTGCTGCCCCTCGCAGTGCTGCCCTTCGCCGTGCTGCCCCTAACACTGCTGCCCCTCACCGTGCTGCTGCTGGCCTGGCTGTGGAGAGAGGCCAGGCAGAACGAGTGCAGCGAGAGGAGAGAGCCACAGTCTGCTGCCCTGGGTACCCCTGCCAGACACAGCTGGGGCGCTCAAGGTACTCCTTCAGCCAGAAGCAGTACTTAATTTTGCTTACAGCAATCATTAAAGGATGGATAGTGCTTCCTTTTCTTTACAACTATGTCTTGAAGTCGCAGGGAAAAACATTTCCCTTTACCTTGTCAAGAGCGTGGTGCAGCCCAGGCTGCAGTGGGACCCTGCACAGAGCTCTGGGTGCTGGCTGCTCCCTGCCAGGGTAGCAGCATTCCCAGGGCTCGTCCCTCCTCAGCCAGCAGTGAGCAGTGCACCCTCAGTGCTGCACAAGCACGGCCACCCTGCCCCGAGCAGGGTAACCCACACATGGTACCTTCATGAAAGGCGTTTGGCCAAACACCTACCACACATTTCCCTCTGAGAAGCAGGTAGGTGCACAGCTCTGAGTGCATGTGCCACCCCCCATGGCATGTCAGGGGGGCTCTGTCAGGACAGTCTTCAAAGAAAGGTAGAAATCGTGCTGAGGTAGGTATAAAGAACAGGATTTATTCCAAACACCTTTGGGTGCAGACTAAGCAACTGACTAAAGACAGGATCACAGCAATCATCCAGGGCACCAGTTGCCTAGTACAGGCTAGAGTATTTGGATTTGGGATAGCGAAACTGATATCCTACTACTAATCCTGTGATCCATGCAATGTCTTTGCTCCCTGTACCACAAAATGCCCTAATTCCCATACCTCCTTTTGTTAGTCTGGAGTCTGTCTGGACTAGTATGGACCAACAGAATGCTCCAGAACAGGTGCATGATGCAGAGCACAAGACTGGTTGGGACTGGGACACAGCAACAGGCTTGGCACAGGGGCTGTCGTGGCCAGGCAGGAGTGGGGCGAGGGGAAGGGGGTCCCTGGGAAAGCACAGACTGCATTGGCAGGGATGGAACATCTGCCCAGGAAGGCACAGCAGGGCTGGAACTGCTGCCCCTAGTAGAGAACGTCCTCAAAGCCGAGCAGCAGAAACTGGTGCAGGGCCCGTGGCAGATGCAGCTGGGACAGGACCAGCAGCAGCCGCCCCTCCAGCAGGGTCCTGAGGGTGCAGCGAGCCAGGTGCTGCAAGGAGCGAGGGCTGTGCCCCAGGGAGAAGAGCGACTGGTAGAAACACGGGTATTTCTGCAGAGAGAAGAAAGGACCAGAGGCGTGCGAAGCTGAAGACACGCCCGGGACCAGAGATCCATTCGCCTCCCTATGGAGCATCCCCCTGTCCCCAGCAGCACCGTCCCTGTGTCCTGCCACCCACCAAACCAGTCCAGCTCCTCCCGACCCCCGCAGGCCCAGCCGCCCTGGCAGCCCATCAGAACCTGGCCATGTGTTCCCCAGCAGCGTTTGCTCCCTTACCTGCACAACCTCTGCTGGAACCGCTGCCTGCCAGTCCTCGGAGACGCGCAGGTGGGTGTAGCAGTTCACCAGGGCCTCGATGGCGCGCGGGCAGGTGTGGCAGGACCGCAGCACCTGCGGGGAGAGCCGTGCCTCAGGGGCTGGGCAGCGGTACAGGAATAGAGCAGGCATTCATGAAAAGGCCTGCACAGGATACACCTTGGGCAGTACAAGAGCCCGACCATGCCTCCACCCAAAATGGACCCAAGTCACGAGTTTTCACATTTTTATAAGGTTTGGTCCATTGGGGTTCATTATCCAATTCCAGCTCCAGGTTCTGCAGTCCCATCCTCCCAGATCCTCTCTTCAATTTGCTGCTGTTTGCACTTTTTGGGGCTGAAGCTGCAGCAGTGTCCTTGGTTCTGGGGTTGGAAAAGGATTGTTTTGTGTGACTGAGCTGGGAGGAGAACTTGCTAATACTTTATATGGAGTTCAGAGTCACACACCGATGCACTAGAGTCTGCAAAACATGAAAGCTAAAACTTAAGGCATCAAGAGCAGGTGATCATTATCACTGGGCAAGATCCTGCAAGCCCCACTGTCACCTCCTTAAGCACTGCTCAATCCAGATGTGGTAAATCTGGTGAACTCCTGTCCTTCTCTCATGCTGACCCAGGAGAGAAAAACCACTGCAAATATGAAGCAGCAGAGCATCCTTCTTTGCAAAGAGGGCTGAGCCACCACTCAACATGCACAGCATGGCTGCTTCAGCACAGCCAGGTGCCCACAGCTTCTCAGACATGGGGACCATCGCACATGGCTGGGGTGATGATCTCCATCAGCTTCACTGCTGCAAGTAGCTCAGCAACACCAACACTCTGTTTTACACCAGGCTCCTTACCTCACATTTCAGTACTTAGAGCCATTCCAGGGCAGGCACTGGCACTCCTTTTGTGATCAGCCAGAGCACAGCACACTGTGTCTCTCTGTTAGGGGCCACACCAGGGTCTCAAGGATGCAGGATTGTGCCTGTTTGGTGCAGGGTTGCAGAGACGTCTGTAGCTGTGTCTAAAGCAGTGCTGAGCCCATGTCAAGGGCAGCACAGAGCCCGGAAGACTTCACACGTATTTGTACAACATCTCTGGTGCATCCCACATTCAGGTAGGTGCAGGTGACACACCAGTGCTGTGCACCCAGCAACAGGGCAGCCTTTGGAGCACACCCCACCCGGCAAAGCCACACAGAGGCAGATTTCCCTGGCTCCGGGCTGCCACTCCCCATGGCCCAGGCCAGCAGTAGCTGTCAGAGTCTATTCTGGCTGTACCAGTGATCCTCATTATCTGGCGTTAATAGGAGATTAATTAGTGTTAATTGTTGATTTTCCTGTATTTTCCCAAAGGGGAGAGCAATCTGCTGATCTCCGGGCTGGGTAATTATTGCACTGCTCAGGAATTAAGACAGGAAATTAACCTTTGTCTGCTGGTGTCTTGCAGAGACACCAGGAGCTGAGGGTGTGCCCCTAAGAAAAAAACACCTCCAGAGGAAAAGAACCAAGATCAAGTAATTATGGAAACTGGCAGAGTACTGTCCACGCACCTCAGCAGACAGAAGCAGGAGAGTCCTACAGCAAAACACACCCCAGGAGGAAACAGCAGGGATTCCCACACTAATAATGTCAGTTCTCCCTTGCCAGGCCCTGGGCAGAGCAGGGCAGGACAGCGAGCAGGCTGCCACGGAGCAAGGCGTGCTGTGCCGGTGCTCACAGCCCTCCCCTCCCAGCACACTCCTCTGCAGCCCTCACCTTGAGCAGGGAGCCCGGCCAGACGCGCACGGCGCCGTGGTTGAGCAGCGCCCGCACCACGAGCTCGGGGCCGTGCTCCAGCTTGTAGGCAGCTACTTGCAGGATGTTGTGCAGGGCCGTGCTGCCACCATAGTTCATGACGTTGACGTTGGCACCCCGGGCCAGCAGCAACTCTGCGATTTGAGCGTTGGCATTCTTGCAGGCCAGGTGGAGCGGGTGCTGCTGGTCCCGATCCGCGGCGTTGATGCTGGCACCGCTCTCCACCAGCAGCTGGCAGACACGGTAGTAGCGGTCCATGTCCTGGGGCTGGTGCTGCTGAGCACAGGCAGCAATCAGTGGCGTTTGCCCCTCTTTGTTCTTCACCTCCAATTCAGCCCCGTGGTGCAGAAGCAGCTGGACGTGCTCTACCAGGCCGAGCCGTGATGCCACATGCAGTGCTGTGTCGTTCTCCTCCTCTGTCTGACTGTTCACACTGGCACCATGCTGCAGCAGCAGCTGGACACACCTGTGTGGCCCAAGGTGACTCGGTGACCATTTCTCATCTTCACCTCCCATCCTACCTCTCAGCCCCACATCTGTACTATCCCACAGCTTTTCCCCAGAGTCCCAAAACCCCTGCTCCTCATGCTCTGGAGCAGTGGTTCTAAGCCAGATGACTGCTGAGCAGAGATACTGGCACCCTAATTTCAGCTAACTGCACACAGACCTTTTAAAGCAGTGTGACCACTGGCTCCGCAGCTGCATCTGCTAAGGACACGAGCTTGCAGTCACCCGTTTGACCTCAGAGGTGATGCTGGTCCGGGAACAGGCACCACCCCGCTCTGCACCCACCGCCCCACCTTCAGGGGTGAGGAGGGACCCCTCCCGCCCGGGGCCAGGCTTGAGGGGCGGGGGTCCCGAGCAGGACTCACTCGATGGAGCCGGCGCTCCGGCAGAGGTGCAGGGGCCGGTAGCCATCCTCGGACACAGCCTCGGGGTCGGCCCCGGCGCGGAGCAGCAGCAGCGCGCAGGCGGCGCTGGCAGCCGCGCTGGCCGCGTGGAGCGCGGTGCGCCCGCCCGGCGCCAGGTCCGGGGCAGCGCCGCGCTGCAGCAGCAAGCGCAGGCAGCCCGCGTGCCCGCGGCTCGCCGTGATCACCAGCGGCGTGGTCAGCTCCTGCTCGTAGCTCAGCGACCACAGCCCTGCGGGGAGAGGGAGCTCAGGGACACGCGTCCCGCCGCGGCGCGCAAGGACCTGCCCTTTCCCTCGCAGCACCTGATGCACGTGCCCCCGAGAGACTTGTGTTTCCCCCCGAGGTCCCCGTGTTTGGACTGGCCTGCCAAAGGCAGAGGTCCCTGAAGCACTCTCAGGGCACAGAGCCTTGCAGACGGGGAGCTCTGGGCATGGTGCCCTTCACCTGCGGCTCAGGTGGGTACGGGGGAGGTTTGTGTTGTTGGCAGCGCAGCAGATGAAGGGTCTGGGGCACGAGCAGGGCTGATGGCAACCAGGTGGATGGGTCAGACACCCCGTGTGAAGTACCACAAGCACAAGGAGCCGGACAGTAGAGACGTGTCAGAGCCAACGGCCACACACACAGGGGACTCAAACAAGCCCCGAGCAGGGTGCAGACAATGAGCTACAGCAGACATGGACATCTAGGACCTAGGAGAGAGCAAGGGGCTGAAATGTGCCAGCTCTCAAAGATGCTGCTGACCAAGCACAAACCATCACTGAGCTGGTGCAGTCTAAAAGCCTGCAGATGCTACAGGAAAAAAAGCTCCTTAAACTGCAGCTTCTTGCTGCTTACCCAGAGGGAGCTGGAGGATATCCCAGACTGCATGGCATGTTCCACACTACATCCTCTCAGCTCCTTCTTGCAGAGGCACTATGTGGTCATCTATGTTTTCCAGGGCCAGGTTCAAACTGAACCATCTCAAAGATACAACTCCTATTGTGAAAGTCTGGTACAACCCGCAGTGGCAGCCAGCACAGCAGTGCAGGTGCACACTGGGCAGTTCCCAAGCACTAAGACAACCCCTGTGAGAGGAACCAGGTTTCCTGGATGCACCCTGTGCTCTCAGAAACAGGATCCCCCTTCCACAAGGAGAGCCTGACCACACCCCCATGGTCTTTTTCCCATTCCCACTCCTCTGCAGCCCAAGTAGCAGCTGTAGCAGAAGCCCAGCAATAGTCATGCCCCACAGCACACCCCAAGGACTGAGCCCCACTGCTCCCCCATACTCAGCCCGCGGGGGTTGAAGCGATAGTTCTTCCACTCTTCCAGGTCACTGGTGTCAAACACAGCACTGGGGCTCAGGTTGTTCCCAGGATCTCTGAGGATCTCGGCTACAGTTCCCTGGTCCCCAGCCAGCAGGGCCTGCCAGAACACCTGGGCAGGGCCACGGGCCTGCCGTGTGCGGATGGGCTCCTGGCTCTCATCTCTTCCGCCCGTGCTGCTGCCCATAACCTGCCAGACCCTCCTCAGAGACCGGGGCAGGACCTGCTGGTGCACCCCAGCCAGGCTCTGAGGCACAGCCCCACCAGCAGCCTGCTGCCAGCCCGGGGTGTGCCAGGGGGAGGGGGAACTTCACACCCCTCTCTCTGGCTCAGGCTGCACACAGCTCAAGTCTCAGCTTTCTATTCTGGGAAACCTTGTGACCAAGCACTGGGGCCAAGAGGCTGATAAAGGCTCTCCACTCAGGGAGCAGTGCTTCAGCAGCGCCCTGCTGTGAAGGGAAAGTCCTCAGGGAGGGTAGGGGAGCCTGAAGGGTAGAAATGGGGGCAGGACAACACTTAAGACAGTGGAGATGGAAATGGTTTCACATCTACTCAGTGTGTTTCCCAGTGCTGCCCAGATCACAACAGCCTGACCCCAGCAGCTCCACACACATCTCCATGCCTTTGTTCACCCCTTGGCTCCACACACATCTCCAGAACTGCACATCCATTTACCAGTTGCACCTGAGCCATTGGCACCAGGAAGGTTTTTAAACAAGCTGCAGGATTAGCTCTTTTTAATCAAAGCCAAATAAGTGGTAGAAATAGGTACAAGGATGGGAAAAATTGGAGGCAATTATCCTTTAGACCCTCCCCACTTCCTTTTTTTCTTGATATCCAGCCTTGCAGAGAGGCCCTGCACAGCTTTAGTGTTCCCTTTCAGTCCTCAGACACTCTCCTGGCTCGGTTGCTCATGGCAGTCCTGTCACCTGAGCTGGTTTTCCTCTGACCCCTCTTGGCTGCAGCCAGCCAGCCCGCCCACTGTCCCACAAGAGTGTGCCTTGCTCACGTGCCATTAGCACTGTGCACATATTCTCCACACCATGTGACCCAGAGAACATGTCAAACTGCATGGAAGGATGGCAGAGTTCACTCTAATTCTGTGTCATGGAACGACTCAGATCACGCAGCTAAACACCAGTTTAGTGACCCCAACAGACCACCAAGCAACAATTACCAGGGGACCAGAGCAGAGTGTAAGACAGGGAACTTAACCCTCCTCAGTAATGAGAATAAATGAGCAGGTTCTATACTGACAGTACCCAGATTGCTCTGTGTGTGCAGACCTCACCTTGTCTGACTAAAATGTAGCCTGCAAAGGGGTAAAGAAAGGGAAGCCCCTGGCAGATGTTCTCACCTGACAGGCCCCTGTATTTCCCCAAGGATATAAGCAGGTGTCCCATGAGAGCTTGAGGTTTCCAGCCATGCACCAGGGAGGCAGAAAGCTGTAAGTGACACCAGACAGTTTACACTTCCTTTGGGCACCTTAAAATACCAACGAGGTGATGTGGGAAAGACAAGGTCACTGGAACCTGTTAAGGTCACTGAGTCAGTTCGAAGAACCTGTCCCTGCACAGTCAGTGAGATACAGAGACAAGCCTCGGGTAGCAAGAAGGTTTGTTTTGGTTTTTGTTCTGTATTCTTATCTGATAAATTTGGCAGCACATTTTTGCTCTGTGTTTGATGAATGATCTTGTTTGGTTAGGTTTTCATGTCTTGAAACTTTGTTGAGTGGAGAAATTCCTGCATGAGATTGTTTCACGTTGTCTGTTCCGTTTTCTCTGGGGCAAAAACTTTTACAAGTGAGAGTCTGGCTGCTCCAGTGTCTGCCAGCCCAGCATAAGACAGGAGTTACAACATCCAATTCGTATTTTACTGACAAATGGTCTCAGTTTCACGAAGGGTAATACCTTTAGCGATTTCATTCCTAAGTAGACTGTAACAACTCAAAACCTGTGTCGTACAAATCTCGCGACTCAATAAATAATCTTCACCACTCACAAGTAGCAGCACATGCATCTGCAAGTTCACACCCTGTTTGTCTCCTGCTGCAGTGGATCCCCACAAAACACTGACTAAGCACTAGGACACTTGGTCTGCTCCTCTGGGAAAGCAGCTCCATCAACAGCTCTTCCATTCTGGTATGGGTGGGTTTGCCACCAGCCTTCTGTAGAGGAGGGTGGTACAGCTAAGGGCCTTCCTCACTTGACACTCAAATTTTGGGAGCCTGCCTGCACCACATCTCTATTAGACAGCAGCAAGAACAAGGGCACATCCAGGCTGCCCAGCACACCTCTCCCATAACTGCACTGCTTACTGAGGAGCTCACAGGTGCTGTTGATGAGAAGGTAAGTAAAAGGAACGAGAGTGTGGACACGTGTGTGGTAGCCTCAAGATGTGCCTGGACAAGGTACAGCGAGATGTACAGATGGAAAAAGACACCAAGAATGATCAGCTCCTACTGCTGTCACTGAGGAAAGTTTGCTTCCAGCATCTTTCTCTTTGACTGGATTTCTGCTCCCCTTGTCTAATCTCTCTCATGGAACCCAACAGCATTCTGATGCCTTTTCACCCATGCACACTCCCCACCTCACATGCATCTCACATCCATCCCAGCAATCTCTAACAAGACAGTCCTGGGGATGTGCTTCTCCAGCATCTCTTCCAGGGGCCCTATTCTCACTATTTCCCAGTAGATCTGCCTCATGCCACCTTCAACAAGCCTGCTACTGTTTGTTGTACAGCCTTGGAAACTTCCTCACACTGAAGCTGCTCTTCCCAAGCCCTTCTTCCCTCACTTTTTTCCACCTCTGAGGATTCTTTTCAACATATTTCTCAGGTGCCTGAGCCCTCTCTTTGGACCCCATCCTGGGCATTTTCTCTCCCTGAGGTCCCAGTCCTTCATACCCACCACGTTTAGTGCTAGTCCAGCGCAGCACATCGCCCCTGGTCTCGATGATGAGATTGATGGCTGCGCCCTTGGTGAAGTACTTCTGCACCATGTCCAGGTCTCCAGTGAAGAGTGCATTCTGGATCAGCAGAT
The DNA here is from genome assembly GCA_030060385.1 of Muscicapa striata striata. Lineage (NCBI taxonomy): Eukaryota > Metazoa > Chordata > Aves > Passeriformes > Muscicapidae > Muscicapa > Muscicapa striata. Next base: position 112,455 of record JAREIS010000477.1, on the reverse strand, counting down.
CCCGGCACTCCAGAGGCTCCAGGCGGCTGTGCTGGTGTCCTGAGCCATCTGGGCTCAGGCTGTGCTCACTGTGGTGGGACCCCACACTGTGGGATCCCTTCCACCGAGCCGGCTGCAGCGAGCGCTGCGCGGCAGAGCCGAGAGGGAAGGTGCAGTCCATCACAGGTAACTAACCTGAGAAGTCTGAGCCACACAGTAAATGAGCTATTGCAGCAAAGAGCCTCTTGTTCAAGGGTTTCTCCTTTGTAGGTTGCTCCTGAGTTCCAGCTCCCCTGCATCTGGCTGGACTCAGGCACAGGCCTGAATCACCCAGTATAAATAGCCTGGCTTGGCAATTCCTCATCACCACGTCCCCTTCTTCCAAGAGCTTATTTTCAGCTGCTAGGTGCAATCACCAGCACAGACTAGGCACAGGACAGGGGTGGCAGGCAGCCTGGAAACTCTCCTAGTGCTTGCTTGCTGTGCAGAGAGCCCCCGCTCCACGCAGCAGTCCCACTGAGAAAGGGGCAGGGCAAGGGGGGCAGCCGTGGCAGGGAGGGGGGTGGTGAGGGGGAGCTGGAAAGGCCTGGATCAGACTCGGGGTCAGAAGTCATAAAGGACTAAGGACAGAGCTCTTCCCCGCAGGCAACTCCACGGAGACTAAAAGACCCTCACGAGTACCACACACTGCTCTGGGATCGACCCCTTCCCTGGGCAGCAAGGCTGGCTGCCCACAGGGCTGAGCAGGACACAGAAGGGCACAGAGGTGAGCCTGAGCCCTGAGAAAAGCAGCTTGTACAACACACATTATCCTGCCACATTGGTCCCAAACTGTGACTGAGTTCTTTGTGGTGTGGCTGGAGGTGCTAATCAAACAGGGAGCCAGACTTTGCTTGTGTTCCTTTTGGCAGCTGTTACCACAGCAAAGAAAACAGTTATATAAGAACCTTTAAGCTGAAGAAGGTACATGAACCAGTCCCAGGACTGGGATCGTGCCAAACATTCCCACTGCCACTGCACAGATGCTCTGTGCCACTGAGCACCTGCAGCATCCCACTGGTGCTGGACTGGGAGCACATTGCTCTCCTGAAGGATGCAGTGGCTGCATCTCCAGCTCCACTGTGGAATCCACATCCAAGCTTCAGAGAGTCTCCTCCAGCCAGGTGAGGGGCTCAGAGCAACAGCCCTGACTTGGGGAACTTTGGGTACAGGAAGTCTGGGTTCCCTAAGAGATGAGGAAAAGGAGAAACTAAGAACTCTTAGTCCCTCTCCAACGTGTCTTTACAACTCGTGCTGTTCCTACCACTGGAACCAATGTCATCATTCTCCCCCCGCTATGGGCTTGGGAACAGAATCCCAAACTAACCCCTCCCACTCAGCACTATTCATGTGCCCAAGACCATCCAGGAAAGGCCCCTGGGAGGAGCACCCTGACTACAGGTTTACTTGTGGGTAAATTACAGTTTACCCACCCCATTATCCCTTGCATGCTGGCTGAGGGCAGGCAGGGTCTTCACACTCAACATTTCCCAGACCTGGGTCTACACATTCCTGACTGCACCAGCTACCCTCGACATTTTCTCCCATTCTCATGGCTAACAACAAAAAAAAATCCCTCAAACTGCTTCAAGCAAACCAAACAACCCAAAACTACAAATAAAAAGCCCACAAGGAAAAGAAAAAAAAAAATACCCCAAACCCACAAAACACAAGCAGCCACCTCCAGCATCTCCAAGCCCAGCACCCAGGTGTCAAGTAGGAAAGTCCACAGGGACACGGAGGGCACTGAGAGCCCTCAGGTGCAGGCAGAGAAGAGGATGCCAGAGTGATCTGTTTCCTACCCAGAAGAGCAGCCAGCTGGGTCAGGGAGCAAGAGACAGAGATGTCAGAGTCCAACGTGTCCTTAAGTACACCTGGGGCTTTTGTCCCCACTCCACTGATGTTTGGTCACAAGGTAGCACTGAGAAAAACCACAGCTGGGACCATGGCTAGGAGGGCCTGAACAGGATCAGGAAGAAGAGGATAAGGACTGAATACTGCCTTGTTCTCCCATGTAGGATTTCTATCTTGCATGGCTTGAGGGGACAGCAGAGGGTGCCCACACAGCAGTCAGAGAGGAACAGAAAGAGCAGCAAGGCCACTCTCCCAGCCAGCCAATAACCAGCACCCACAGAAGCGCTGCTGACGCTGCTGCTGCTCCATCAGCTCCTTCACACCTGGTCCCTCCAGCTCCTGCATCTCCCATGGACATCCAGGAGCACAGACTTGTCCTCAGCTTCAGAGCCAGCCTAGGATAGCTGAGAACTCCTCCAACAGTGCCCAGAGCACAGCAGCTGAAAGCCCTGGGACTTCAGGGTGAGGAACATGCAGTGACACAAGTCCAAGGGCTGGTGAGAAGGTGACCACAGGTGAAGGCCAGGACACCTGAACAGCAGTTCCATCACCTGGCGAGACCCACACACCTCCGTTCCCATGGACAGCCCCAGCTGCCATGGCCTGGCCGTGCCTTGTCTTTCACCCCAGAGGACACCATGTCTATCTTGTCAAATAAATGTCTCCGCAGGGCCAAGCCCTGCAGCCATGGTGGGGGAGATGCATTCAGAGCCTCAGAAGGAGGTTGTGGGGAGGGAGCAGCATGCGTGGAAACGAGCCTGTAACGAGTTTGTAATATGCATGTGTGGCACGGCCTGCGCAGCGTCATCACAATGGCACAAGCACTTTCCCGCCTCATTGCCTCCCAAATGGATTTTAAATATCATTCCGAGGACACAATTATTTAAAACGCTGAACTAAACACTCACTAATGGGAAAACGGCGTGTGGCCTGCAGCAGCCATTCCTCATGGGGCCACTCTGCCCGTGTCATCCTCTTCTCCAGCCCCACACCTGCCTGCAGCCACATGGAAGCATCCTCCTCCTCCTCTTCCTCGGAGGCCAAACAGGGCACCACTGATACCTGTCTTGGGCCCAGGCTGATGTACATTGCCCATGTGAGAACACACCTTTGTCCCCAGCCCAGTGACTTCCAGCCCCAGAGCAGCTCCCAGGCACGGGGCACTGCGAGTCAGCAGTCAGGGCTCCACGTCAGGGAGCACCTCACCAGACAGCAGGTCTTTCTGTCTCTGCCCAGTTTGGCATCAGGGCTACACAGAGAGAGGACAAGGATGAAGACAAGGATGCCTCCTGACCCCCTTCATATGGCCCTAGAAGTTATGGTTACAACATAAGACTTACTTTTTCACTTTGTCTGAGTACCTCCCACATCCCCAAGCACAATCCTGAGCAGGGGAGATGAAGAAAGCAGCATTATTGTTGGTTACATGCAAGAATCCAGAGCAAACAGAGCATGAAAAGAGAGAAAAAAACCCAAGGAAACAAACTATTTGTAGCAACCCTTGCTGGGGAGAAGAGAGCTCCAGGATGCTGTGGGTGTTCGGTCCCATTACAGCACTGGCAGGGACAGGGATGGCAGAGCTTCAGACAACTGTGATGCATCTGCTGACGGGGGAGTGCCTGCCTGACCTCTGATCATCACCCCTCTCCTTTCCTCATGCAGGGATTCTAAGGCCACCACGAGCTGCCAGCGCTCAGGCACAGCAGCCAACCTCAGAGTAAACAGAAGGGAAGTGACACAGAGCAGCCCCATCCCCACACACTGGCAGTGGGGCACAGAGAGGATGAGAGCCCGTTGCTGGAACCCCAGCTGTACATGAGAGGTTCATATTTTCACAGCTTTGGCATCACCAGGGCTATCCATCACCAGCTCATTTCCCTCCGTGTGCTGAAGTGCTCCTGCCTCTGCTATTTGGAGCAGTGTCTAATGAGGCACCGGAGCAGCCACCTGGCAGCACGGCTGCCGAGGGACACAGCACGGCAAGAGGAGTGCACGCAGGTCTGCACACTGCTGTCAGCCTCCACGGCCCAAAAAGCTCCCTCCCCTCATAACACACCTCAAGGATGTTCTGCCTCCTGGTCCTGCTCCGTGTGGGATAAAGAGCACATACTCTCAAGCCATTGCTCTTACAAAAGGAAAACAGGACACAGGCATTGGTGATGTTTTCACGAATGCTCATTCAGCACTAAAGTAGTCTTTTTGAGAGGTTGAAGAAAGGACCAAAAAATTGATTGTTTCTAGCTCACAGACATGCACAGCTTAGTCAGAATATGGACGTGGGGCCAGGGACATGCAACATGACAGTGATGCAGTGTTGCAGCACTAAAGAGTTGCGGTGAGACTCGTGAAGACACAGGCACACCCAAAGGCAGGCTCGCATGGAGCAAGGCAGCCCCAAGACACTTTGGAAGAGAGCCTGCGCAGGCTCCAAGTTTTGCTTTTGGTGTCACTGAGCACTTCTGAGTTGTTCTTATAGTGACCAGTGTGCTGTGAATCCCCACTGGGTGGCAGAGCTTAAAAGCAACCTCTCCCAGATCTCCCTGGAGCTACAATCCCAGTGTGAAAGCAGCTGAGCTGATCATGGTCCTCACAAAGCTCATCAGGTAAACACAGGGTGCACCTCAGGAAAAGACAACCGTGTGTGACACCCCGGGCAGCTACAGCGGGACTTTGGGAAACGAGCAGCAGGATCCCTGCACAGCCAGAGATGAACCCACCCCCTACGGGAAATGGGAGAGGGACAGCCGGGCTGGTTCCGTGTGGAACTCCCTCACCCCAAGAGCAGCCTCCTCCTCCTGCCCCCCAGCCTTAGTGCGCCTGCACCGCCTGCCGCATCTCCCGGGAAATGCTGGCATGGAGTAAGAGGAGCGTGAGGCCTATCTCCAACTCCATTCTTCAAGCCTTGGGTGGCGGGGAAAGGGGAGAGCGACATGAAGCAGGATGTAAAAGTGGAGCATTGGAGAATCAGCACTTTTGAAGCCTTACTCCGCTGGGGCACCCCCGACATCTCCCGGAGACAGCCGGTCACTTCCCCGGCCCTTCCCCGTCAATCCGCAGCTCCACACGGAGCCGTGCGCCGGCCGGGGAGGCTGCACGGTCCCAGGCAGCTCGGGGCTCCTGCTCACGCCGGAGAAATGGATCTGCGATCGGGCAGTCAGAGACACCCATCTCCAGGGCAGGAGGAGAACTGCAGCTCCAGCGGCTCCTCGGCGTCCCGAGCCCGAGAGCGGAGCGCGCCCCGCTGCTGGGAGGGGAGCGAGCTGCAACGAGCCAAAGGAAGGAATGCTCCTCCACCGCCTCCTCAAAGAGAAAGGTCTGTAAGTTAAAGCTTTGAACTACTTCCAACAACGAACAGAAACTGCCTTGTTTTAGAAAATCAGGCACCCATTAAAAGAGCTTGTAGGACGAAGTTTCCCTGATGTATCAAAAGTTTATTGCTCAATTCGCCAGATCCTAACGAGCAGCCAGTGAAATTGAAGCAGGCAAAGATGATCTCCAGGCAGTGCTGTTGCCAGGACGTAGCTGTGAGGTCTCCGCTTTCAACGCCGTCTATAACCAAGTACCTAACTTGCCACAGCGACTGCAAAATCTACAAAATGTCAAAGTCTTTGCTGTCTTTAACTGTCCTGGCTGCTGCTAGGAGGCTTTTCATGCCCCACTCAGCTGGCCGGGCTGCCATGGCTCTGCTCCCTCGCTGGCTTGCTTGCCAGTCTTCAGAGGGACTTTCCCAGGGAAGAACCACCACACCCTACACACATCTCCCCCTTGCACTCTACCGGCCAGCTCTGGACCCATGGCGCTGGTCACCCCTTTCCTGTGCTTTTCATAATTATTCTTGGCATTTTCCTTCTTTTCTATTTTCTTTGCTTTTCTCCTTTATGAAGGGGGGGAAAAAAAAGTTGAATTACTGCTTTTCATTCCAACATCTAACATAATTTATGTTTTAATCTCACTTTCCTGCTCAGGTACACACACTACACTGGCACATCCTGATCAAATCACACCTTCCAAAGAGTGAGCCTGGGAGACCTATTCATCAGTCGGTGATTCTGCTGCTGCTTGTGCAGCCCACAGTGTTTCACTGCATTGTTTTATTCTCAGCCTGTCATCATGGGGAGGCACCTGATCACCCTCCCCTCGTGCAAATAACTGTGGCAAGTGAGGTCCTTGCTCCCAGAAACTGAAACATTAGTGATGATGCAGTACAGGCTGGAATGGTCATGTCAGTGCATTTGTGAAGGAGAATGGGCTTGTGAAGATACGTGGTAGTGGGATTCTCTCAAAGCAGGAGTGACTAACATTGGGAGTGAGGAGCAGGAGACGTCACCACTTGTGCTTTGTAAGGGGCCGTGCATTGTCAAGGAGCTCCCCACTCTCAGGGACATTCCACCACCCTCCTTTAATGGGAACTGAGCTACCTTGGTCTCAGGTCACAGCACATGGGGAGGGGCTCTTGTGCTGAAGGAGCTGGGGGTTGTTGTGTCCCTCCCCAGCTGCCACCCTGTTTGTGATACACAGCGTTACACAGTGATAAACACACAGCTGTCTTGGCTAAAAAACCCCATTTAGCTGGAAGGGAGCCTGCTGGTGGAGGAGCAGCAATTGGACAGTCAGCATTAGGCGCAGGGAGCCTTTACACACCAAGGATGGAGGCTCATCCACTGAGCACTACAGTCAGCTTGGAACTCTCAGCTTTGGAGAATTGCCACCTGCTTCCCTGGACCACATGAGCTAGAGGCTGCTGTGCCCTGGGCCTGGCTCATCCTGCTGGTGTTGTGGTGTATGGATCTACTTGCAGCACACACAAAAGGGAATCCCACAAGCCTGCACCTGCCACTTCTGGCTGTGGCTGTGTTAGAGCCAACCTTTCTTCTGGGTAACAGGCAAGTGTGACTGTGCAGGCACCAGGTCACTTCCTTTACAGAAATGACCATCCTAGCAACTAAGGAGCAATTCCTGGAATTTATTGATAATTTTGCTTTTCTGTAAAACCAGAAAATTCTCAGCTGAAATAGCTTGAAGTGGCACTGCCCCAGCTTGTGGCTGTCTGAGATCAGTGCTCAAGAACATCTGTTGGCCACAGCTGCTTCAGCATGGCCCAACAAACTGTCACCACAGAACAAATTGAGGTTAAATCAAGGCTGATAAAGCACATTTACAGATTCTATTTTACAAGTCTTGGCCTACTGTGACATGTATCTGCGATCTTTGTCTATAACTCAGAGACCTGCCTGCATTTGAGAAGTTCCTCTCTCTGCAGCAGCAAACAGTGCTCTTCTTGGTTCCATGAGCCACAACAATGCTCTAACTACTGCCCATCACACTGGCTGTCATCCCAGTGCCCCCAGGCCATTCTCAGGATTTGCCATTCCCAAAGAACTCAGTGAAAGATTGTATCCTGAGTTTATTATCCACATCTGAAATGTAGTGAAACGAATTGTTGCCAAATCTTTGGTAAGGAAAAGCACTGGACAAACAGCTTTGATTTCAGTCAGGACTCTGACCTCACCATTCTCAGAGCCACTTCACAACCTTTTCCAACTCACCAACACTTCCTACAACCTAGAGGGCAGAACAAAGGGGCGTACATAAATAGACGTGCAAATCTAATTATTTAACTTGTGACACATCAATCTTTTGAGTAATCACTTCCCTGGGAGTTTTCATTCCCTTGCTCTCTATTTGATAACTTTCAAATCCTCCACTGTGAGATATTCATCCAAGTCACATTTACTGCCATTTAGACCTTTCTGCAGAACCTGGAAGCACTTATACTAATTTGCATTATTTTCCCAGAATACATATTATTTTTCTCCTCTCAGATCATTGTTTGAACTGGTGAAAAACCTGAAGGTCCTATTTTATCTATTGGAAGCAGCTTGCATTGTAACATTTGTCCTATGGATGACACTCAGTGCTTCCACAACAGCAGTCACAACTTGGATGGGCCCTATGAGGAAAAAAAAAAAAAAATGAAATACCCTATTAAAAAAGCCAAAGCCAGTCAGTTGCCACCAAAAAATGCACTGCATGGGAGCACAACTCCTTTATTTGTCCTGTCCTTCCATTCACCCAGGCACTTGTGTGCTGGATGGGCTGCTGGGCTACACTAACCTTTCCTGTGACCAGTGCTGCCACTCTTGTGTCCGAGGTAATTAAAACTCATGATCAAAAAAAGCTATTAGGTTCAGTTTGCTACTTTTCTCTTTAATACCCTTTTTTAAAATAATACATTAAAAATGTGTTTTATTCAAGCTTCTGTGGCTCAGGGTGAGGTTTGAACACCAACTTTTCCAAAAATCTGTAATTGAAGTTCACTTGATTAGTCTTTAGTTAAACGTGCAAGGAACAGGGAACTAATTCAAAGTCCGAAATTGCTACATTATTGAATCTCATTATTAGAACATTCAAGGTGAAGCAAAATGCCAAACCTGAGCCACTGTGTTGGTGAGAACACATGCTGGTGGTTCCATAGATCCCCGTTCTAACACTGATCTTCACAACACTTTCAGGTTGTGTCTGTCACTGTCCACAACAGAGGCATCCGTGGCTTGTCCTGCGACTCATGAAGGGCAGTGTTCAGCCTGGCTGAGCAGAGGTGCCCCAGGTGGGAGGACCCTGCTCACTGCTCCCACAGCTCACTACTCACCACCTCTCCCAAGTTCTGGCCACTGCTTTGGTTGTACTGAGGAACTGAACATTTAGCAGGAAGGGCTCATCTCACTCAAAGCTCAGCACTTGCTGACTAATCCCAGCACACTCAAACTACCATGGCTCACAAAACAAGACAAGATTGTTTTTCTCTCTTTATTGACTCATGGATTCTCGGGCAGATCTGTTAATTACACTGTTAAATAATAGTTAAAAACAAACCAAGGCCAGAGGAGTTTGAAGTATCTAAACTGAAGCAGAAATTGGGAAGGAAAAGGCAGGAGAAGCTGGGCTGGGGTCTCCACTTGTGTGTCACTGCAGCTTGGACACCCCGACGGCCACTGTCGTGACCCCAAGCAAGATTCCAGGGCCTGGCTCAGATGGGACATGTCTAAATAAGGAAACAGTTGCCCAAACATAGCCAGACCAGGAAAGAACAGCTCTGTCCAGACATAGAGGTGCAAGGCAAGTGGAGGGGAAGCAGCATTGCAGCAATCCTAGAACACAGGGCAGGAGCAGCAGCTGTGCTCCTGCCGGGCAGGCGAGTCGTGGCCAGCACAGCCCCAGGACACGGCCCGGGCTCCTCAGCTCACACGTTGTGGGTCCGCTTGGTGAGCTGCGGGTCCTCGTCCACCAGCTTCGACTTGAGATGCTCCTTGTAGGCAAGAATGTCCCCCTGCCACTTGGTGATTGTCTGCTTCTCACAGACCCAGATCTCCTGTGCAACCTGAGAGCAAACACACAAGGAGGAAGAGGAGGGGGAGGAGGAGAGAGGTTTGCAGCACAAAATTTTATAATCTTACCAAAACTGTAAAGTTAACTAAAAACTACTCTCAGAAGTCTGGCAAGGAAGGTTTGAAAACTTTCACATTTAGACTACCAAAGGAAAGTATCTACAGGAAAACAGCTTCCCTGGTGTTTTCTGCATAATTTAGACAAGATTTTAGAAATTAAAATTCTAGGCCCCTCTATATTTTTTATTTTGTTCATGGATTAAGACAAAAAGCCTTTCTTGCTAAATTGGTAATTGAAATAAAAGTAGATCTTGACCTGAACTACTTGGATCTATCACAGTGAAAAATAAAATCATACCTGAACTTGCAGCCAAAGCTATAGTCGATAGATCAGCATTTGACACTTGTGGTGGCTTTTGTTTTACGTACTTGATGTTATCCTGGGCTAGCTCAGTAATTGTTTAACATGAACACAGTAAGAGAATCATGGTTTTTTTTTCCACTCACACATCTTTTTAGGATGTGTAAGAGACAGTCAGTTGAAAACACTTTGTTTTAATTACTGAAATGTTAGAAAGGTGCTTTGACAAAACTCACAACTGTCCTTACCTGTTGGATGAGTCTGAAGTCATGGCTGACAAGCATCATTCCTCCTTCAAACTCATTGATAGCATCTGCCAGTGCATCTATGGTTTCTATGTCCAGGTGGTTGGTGGGCTCGTCCAGGAAGAGCATGTGAGGGTTCTGCCAGGCCAGCCAGGCAAAGCACACACGGCACTTCTGCCCATCAGAGAGGTTCCTGATGGGGCTCACCTGCCCAACACACACATGGCTTGCAGCTCTGCAGTGACCTGACAGCCTGCCACCTCCACCCAGACCACTGGGGTCTCACTTTGGGCTCCCAGCAGCTCCACAACACGAGAAGACAAATGTTCAGTCAGCCTTATACCTACACTAAACTTCTCCCAGCCAGGGAAGAAGGGAATTCCAGGGGCTTCTGAAGGACTGTACACAGCAAAGCCCAGCTTGTGCCAAAGGTGTGTAAGGACAGTTAACTGGTCTGACTGGTATTCACCGACACAACAATCAAACTAAACTTCTGCAGTGACAAATGGGCAAAACCAAGGTAAAAATCAATGCTGAATTGCAGCCATGTGGACAGCTGCCACACACAGGACGTGTCATGTACAGGAGCATGTCATGCCTGGACTTAGAGCACCATAGGTGAGCCCACTCTCTTGTCTGGACCAAGTGGACCCTACAAACAGCTGAGAACCTTCTAGCACTTCTGCCTGGTATTCATCTCAGAAGTAAGAGAGAAGCAAGACAATTCAAATTATAATTAAAACACGCTCAGGTTTAGCACCATACCAGAACTTGCTTTCTTTTCACCCAGAGTCTGAGGGGGTCACCCCTTCCAATCCAAACATTGCCATGGTCCAAACAAAGTTCCCGTGAGCCATGAGTTATTTTTTTCCTCCAATTTCAAAGGCAGAGATGGAAAAAGCATTTTGTTGCTGTGGTGTGCCATGCTGCATACTGTATCACACTGTCAGGTATCACTAGAGTAACAGAAAACATAGAATCTCTACTCCCCTAATAAACAAAAAGCAAACCTCAACAGCTCAGACTCACCTGCTGCTTCCCTGTGAGACCATATCTGCCAATGATTTTCCTCATCTCCTCTTTCTCCTTGATCTCTGGGTAGCATTTCAGCATGTACTCCAGAGGTGAGAGGTCTAAGTCCAACTGCTCTTGCAAGTGCTGACAGAGAAGAAAAGTCAGCTTCAGGCTGTGCAGGTCAACCACTTCATGGCCCTAAGCACTACCCCCTTTGCACCCCTCTGGTACCAGACGAGCAGCAGAACACAGGAGCCAGTAACCCCACCCACAGGACAGCCTCTGTGCCAAACTACTAGGGAATAATTTCCATTTCAAGAACAGGAGTGCTGCTTCGCAATAAGAGGCTTGTCCACCCTCCCAACACAAGGCAAGCAGTTGCGCCATGGCAGGTGGGAGAATGAACAGGAAGGACCACAGCTCGCCTCTTTGCAGGGTAAGAACTTGAGCTGAGACCACTCCATGGAACAGTTCCTCCCCCCATCTCCAGACAACGAAAGGCAGCAGTGGGAGAAGCCTTAGAAGCAGAACTAGAGGGGCAAGGCTCCTCATTCCTGACAGATTTTTCCTCAGCATTCTCTGTCCCTGCAGGCTGCCGTAGCGAGTACCTGGTGGTATCTACCGATCTTCACATGTGAGTGTTTGCGAATCATCCCATCTGTGGGCAGCAGCTAGAAGGGAAAAAACAAAATAATTTCACCAGGAAATCTCTCCTCTTGCAGTATGCCAGAAATACAGAATCCAGCCATCTCCAGTTTGGCAGAGGGCAGGCAGTCTGAACAGGCAATATGAAAGGAAAAGCCCTGTGTTTCAACAAGACCATAGGACTTCTAAGGCCTGGATCAGGGTGTTCTGGCAAACAAGTGCACTTTGTTGAAGACTATCCCAAAAGTAAAGACCCAGAGCAGGGTATATGTGTGGAACAAACCTCTCCTGTGAGCAGCTTCAGCAGTGTTGACTTTCCAGCTCCATTGGGTCCAACAAGAGCTACACGAGTATCCAGGTCAATCCCAAACTCCAGGTTATTATAGATCCACGGCTGCAAACGACAAAAACCATGAAACATTACACCTTTTCAGTACTCTCCAGAACTTCCCTGCTGCACTTGTAATGCTCTGTCTGCAGCAGGCCCAGCATTAGCACTGCAAAGAATTTTGCTCTACTAGTCATACACTGCAGCCCCCTCAGGAAGCTCAGTCAAAAGTCTCCCACTCCCAAACAAGGCAGCAATACAAGTGATCTCTGTATACATACTCCCATACTCACCCCATCCTTGGTGTATCTGAAGCTGACATTCTGCACCATGATGACAGGAGGGGGAATTTTCCCACAGGGTGGAAAGTAGAATGACAAAGTCTGTTAACACAGAACACCCACGTGTGAGACACCCCGAAACACAGGACAGCCCAGTCATTCCGCTGTAACCATGCATCACTACCAACATCAGCTGTAGACCAAGGCACCAAAATGTGGCTTTTTATAAGCCACTCTTGCAACTCAGATTTATTCCGATGAGCTGCTTGCAAGCTCATCTGCTGGCTAACAAATCCCTATTTCTTTCCCTTTGAACCAAATGTTTATACTTTTTACGCAGGTTTGTACTCTTTACACAAGTAGAAGCTGCACTGAGCATCCTCTCCCATCTCCTATGAGCCTTAGGCACTCCTTTCCTCCTCCTCTTCTCATTGTTCAGCATTACTCCATGCTGAGTACAGGGATCCTTGGCAGCAGGAAGGGTATCTTGTTCTTGCTACCAGCTCTGTCAGCCAGACCCTTCTACTCCCATAGTCCATGTTTCAAATACAGATCTCTAGAAGCAATCCCATGTCTGATCCTACCTTATCATTCACAACTCTCTCTGTCAAGCCAGAAGCCATCATTTTTTGAAGGGTCTTCTCCTTGCTCTGAGCTTGTCTGGCCAGCTTTGCGCTACCATGGCCAAATCGTGCAATGTAATTCTGCAAAAAAAGAGTTAGCCAAAAGCCACGGTGATAAGGTTGACAAGGGGCAGGGATACCCACTAAAAGGGCAGGAGGGTACTCATGTAGCTGGGCAGGTACCTTCATATGAGCGATCTGATCTTGCTCCCAGTGGAATCGCTTCATTTGATTTTCTTCTAGTTCTAAGCGAGTCTTTACATACTGATCATAATTTCCCTGAAAGAGAGCATGGCACATCAGACGTGCAGAGAGCAGCCCCTGTTTCTGCTGGTTCCATGGGGCTGTTTACTCACTGTGTAGTACTTCAGTTTGCGGTTGTGCATGTGGATGATGTTGGTGCAGACGCCATTCAGGAAGTCCTGGGAGTGGGATATCAGCACAAGGATCCGCTTGAACCTGTGGCACCATGTTAGTTATTAGAAATGAAATTAGGAAAAGAAATTCTGTTCGTTGGCCCTGATGGTGACAAAGGCTTCACATGAGAGCTCTGGGAAATCGGCAGTAAAGCAGCTACAACCAGCTGCAGTGAGTAAACCCTGCCAACAGTTTTCACTGTAGTAAAGCACCCTGCACCATTACATAGTCTTTGCCTGTTATCACAAAAAGCGCAGAGCTGGCTGTCTATGTGGCAGGTGGCTTGTGTCACTGATGCAGCTGACTCCACTGGCATCACATTTCTAAGAAGTTTCAACCTTTGCTGCTTACTTTCTCCTCAGTACAGACTCCCATCTGTTATGCACACTGCACCTGGCTCTGCTCCAAACCCGGACAACAAGGGGTTAAGCCTCCCAAAAAGAGGTTCAAAGTTTTTTTCTAAAGCACCTCACTTCTAAAGCAAGGATGCAAAAAGTTCAGTTGACAGAGCTGATGGATAAACCTGTGCAAAGGCAAAGCCTTCTCACAATACAGTTCTTTTAATGCACACCCCAAAACCTGAGCTTCCTGCCTTACATCCTAATATTTTACCTTTGCTACAAAAATCAATCACCGCACACACTAGCAAAAGATGAAACCAACACACTCAGATACTACAGTTTGTGAAAACAGAGAAATGGTGGGCAGGAAGATGAGCTGAGAGCCAGGACTGGAAAGCTCATGCTGCTGGTACTGTACACAGTGCTGCTACAGAGGCTCCAAGGCCTGCTCCTGGCTTTCAAGGAACCACCTTTAACCTGGGAGTACAAACCAGAATTTATCATTTCTTCAATGGCAGTGAGACAGGGAAATGAACTGAATTCTTTGCCCTTGCATCAAAGAATCTCACATAGCAGCAAGCAGAAGGTGTCACTGGTACTGCAACACAGTTATGCACCCACAAAAACTACACAGTTACTCCTGCAGAACTTGCTTACGTGCTGACAAGATGTTCATGCTCACATGCTGACAAGGAGAAAAGCACAACCCACAGAGGCAGCAAACTCCTCCATGCTTACGTTTTCAACTCTTCCTCCAACCACACACAGGCATCCAGGTCAAGGTGATTTGTGGGTTCATCGAGCAGCAGCATGAAAGGCCGAATGAAGAGTGCTCTGCAAGAACAAGGGAGATGACAGCATAGGGTAAGTGCAGGTAACCCAAAGCTTCTCAACTCTGCTCTGAGTTCTTAGAACTGTCTGTGGCTCTGCAGTCATGAGCAGGCACACACTCTCACACGAGGCAGGTGGCACTATTCCACTCACCTGGCAAGAGCCACCCTCATTCGCCAGCCACCACTAAAGTCCTTCAGCTTCTTCCTCTGCATGGCTGGTGTGAACCCCAAGCCATGAAGGATACGTGAGGCCCGTGCTTCTGCCTTATCAGCATCCAGCTCCTCCAGGCGTTCATATAACTCCAAGAGTTTCTCACATTCCGCTGAAAGAGAGCCTGCTGGTCAGCACCTCTGCCTACAGAGGGCTCTCAGCTGCACTGCTGTACAGCTGGGAAACCTCACAGACCCTCTGCTTTACCCCTATCTAGCCCTCTCCACATCCAAGCCTGACACATTTCAGATGCTGCATGAAATAATTCATCCAAAGAAGTGCATCCATCCCCATTAGTAAAGGGCAGCTGGGGGAAACAGGTGCTATAACATGTGAAAACTTCCCCAGGGAACCCAAATTTTCTTTGGTAGGTAAGGAAATGGAGGAAGCATCCCCAGGGACTCTGAGAAGCTGTACCGTCTTCATGAGCTAAACGTTCCGCTTCTCGCTCCAGCATGGCCCTCTCCGTATCCACCTCCATCACACACTGCAGAGGGGTCTTGTCACTGGGAGGCATCTCTCGGGTCAGGTGATAGATGTCAATGTGCTCTGGGATGGGCACTTCTCGCTTCCCAATAGCTGACAAAAGCATAGATTTCCCTGTGTGCAGATAATCACAATTAATTGCTGGATTCAGTGAAATATATCGTCACAGTGAAACAGATGAGATTCACTCAGATCCCAGTGACTCCTGACTTTTCCAATCTTAGAAAATCCTGGGGAGTTTTTTTCCCAAGAAGCCAGAAGAACTGGAACCACAGCAGACCCCACTGCCTCACCAGGACAGGCCGCCCTCCTAGCTAAGGCCTACCACCCCAAGGACAGGACTAAGAAATTAAGAAGCTTTTTGGGAACCACTGCACTTCAGCCTTTGCCCAGATTTAAGGAACTTTCTCTCTGTTGTACTTTCTGCTTTCTAACCAGGTCTGACAGCTGGTATCAGGATCCCAGATTCCAAAGACTTCTAACACAGAGGAAAGTAATGCACTCATCCCTAAACAACCCGGGTTTTCCTGAAGCTTAAACCAAATGGTCACTCTTACCAGCACCTCTCCAATCGCACCCATACTGTGCATCTCTCAATGCAGCAACACTTTCTCCAAGGACTGCACAGTTGTTTTCCTAGTCAGGCCCAACCACACATCTTCTACTCCTCCATACAGTACAAGTTCTTTGACCAACACCATCAGCACTGGGTTTACTGGCTCTACTAAGCTAATCAGGCAAACAGGAATCGGGCAGATTAACAGATCTTAGACATCTCACCCAACTCTCCGCAGAAAAAAGATCAAAAGCACAGCTGAAATCTAGCATGCAACCTCTGACTTCTATCAGCAATCTTAGTAATTCCCCTTCCTGGGTGGAGATAGGGAAGAACAGAAACTGTTGGGTCCCTGCCATGTCTTCTAACAGTCCTCCTTCTGGTTCCCAGCACCTCCCACCTGCACTTGCCCAGCTTCTCAGCAGCATGACACCTTTATTGAGGGAGCCATGCTGCATCCCCTCAGCTTACCAATCCCATTGAGTCCAATCAAGCCATAGCGTCTCCCAGAGTTCAGCTCCAGTTTGGTGTCACTCAGCAGCTCCTGGCCATGAAAGGTCAGTGAGAGGTTGATTATATGCACATCAGTGCTGTTGGGGTGGGAGGCCAGAACTCCTGTCACAGCTCGGGCAGCAGCTTTCTTTAATTCAAAGTCCTCCAGCTCCTTTGTAAGAGCATCCACCTCTATATGTAGAGAAGACCAGAGATTTTACTGGTTTACAAACCTAAGGGTAGTCTTAAGCCCCTGTACCAAAAGGCCCAGGACCACAAAAACAACTTATATTTCTACAGAAGAATTTAGGAGATCCAGATGCAATGACACTCAGCTTTTCAGTTTAGCAGGAGGATATATATGGTCTAGTAGGAACTTCCATCAGCTAAATATCTAAATGTCACCTAAACAAAACAGAACCATCAGAACTAAGTGAGCAGCTAGAACAGTGAGCCATTTTCAGAATGTGATGGGACTAACACCCCTGCAGGAAAGACTAGACTAGGAACAATGCATACAAAGTATTGCCTGCAAGCTTAAGAAAAGGTTTGGCCAGGAAACAAATTGACTAGAAAATAAAAGAAGGGAAAGCTGAGAACAGAGAAGCATCAACAGCATTTAAATAGTCCCTGCTAATTTTCTGAGAAGCTACGATGTCCATCAGCACATTCCCCTCTTCCTTTCCTCCTACAGTAAGAGCAAATCATAGAATCACAGAATCCTAAAACAGTTTAGGTTACATATTCTAGAGTATTTAATTCCAAACCTGCTGCCACGGGCAGGGACACCTTCCACTATAGCATGTTGCTCCAAGCCCCATCCAGCCTCAGACACTTCTAGGAGTGGGGCAGCCATAGCTTTGACCGCCTGTGCCAGGGACTCATCACCATCCTTCCTGTCATGCTGACCTTCTGTCTTAGGCCAATTTCACTCAGTGAGAGATGCTGCCCTTTGAAGCAGCCAGTGTCACTGAGGATCTTGGCAGGCAGACCAGATTTTGCCAGGGTGGAATGACACCCTGGCTGTCAGCATCCAGCACTCCTGGCAAAATCACTCATTCAGCAAAATCACCGTTAACACCATGGCAAATGTGCCTTAGCTGAGAAACAAAAAACGTCACTGGCACTGAGAGGACCCCTTTGGGCAACGCCATACAGCAGTGACGACAAAGAATTAAGTGGGTGAGCAAAAATAGGGAAGAGAGTGTTAGCCCGATGCATAAATAGCTCAATAAGAAATATGCTGGTATCCACCCACATAGAACCACATGATCTCAGCCGGAAGGGACCCACTGGGACCCGGCCCTGCACAGACAGCCCAACCCTCGCACCCTGTGCCCGAGAGCGCTGTCTTAAGGCTCCGAGCTCCGCCAGGGCCGCGCCCGCGCCCGTTCCCTCAGGAGCCCGCCCCCGCGGGAAGCTCCGCCCGCCACCCCGGGCTGCACCAATAGGGAGGCGCTATGCAAACGAGGCCCGGCGGAGGCCTGCGATTGGCCGGCTCAGGCCGGGCTGCCCCCGCGCGCGCCGGCGGCTCAGGGCGCACCGGGCCCCCGGAGCCCCCGCCCGCCCCGGCGCTCACAACCGCGCCGGGCACCCCCGGCCAGCAGCGGTCCCTCCGCCCCGGGGCTCCGTGCCACACACCCACTGCCTCTCGGCACAGCGCACCGCGGGCTGAGCGTGAAGAACCTTGCGGGCTGCCAGGTCAGGTAAAGGAAGGCCCAAAAAGAAACTCTCCCTCTGTAAGCGTTACCTGCCCTATTTAGGACCAACAGCTCCTTGTGGCAAAGCCTCTCTCTTTAACAGGCACAAAACCTCTTTTAGAGTCAGGCGTTTAGTTTCTGCAAACCAGGAATGTCTCAGAGAAACGGGTGAGCACAGAGTCAGAGCAAATAGTAGTAAGAAAAGAATTAATTCAGACGCTAAAGTGGTTTCTGCAGGAAGAATGAAAACCCAAAAAACCCCAAAGAGGTCTAGGCATCAAGACGCAGAAGATGCGTCTGTCTGAGAGGGGGAAAACACCATCAGCTACCTCCACCTGCCATGCTCAAGCGAGGGCCACGGGCATCCTTCACACGCGCTGCCCATGCGGAGCCCCCAGGGCCCGCGGGTGCCCTGCTGCCTCAGGGCAGAGCGGTCCCGACGGCACCTACTGCAGCCGCCCGGTTCCGCGCAACACATACCCAAGGTGTTTCATGAGAACATCAATGTCGCGGTTTGCCCACCCGGGACACAGCCGAGTGCACACGGTCCGGCCGGAAACGGCTCCGGCCAGCCCCCTGCCCTAGGCAGACAAGGACCGGCCACCCTCTCACCTGGCAGCACTGTCCCGTTGGCCTCCGGGGGCCGGACTTCCTGCGGCTCCGTCCCGGCATCACCGTTCTCGTCCGGGACCCGGCGCGGCCGCTGCCGGGCCTTGGCCGCCTCCTTCTTCTTGGCCGCCTTCTTCTTGGCCAGGTCGGAGGGCATGGCGCGGGTGGGAGCTACGCCAGAGGGGGCGATAGGCGCCGTTAGGCCGTGCCGATCTGGCCCGGCCCGGGTCGCCCCGCCTCTGTTCCCCGCCCCGGCGGCCCCGCGGGCCGTCCGCCCCGGCCCGGAGCACACGGCGCCGTCGGCTCCTGCCGAGGGTTCCCGCCCCCTGCTGGGCTGCCGGCGCCGCGCCGCCCACCCTGACCCTGCCCCGCTGTTCCCCGCTCTCGGCTCCCTGGGCCCGCCCGCACCGGCCGCTCGCGCTTTCCTTCTGTCGCAACAGCCCCGCCGCGACCGCGTGCGCGCGCCCGCCCCCTCGGCACCCCGGCCAATGGCAGCGCGGACCGTCACCGGCGCCGGGCGGCGCGCGGCCCTGGCAGCGCGGTCCGCACGGCCGCCGCGCCTCCCGGCATGCCACGCGCCGGCCTGGCCCCGCCCGCAGGTACCATAGAGGTGCCGGTGGTGCCGGCCAGAGCGGCCGCCAGGCACCATCGAGAGCGGAGCGGAAGCGGAAGCGCGCGGGGTGATGCGGCAGGTGAGGTGGCAGCGGTGGAGTGCTGCCGGGCTGGAGCCGCCGTCACTCCCCGCGCCCCCGTCTCGGAACTCCGGGTCGCCCTCCGTCCTGTGGGTAACAGAGCCCCGGGGCCGCCGTTCCGCGGGGCCGCCGCTCCCCGAGCGCCCCGCGCCCGCCATGTCCTGCGGCTTCCCCGTGAGCTCGGCCCGGCCGTAGCTGCCGCGATGCGCCTAGGTGCGGTCCTGAGCGCGCTGCGGCCCGCGCTGCCTCTCTTGCTCGGGCTGTCCCTGGGCTGCAGCCTGAGCCTGCTGCGCGCCTCCTGGAGCCACGGCGCGGCTGAGGAACGCTGCCTGGCACCGGGCCCACCCGCGCCGCCCGCCCCTGGGGCTCCGCCCGAGGCAGCGGAGGGGAGGCCGGGCCAGGGCCACGAGGACTTCAGGCCCCGGATTGTGCCGTATTACAGAGACCCCAACAAGCCTTACAAAAAAGTGCTCAGGTAAGTTATGTTTTTACTTGCCTGAATTTCCCTCAAGCAAAATATTCTCGTGGGAAGTTCTCAGTCTTCGTGTGAGTGAACAGGTTCAAGGTGAAATTTGCTGTTTGAAATAGGTTCTGTATTAAGAGCGTAGCGCACCAAGGCAACGGCTAAGATTGTTACCTTAAGGGGTGCAAGAGATGTGTTCAGGAAATTAACCTGAGGGGAAAACAGACAGCAAAATTGCCCAAGAAGAGTGAGAATATTTCTTCTCAGTACAGGGAGGGTGATTCTGCCCTGCTCGGATGAGACCCCACCTGCAATGCCGCATCCAGCCCTGGGATTCCCCAACATAAAAAGGACATCGGCTTGTTGGAGTGAATCCAGAGGAAGCCACCAAGATGAGTAGGGGGGTGGAGGAAAGGCTGAGAGAATTTGAATTGTTCAGTCTGGAGAAAAGAAGTTTCACAGTGATCTAGCTGTAACCTTACAGTACTGGAAATGAAGCAGCCAAGAAAGATGGAGAGAGACTGTGTAACAAGGACATGGAGTGACGGGAAGAGGGGAAATGACTTTAAACTGGAGTAGGTTTAGATTAGATATTAGGAATAAAGTATTTCCTGTGAGGATGGCAATGCACTGGCTCAGGTTACCCAGAGGAGTTGGGGCTGCCTCATCCCTGGAAGTGTCCAAAACGGGGCTGGACAAGGCTTGGAGCACCCTGGTCTAGTGGAAGATGTCTCTGCCTGTGGCAGGATGTTGGAACTAGATAATGTTGAAGGTCTCTTCCATCCCAGACCATTCTGGGATTCTGTGGTTGTTTTGTTGCTCATGTTTAATAGAACATGTTTAATTCTTTTTAAAAACTTGGTTTAACTGGTCTGCTTGTTGGGAAAATTTTGATCAATTAATTGTAGCATATGTGTTAAAGAAGCTTTCCTGCCTGACCATGCGGGAGCCACTCTGGGCATCACACTGGCACTGCCCTAAGCTGTCCACTGTGGGGACCGAGGCTCCTTTGCAGCTACAGCTCGAGTGACCCAGCAGGTGCTGTGCTCAGCTCCTTCCATACTCCATGTTCATACTGCCAGACAAGTTTCCTTGGCCCCAGGTTTCCTGTAGTAATCCTTTCTCTAAGTATTTCACTTGTGGTGCAGCAACATCATAACAGCTCAGGGCAGTGCCTCTGCAGAGCAACCCTGAACAAAGGGTTCTTTGGACTTTTGTACTCTCACAGTCCTTATATTCTCTTCATATGTTTCCTCACATTCCTCTTTGTGCAGTGGTGGTTTTTGGTCTGAAGTCTTCCCATTGTTCACTGGGTACTGCAGGGTTTTGTGCCATTTGTGAGGCCAAAGACCACTACCTATTGCTGGCTCATGGCCTGGGACTTCAGTGATCTCCCAGCCACCAGGGCCCCAGCTGCTGCACCCCAGCACACCTCAGCCACCAGCACTAGAGACTCCTCAACAATCATTCCTGTGTTTTTATTGAGCGTACCTGCTAAGCTGCACCTTGTACTAAGCTCCAAGTGGTTAGCTCTGTGGTATTTTAATTTTAATTGCACCAGCACAGTTTTCTAGCTCAGATAGATAATGTGAGATTGTAGCTGCCTTGAAGGAAGCAAGTGTTTTTACAAAATGGGATTTTTATTAGTGAGTCTTCTGTTAAAGCTCTATGAGTAGGCTTTTTCAGCCTGGGAAGATTCCAGCAGTTAAAGACTTATCCCAAGTTACCATCATTCTTTGATTTTTTTTTTTTTCTCCTCCAGCTGTTTGTCATGTAGGTATGTACTTCCTTTACAGAACTCGCTACATCCAGACAGAATTGGGATTCCATGAGAGACTGTTTGTGGCTGTGCTGACCTCCAAGGCCACGCTGAACACATTGGCAGTGGCAGTGAACAAGACGGTGGCCCACCACTTTCCACGCCTGCTGTACTTCACTGGGCTGCGCAGTGCCAAGGTGCCCCATGGCATGGTGCTGGTGGCCCATGGTGACGAGAGGCCCATTTGGCTCATGTATGAGACCATGAACTATATCCATCAACATTTTGGTTCTGACTATGACTGGTTCTACATCATGCAGGATGACACCTATGCCCAAGCTGAACAGGTCAAGGCTCTGGTGACACACCTGAGTATTAACCAAGATGTGTACCTGGGCCGAGCGGAGGAATTCATCGGGGGAGATGAGCAGGCCCGTTACTGTCACGGGGGCTTTGGCTACCTGCTGTCCCGTAGCCTCTTGCTTAAGCTCCACCCACACCTGGACAGCTGTCGCAATGAGATCCTCAGTGTGCGCCCAGATGAGTGGCTGGGTCGTTGCATCATTGATTTCCTTGGCATCACTTGTGTTTCCCAGCTCCAGGTACTACCTCTCTACTCAGGTTTTGTGTTAGCTGAGCCTGACAAAGCCCAGAATCTTATTCGTTCTCTACTGCTTAGCCAAGTGGCTTTTTTGTGAGTTGTGTATGGCTCTGTGCTGTGTCAGGCTTGGGAGAGGGCGCCCAGAATCAGAGCTGGGATGTTGAGGGAGAGAGTGCACACACACGATTTAATTTTCAGCCTTACTAGCATGGCTGATTCACAGGGTTTTTGAAGGCAGGATAAAGTTTATGTTGGTACTGAGAAGCAAGTGGGAATGCAGTGCAGGGTGGGAGGGACAACTTATTCCTTTTTTTTTCTGGGTACTACAGTCCATATGGAAAGAGCATCAGATGTGTGTCTGCAGTGAGGAAAAGCTCCTCTGTGAACTCAAGTTCCATGCCAGTCTTTCTGGCTTTTCTCTGCTTCAGGGTCAGCATTATCACACTTACGAACTGGCCAAGAATACTGAACCAGAGAAGGAGGAAGAAGAGGAGTTCCAAGCAGCTCTTGCAGTGCACCCTGTTTCTGACATGACCCTGATGTACCGGCTGCACAAGCAGTTCAGCAGGATCCAGCTGGACAGAGTCTATCAGGAGATTGAGGACCTCCAGGTATGTGGTGAGGGTTACCTGCAAAAACTCCTTGACCAAACAGATTTCCTTCGTTTTCAGCACATTAGAGGAGGATCATTGCTTCTGTTTGTGGGCAGCTGTCAGTCAGGCCCAGGCTGTAGTCCCTTGTCTCAGAAACAGCACTTCTGATACTGCGTTACCCAAAACTCGGTGCAACACTACCCATGTACAGTTGTTGGTGGGGATATGGGCCTGGGGAGGAGCTGGCCTAGACCTCTTTGAGAGCATAGTGGTGATCAGTTTGTGCTCTCTTTGCACAGATGCAGATCAGGAACCTGACAGCACTGACCCCTGCAGGTGAGGCAGGTGTGACCTGGCCTGTGGGCATTAATGCCCCATTCCTTCCAAAGTCTCGTTTTGAGGTGATCAGCTGGGACTACTTCACGGAACAGCATCTCTTCTCCTGTCCTGACGGCTCCCCAAAGTGTGAGCTCTCTGGAGCCAGTAAGGCAGACGTCAGTGAAATCATCGAGTCTGCAGTGGAGCAGCTGAACCGTCTGTATCAGCCCCTGCTGCGCTTCAGCAAGCGGCAGCTGCTGAATGGCTACCGGCGCTTCGACCCCACGCGGGGCATGGAATACACCCTGGACCTGCTCCTGGAGGCTGCCACCCAGAAGGGTCACAGTCATGTTCTGGCCAAGCGAGTGAGCTTGGTACGACCCTTAAGTAAGGTGGAAATCATTCCCATGCCATATGTGACAGAGGCCACACGCGTGCAGTTGGTGCTTCCCCTGACAGTGCAGGACCTAGATTTTGTAGCCAACTTCCTGGATATGTTTGCTATGAACACACTGGACACACACGATAATGCCTTGCTGACTTTGCTTTTTATCTACCATCCCTATGATGCCCAGAGAGTTGGTCAGGTGGATGTTTTTGCTGGAGTCAAAGCCATGGTAGGAGAGCTAGAGAAACGCTATGCAGAAGTTAAAATCCCGTGGATTAGTGTTAAAACAGAGGTGCCATCGCAAGTGAAGCTCATGGATATAGTCTCAAAGAAGCACCCTGTGGACACACTGTTTTTCTTGGCCAGCGTCTGGACAGAAATCAACATGGAGTTTCTGAACCGCTGCCGCATGAATACCATCAGCAATTGGCAGGTCTTTTTCCCTGTGCATTTCCAGGAGTTCAACCCCACGCTGGTGTACCATGGTGAGCAGACAGCATCCTCCAACACTGACTTCCTGAGAGATGGGCATTTTGACAGACATTCCTTTGCTGAGGCCTGCTTTTATAATTCTGACTATATGACAGCACGTACCAAGCTCGCAGCTGATATCCTGGACCGAGATGAGGTGCTGGAGAGCATGGAGGTATTTGATGTCTTCCTCCACTACTCTGGCCTGCACCTGTTCAGGGCTGTGGAGCCAGGGCTGGTGCAGAAATACACACTGAGAAGCTGCAATCCCCGGCTCAGTGAGGAGCTGTACCACCGCTGTGTGCTCAGTAACTTGGAAGGACTTGCATCCCGCTCACATTTAGCCATGGCCCTCTTTGAGCAGGAGCAGGCCAACAGCACTTGAGAGATGAGAAACAGCAAGAGCTTCTCAGCACCTTAACACTTGGCACTTTCCATCCCCTTCCCAGCCTTGCCATGGGTGAAGGGTATGCAAGGTCAAGGGAGGAGGAAGACTTTCCCAGACATACTCTGAGGCACATGGGCTGTGGAATGAGGCTATTTAAGTAGAGGGGGTTTGGTTTGGTTTTGGGTTTTTTTAAAATAAATTTAATTTTCTTTCCAGGCAGAATAATGTCGTCACTTGTAAACTTTGCAGCCTCTGGGATGAGGGAGGTAAACAAGCTGTAGAATGGACCTTACTTAAAACTATGTAATTCTGCTGAGCAGTACAGGGAGAGAATGAGCTGTGTAGTGGACCAAGTTACCTTGACTGTGCTACCCTCAGGGCTGTTGCTGCACTCTCCTGTGTGTTTATGCATTTCACTTTTTCAAGAGGCATAAATGCAGCTTATCTGGTTTAGCTGGACAAAGCTATTCCACCACTTTCACTTTTGTGGTTTTGGCTCTTCCACAGCTGCAGAGTATTTAAACATCTTGGGGATATTTATCCACACTGCAGATATCTAGGGGATGGAGACTCCGTAGTTCCTCCCAGCAGTATGTTCCAGTGGATGATAACTTTTACAGTTCAAAACTTCCTTCTCCTGTTTAAATGAAATTTCTTGCATTTCAGTTTGTGCCCATTGCTTCTCTCAGCATCACTGGACACCACTGAGTAGCAGCCGTTTGTGTCTTCCTTACACATTCCCATTGCTGACACACAAATGGATGAGACTTCCCTGAGCCTGTTCTCCAGACCAAACAGTCCCAGCTCTTGCAGTCTCACAGTTAGTTCAAACACTCATTACTCAACATTTCCACATCCCTTTAGTGGACCAACTCCAGAATGTCTATGTCTGTCTTAAATTAGGAAGCCCAGACTGGACACAGCACTCACGAGAGGTCACTTTTGCTGAGGAGACAGTCACTGTCCTTGACCTGCTGGCCACAGTCTTCTGTTGCAGCCCAGGGTGCTGTTGGCCACCTTTGTTCTGAGGGATTGCTTATGCTGGCTTATGTTTAGCTTGGTATCCACCAGGACATCACTAATACTTTTGCTTTTTCAGCTTTCCAGCATCATCTCTCCAGCCAACATCCCAGAAATCAAAGCCCAAAACCCTGGTGTGAGCTTGTGAATTTATGTGATAAGCCATCAAGTGTGACTGACCCTGTTCATCACTGCAGGGTCACTGCTGAAGGAGAGAGGTTGTATTTGCTACACTCATCTCATGAGATGAGAGAGGTGAAGGTCTGATGTTGGCATCAAAAGAGATACTGAAAAACTAGAAAAGCTTAAAAGTAGTATTCAAAGTCAGGAACATTGGTTCAAATTGGATAGAAATCTCAGATTTACTTATTTAACAAGTAAAGCATGTTTCAGTTGCATTTATATGGGAAAAACACAGATCTCTGCAGTGCCACATATGGGGATATGTGTTTGTTGCTAAGTGTACGAAGCAGAGCAATGCAGAGTCCCCAGGCAGGTGTAAAGGAGAGCCCTTTTATTGCAAAAACCAGGCCTTTTTAAGCTGTTAGCAGTTACAATCCATTCTAGCATAACAAATGCAATTCAACTAACTCCCATTCACCATGATGTGAGCACATAATGGTTATATAACTTGTTTTTCCACCTCCAATTCAGATGAGTCACTTTCCCATAGTCCTCTTCTACTTAGCCGAAGTAGCAGGCCTGAGCCATGATTTTACAAGGTTAACAAGGCCCTTATTTTATAAAGCTTTACCTATATGCAACATCTAAAGATGCACACCTTCACACAGTGAGGACAGGGGCAATTACCTGGGAAACCTTTTATTATTATGATGGTTGTTCTGCATGAGGAAGTCCTGATCCATTCTGATCTGAGAAGGAAAGAGATTCAGGCTGTGCGGGGTGCTATTTAAAATACAATGTGTTAGAGCTAACGTGATAGAATAGTGTACATCATCTCACGTCCTTTAGATGTAGGGAACCCCAAGTGGGCCTCTGATCCACACCCAGCATGCCCTGCAGACCCCACCATCGGTGCTGGTTCTCCCTTTTTTGCCATTCAAGCCATTATAAGAGTGCAAGAAAATTACCCTGTCATTCCTGCTGTTAGACAGAAAGGATGTGTTTGCATGAAAATTTCTTGCCTCACTGTTAGACAAAAGCCAGGCTATATGAATGACAGAATGACTGGGCATGAGCAAGAGCTGCCCACAGGCCTTTCTGTATGATGTGTTGGCTGTGGCTGTGTGGTGGGCAAGGGATCTTGCAGCAAACCCAGGTGTGACTGTTGCCCTGTGAGCAGCACAGGCCTGCGTGTACTCAGGTTAACATCTCCTTGGGGTGCAGCGACTGCCAGGTGGCATCATGTGCCATGGCAGACATGGACAGAGTGAAAACTCCAGTGTTGCTCACCTTGGGGATGGTGTGCTCATCTTGAATGCAAAAGAGATTCTGGTGCATCAAAAAGAACATCCTGGTGTCATTGAGGATGCAGAGCTTGTAATTGCAGGTTTCAGTACAGTGTAATATCCAAGGAGAATTCCTTGGATCATTGTTCTACATAGCACATCTGGAAGCACTGGGTGCTGTAAGAAACTAAGCAAGCAGCAGATCTTCTACACAGGGAAGATCTTGTCATGCCACCAAGCTGAGCATTAACCTGGGAGGGATGCAGGAACTGGCTGTCAGGAATTGCTGACTGGGAGCTGTAGGGGATGTGATAGGTGGGGATGTCTGGGATGTAAAACCCTTTCCTGCTGAAGGAAAGGGTTTGAAATTACATAGGGCAAGAATCACTAGTAAGTTTTCATTAGAGAAGAAAGAGAATCGTGGGAAGCAGGGTAGTGGATGTAACCCAAAAGCCAGGAATGTTCCCAACTTGTTGACAAGTCCCTGCTTGTGTCAGGGCATGTCAGGTGATGATGCAACAGTACACAGAACTTAAAATTCTTAAGAGCCTTTTATATTTTGAGAGAAAACTGAGGGAAGCTGGAAGCTGATTCTTCTATTTTTTACAATCCAGCTCTGTGGGAAAGGCAGGAAATATTGCCAGCAAATTGCCCAATCCATAAGCTAGGGATTCTGGTTTTTACCTGAAGGACAGTTCTCCAGCTAATGTTGTTTGACAATTGATTATTTGGAAGCAAATATACGGTCTCTACAAATAAAATCAGCATGTTATGTAAAAATAAGCAAAAAAGTCATGAAGCGAAAATAATAGTGAAGTTGAGTGTGTAGCAGAGTAATGCTCTTCACACAGACTTTTGTCTTAGAACAGTCAAATGCAAACTTAGGTGCTTGGGGAAAATGGTGTATCACTCCTCCAGAGAGGACTGCATGTTAAAAAAGGTAAGTCTGTAAAGAAATTGACTGTATTAAAGTGCAAGCAGCTGCATTTTTCTTGGACCCACTGTTTTAGATGCTAAAATCCAGGCTCTGTCCTAGCCTGTATAGTATGGATTTAAGATATGGTATAACAGATCTTTGCAGGTATACAGTCTGGGGGAAACAGATGCTGTTGATGTGAGACAGCAAGAAGGGCCCTGGTGGCATAGCACACAGCCTATTTTTAAGGCTTCTAGGGAACAGAGAAAAAGAAGAATGTCTGAGGTTCACAAAACTTACCTGAAGATTGTAAGAAATATTTTACAGTGTGAGATGCAAAACTCTTGTAAGACAAGGGGTAGCAGCTTTAAGCTGGGTTTAATGGTAGATGCAGACTAGATGCAAGAGAGACTATTCTTAAAATAAGGCTGGAAAGCACTGGCACAGGTTGTCCAAAGAACCTCATCCGTGGAAGTCGCCAAGACCAGGTTGAGTGGGACTTGGAGTGACCTTACTATGAGTTGGAGATGTCCCTGTCCATGGCAGGGTGGGACTAGATGGCCTTTAAATGTCCCTCCCAACCCAAGCCTTCCTATGATTCTGTGAACTCTTAGGAGGTTGTGAGTGATCTGATTAGGGTGTGTGAGTACGTATACTAAGTGAAAACACTGGATACTAAAGCAGTTTGTAGTTGTCCACGGGTAAGGCATGACTGCAGCAGATTAATTCCAAAGGAAAACAGGCACATGCTTTCAGTGCTGAAAGTGAGTAGCTAATGGAATTACAGTGGTAACTTTTCCAGTGTGCTAAATTTACTTGGTTAGTGTAAGATATTGTTGGAGGCAAGTGTGAAATTACTTGTCAAATAAAAGTGGGTAGTGTAAGTCCTTCATGGCCTTAAAATTCATGACTGTCACTATACAGTGGATGAAATTTGCAAAAGAGAAATCTATCAAAGGTGGTTAAACACAAAGCCAAAACCTCTGGCACAGCAGGTCTCTGAATTACAAATCTGTAAGAGCTAGGAGAGCTGCCAGGGAAGGAGCATTCTTCATCTACCCTATTTTTGTGATTTTTTTTCTAGGCAGACAGTGTTGGCCACTATCAGGGACAGGGTAAATGAGTCAAGTGTGCTTATGATTTGACTCTGTGCCATCATTTTTGTCTCTTGTGCTAAAAAAGACTAGATCTTTTTCATGGATGCACTTCAGTTCAGCCAGAAATTATGAACTATATGAGGATCATGATACAGAGTCTGTACTACAGTGGGGTCATGTACTGGTGAGGAAGACAAATTACCATGAATGTCATGTGTGATGTTGTAGCCCTGAAGAAATGCACACCCTTATGTGGTGTCTCTGCTTTCCCCAACATGCACTGGGTGTGTTTACTTTTGTGTATACTTCACTTTGTTTGGAGTCCACAGCAATGGATATTTTTCTTCCTTTCTTGAGCTGTGAAAATAATTTAATCCGTTGCATGTTTTAGACTGGCTGACATATCCTGTTGGACTAATCTGTCGATCCTAGAGAAGGATGGGTAGTGTATGTTACAATGACAAGAAGCTTCTGTCCCTGCATTTTTAACTTCAAGAAACAGGTAAAAATAGACTCTCCACCTTCTCATCTATGACAGAGCTGCTACTCTATCCCAAATTAATAAGTACACTTTAAAAAAAAACCAAACAAACCCAGATGCTGTGAACTCAGATACTGAGATTCATGGTGTCCATCAGTCTTCTCCAAGACTGGAATATAAATGCTGTGCCTCTGCCATGTGCCTGGACAAGTAGGCCATCCCCCTTGGAGGATCTGCCCAGGGTGGCCTCCCCTCTGCTCCCTGGGGCACCCCCAACCAGCAATTCAGGTCTATCCGGGCAGGTCCTTCACTCAGTCACAGCTCACAAGCTGCTTCACCCCAAAGTGCTGCAGAGCCAATTCCCAGCACACTGGGGAGTGAAACCCCGATCTTGCAGATGGTCCGAGCTGCTTTACAGTAATTCTGGAGTTGCTGTTGGTCAGATGAGATGAGCAAATAGAGGACAGGATGCTCTCATTAACGCGTGCATTTCCCAGCTACAGCAGGGTATTCTTCCTTGGCATACTCCTCCATTTCCAACTCCAGCACAAAGAATTATTTTCATAGGAGCTTGCTGTCTCCTATTTGGCTTTGAGCATTGCATTTTTACACATCCATTGTGAAATAATTCTGTGGAGCACTGCAGAGCATGTGCAGGTGCTGGCTGCCACCTTGGTCTCAAGCCAGGAGTCATGGCTTGAACCCCACTATACCAGATGCTTTCATGCCCCACTGTCCCAGGGCTCTCTATTCTCTCGATCTGTACTTCAGCTAAGGCAGTCACCCTCTCCCATTCCGACCTCTTTCCTGGATGTACTAGGCACTTACCTTGTCTTCTCAGCATGCATGCTGAACTGTTGCTCATGGATTCTCAAAGGGGCACTTTTCTCCTGACAGGTACCACAGAAACTCATTTTCCATTTGCAACAGTGTTGTTGTGACAAATAACTGTAGGAAAAAGCTTGAAAATGTGACACAGAAAATGAAATTAAAAAGCCAAAAGCATGTGTACAGTCCTTCCTTAAAAACACCCACTGAGATTTAAATCCACCTTGTGATCTTTATCTTTTAGATTTACACTGTTCTTGAGCCCATTAAGCTGTCATGTTTGCTTGGCTCCTTGGAGGTGGAGCTCAGTCCTTCCACTGCTTCCTCACAGCTCCTTGGAACATCACCCTGAAGTATTCACTGTCAGTGCTCATTCTGTCCAAACTTCCCTCCTCTTCCCCACGGACTGCAGGGCTTTGGCAAATCACACTGAGGGTTCCTTCTATTTGTCAAAGTGCAAGTCATGGAGATCTCCCCCTGGGTGTTTAAGAAGCAATTTTCCTTTTCCTGTTAGAATTGACACTGCACCACGAACCCGTAGCCTGCCAGGCCCAGTACCCTCATCTTCACCCTCCCAGGAGTCACCAGCTCCTTAACACGAGGAAAAGCGTGCGGATAGTGGATCGCAGCTCTGGGCCCATTCTGAATTTGAAGGATTGGACGTGCCTCAGAGCTCCCCTAGCCTGTTTGCTCTCGCATCCTGCTACTATCGTCCCCATCGCCCCTGGAATTCCCGCGGCCCCCGGTGAAGCCCGGCAGGTGGCTGTCGGTGCGAGCCCCGCTCGGTACCGCTCGGCCCGGGCGGGGCGGGGGCTCTGCGGCGGGCCCGGGGCGATGCGCAGCGCGGGCGGCAGGCGGCGCTGGCGAGCGCGCGGAGGCTGCGGCGGCGGCCGGGAGCGCTGCGAGAGCGGCGGGGCTGCGGCGGCGGGGGCGGCAGGGGGCGGCGGTGAGTGCGGGGCCGCGACTGCGGGGCTGGGGGCTGCGGCACTAGGGGGCTGCGGCGGTGGTGTGGGGCGCTGGGGGAGAGACGGGGGTGGCTGTGGCGGCGAAAGCAGGGGCGGCGGCGGCGGACCTAAAGCCGGTCCGACCCTCTCTCGAGTCCCGTCGAGGCGGCAGAGCCGGAGCGGCCCGCGGGGCCCGGAGCGTGTGGGCGCCGCACCCACCTGTCCCCGGGAGGAGCTCCGCGCCGCCCCCGCGGGCCGGGAGCGGGGCCGGGGCCGGGCTGCACCGCCCTCCCGCCGCAGCAGCGCGGCCGGGGCCGGGGCCGGGCTCTCCTGGCGCGGGACCGTGCGGTCGGCGCGGCGGGCGAGCCGCACTTTGCCGACGGCCGCGGCCGCTCTCCGCAGCGCCGCGCAGGCGCCCCGGGAGCGGGAGCGGGAGCGGGAGCGGGGCGGGAATGGACGGGACGGTGAGCGCCCCGGCATCCCTCTGGCCCGGCCCGGGCAGCCGCGAGATGCGCAAGCCAGCGGGACCCCGGGCCGGGCACGGACCCCGGGCAGCGCCGCTGCTGCTCTGCCCGGCCCGGAGCCTGCTGGAGCCCGGGCGGACCGCGCGCCGCCGGCAGCGCCCGGCCGTGCCTCCTTTCCCGCCGCCGCTCCCCGCGGAGCCCGAGCCCGAGCCCTCTCTGCTGCGCCGCGCTCTGACCCTCGGGGCGGTGCAGCCCCCGCCGGCTGTCCCAGCACGGCTCCGCCGAGCCCCGCCGCCTCTGCTGCCTTGCAGGAGCTCGGCTCGCTCGGACAGGCGGGCGGAAAGGGGGAGCCCAGTGCTCGTCTACCGCTCCCGAACGCGAGCTGCAGGCCCCCTCGGAAGGTTCTCATTTAGCAGGCACTGACTTTACCGAGAGACACACCATCACTCTTCTGGATTTGCCCATCCTGCCCCGACACGGTCCACGCATCCTCTGGAGAGGAGGGTCCTCTCAATACCCTGTCCCTGGAGACACTCCAGCTCTGCCCTGCATCTAACTGACTGCTGTCTCTGGTGCTCCAGGAACAGCCAGCTTTTGAGAGAGTACTTGACTTGCTGCCTCTAAGATGCCCATCAGTTTTGTCTTCAGAGGGAGATATATGGTCCAAGACACTATCAGGACTAACAGATCTGTGTTGGTGGAAGACCGATGCTTTGCGTGGCCTTCTGGAATATCTCCTGACTTCCCATATATGCCAACCATCTCGTTTTGGCACCAGGAGCTTGCTGCTGGAGACTGCTGTTCCCTAAAGCCTGAACTCTTCTCCATTTCCTCCATCACCGTGGTCTGTGGAGGATCCCTGTGTGCAAGCTGCTGCTGAGGGAGACCGAGGTAGAATTGAAATGGGGGACTGAGTAGCAAGCATTCACCAGTTAGTATGATCTGGGAGTGTGCGTTTTCCTTGCCTGGTTCTGTCAGCACTGCCCTTCTTGGAGAGACTGACTTCATCCTACTGCCCATTCAAGTGTCTTCCCTCGCTGAATCCCCTCACCTCTCCGTGAGGAGAAACTTGCAGCTCAGCCTTGCCCTGAGGCAGGGTGTGGACACTCAGCCTTTGCTCTCTCTCCTCCTTTTCCTCAGCGCTGCAGTAATGTTCCTTTCTGTGCCTCATGTACCCTCCCTTCTCACTTGTACTGCCTCCACTGCGGTGTTTGTCTCAGCCCCTGCGTGCCTGGGCTCTGTCCTTCC
The DNA here is from genome assembly GCA_030060385.1 of Muscicapa striata striata. Classification (NCBI taxonomy): domain Eukaryota; kingdom Metazoa; phylum Chordata; class Aves; order Passeriformes; family Muscicapidae; genus Muscicapa; species Muscicapa striata. The sequence continues at coordinate 79,976 of JAREIS010000477.1, read as the reverse complement.
TTGACTACAACTCCGTTTCAGTAGAATTCACCATTATCTTCTTTTTGCTCTTTGATCTTCTCTTTTCCTGACCCCACTAGATCCAGAGCCTTGGTCCTGTCCCTGGTGGAGTTACCCACTCTGCTCATGCTGCCTGGCACTGCCCAGGCTGCCACCGCAGTGCTTATGCTTCCCTTTCTTGCCTATTTATTCTTTGAACAGTTGTTTCTATCTGCATGTCTAGGTGTGAGCTTATGCTTGAGAATGCTGTGTGTGCTGGTTCTGGTACAGCAGAACACCTGTTCTGCTGTAATGCTGCTTTTCTTCATCAGCTACAGTACAGAGCTCTCAGGAGCAGCAGGGCTTTGTATGTGCAGGTGTAGCTAGCTCAGCTCTTCCATGGAACTGGTCCCTTTTCCTTCTTAGCCTGGTTCGTCCTCTTTGGGACCTATCATAGCGTGCAGACACTGGAGCTGCCTGACTATGCCCTAAATCTGTAGGATCATTAATTATTCCAGTCTGCCACACTCTCCCCCCTATCCTACAGCTAACGGCAGCTAACTGTGCCTGATAAAATGCTGGAGTTTTCTGATCAGAGCTGATTTTTTTAAGGATAAAAGCAAGCTGACTTGGTTAGCTAAACTACAATGCCTTCCCAAGATTGAGAACATCTGTGTGAGAAGATAACCTTGCTTCTTGGGACGGGCAAATTCTAGGGGTCCACTCCAAACCTGTCCACTCTGTGGTTCTTATCAGAGCCTGCTCAATATTTTGACAGGTTATAGGCAAGCAATGAGCTTCATTCTTTCCAGACTCCACAAATACAAGCTGGGTCCTGTGGGGAAAGTGAAGAGCCCACATGGAGGGGCCAGTGCCTGGGCAAAATTTCTGTGCTGGCAGCCTGGACATGTACCTATGTGCACAGTCTGCAGAGAAGTCCCAAACTACTATGCCAGTCTCATCTTCCCTTTCTTGCTCTTCTCCCCCCTCTTTTTTTTTTCCCCCAAGTTGTGCTGCTTATGAAGTGTCACATGGGTTTATGCTAAAACATTTTTTTTATTGTATGTTACTTGCCTCTCACCCAGTATGTACTTTCTCTTTTCAGAGCTGGATCCAAATGCATCCTCAGCTGTCTTAGAGCTGTTTCTGCTTAAGGTCAATGAGAACACCTCCTGCTAATTCATCATTATATAATATCTGGTGTCCTGCTCCATCCACAGGATAAGTTTATTGCTTCCTCTTGGTCTACACAGATGTGACTCCAGGTGTTCAGCTGCCTTGTCTGGTACAGGTAGGTTTTAGCTCTGAAAAGTGACCTGTTTTAGTCAGGAAGGATGTGTCTGTGCTTTGTACTGGAGATGGAAAATGTTTACATTTGGGCATATAGGAAGTACTATGTTGTGAAATAAGTCCTAAGATGCCAGCTTGCTGCTGCTGACATAAACTGGTCATTTGAATAGGCAGTTACTTCTGTGGTAGTTTGTGCTGGTACTGGCAGGAAGATGCTGATCTGGCAGAGTGGACTAGCTCAGAGGAACTGACATTGGAGGATGTAGTGGCTAAGAGGAGGAGGAGTAATGGTAGTAGTAGGTATTCTTTGTGGTAATTCATTACTCCATTTGCCACAAATAAACATGATTAATTCTTGTCAGATGGTTATTGATCTGTGGGGTTCCCATGCTTCTCAGTGCAGGTTTAAATTAGCTCTTCCCAGCTAGGAAGACTTCTTCAGTTCCTGCAGTTGCTGTATGGGCATTGATCATCTCCATGATAAAGTGCTCAAATCTGCTACTCACATCTTCATTTTCTACCATTAGTTACATTCTTCTTGCTGTTTCCGCTGTGAATATCCACCTGTCTGTTTTCCCAGCCAGTACACAGCATGCCTGTGGGAGACTTGTTTTTGCCACACCTGGATTGGTGACTTCTCACCTTTCACAGCCTGCACAGGTCACCTCACTGGTAGTGTAAATCGTGTGGTAGAAGAAATGCATGCTATTTTGGCTTTGGAAATAAACAACCTAGGCTAGAACAATTCTCACTGGAATTGGAAGGGCTTATGTATGAAAACTCCTTCAGGTTTTTGATGAAGATAAGTTGTTAATGTTAACATTCCATTCTCTTTATGAGTCGGTGCTATCTCCTCGTCCAGTGCAATGTTGCTGCAGTGGTTTCCAAGCAGAGCTGGAATTTGGTGGACTCTCCTTGAATTGAACAGTATTCCAGAAGCTTATCTTTTCTGGAAAGATGCAGCTGGAGGAATTGAATGGTTCTTATTTTAAACTGTAAAGGATTAAGAGTTTGGGTGTTATGCCAGGGGAGTTATCCAGCTTTTGCATTTTTATAGAAATGTCCTGAGTACATGGAAACAAGCAGATATCTACAACTTATGTGCCTTTTCATGTAGCTCACAAGGTTGCACTATGTTCTCCATATTGTTTTCACAATGCAGACACTGTCTAATAGGCCTTGTTCAGGGAATGTTCCTCAGAGGTCATCAGGTGAGGTGTGTTTGATTTCCTCAGTGGTCATCAAGTGAGATGTGAATTGACATCCTGAGATGCTCTTGTCAAATGTTTCCAATATTCACTGAGTAAATGTGGAAGTGACAATGATACTGTCCTTTCTGTATCTGGATGTGTTGGAGAGCACTGGCAGCTCCATGCTGGACAAGAACCTCATGAATTTTATGAAAAGCTGTTTTAGTATTCCTTCAATTTTAAAAAAAACCTGCATTCATAGGTTCCAGAGTTTAAGAGACAAACTTCCTATCCTTTCACTTCCGGCCTCTTACAGTCCTGTAGCCTTCTCTGTTTTCTGTACTGGCACAGAGGTGGTGTCTGTGCCAGTCTGTGATCAGTGCCCAAAACAAGGGATAAAAGCATTTCTCTCTGAACAGAACTAGCCTTAGCTAGCTTGAAGGCCTTAGCTAGACTGAAGAATTTGCCTGCTCCAAGAATGTCAGTGTAATATTCTATTCAACATTGTATCTTCTATCTTTTTTACCCCAAATTTGGCACACTTACTCTCTCCCTGTGAATACATTTTTAAAAACTACTTGTTTAAAGGTAGTTCAGCTCCTTTGAGATCCTAAACTGCAGAGAGAAAACACAATTTACCAGTTATATATTCTTATATTTACAGGCATGGATATTGCACTGAAATAATGCAAACTTAACTTTTCAGCATGTGACCTTTGATTTGCAAATAGGCTTTTGATGAGCACCTCCCCTGTGGAGACAGGCTGAGAAAGTTGGGACTGTTCAGTCTGGAGAAGAGAAGGTTTTGTGGAAGTGACTGAAGGGGCTACAGGGAAGCTGGAGAGGGATTCTTTGTTAGTAACTGCAGTAATAGGAAAAGGAGTAACGGGTACAAATTGAGAAGGGAGAAATTTAGGTTGAATATTAGGAAGACATTTTTTACTATGAAGGGTTAGACACTGGAACAGGTTGCCCAGGAAGGTTGTGGATACCTCGACCCTGGCAGAGCTGGGTTGGATAAGGCCTTGAGTGATCTGGTCTAGAGGAAGGTGTCCCTGCCCAGGGCAGAGGGGCTTGGGACTAGATGATCTTTAAGTCCATTCCAACCCCTTAACATTTTATGAGTCTATGATGTGAAAGAAATTTGACTTCACTTGGTGAAATTGCAAAGCCCAACAAAGTGTGATATTGAAAATTTATAAATTTAAAAAATTTAAACCAGTCATTTTCTCCTGGCAAAATACTATGATTCATGGCAATGGCAGAATTTACAGTTAATAGGTGGTGTCTACATGGAATGGAAGAGCTGTGTTTGCAGCTGTGAGACCAGTGAGGAATGATTTTAAAATGTTACTTGCAGATTTTTAAGATTTCCATTTTCATGATAGAGAGAGGACATAGTGGAAGGTTACTTGAGGGGTTTTACTTTTGTTCCTTGAGATCATAGGGATAACCACAGAGTAACTGAATGAGCTGGCAGGCTGAAGGCTGATCACACTGTGTGGACAGGGCCCACTCTGAGCAGTTGTAGGAGAAAGTAGAAAGCTCATTCTCTGTGGATCACAGAGGGACAGAATGGTATGGGTTGGAAGGGACCTTCACAGATCACCGAGTCACGTTCCAGTGTCTCACCTCACTCATTGTAAAAAATGTCTTCCTTAGGTCTAATCTAAAATTGCCATCTTTAAAACAGCAGTTTCAAAGTGTTGTCTCTTGTCCTGTCTTACAGGCCTTGGTAAAAGGTCTCTCTCTGTCTTTCTTGTAAGCCTCCTTTAAATACTGAAAAGCTGCAAGAAGATCTCCCTGGAGTCTTCTCTTCTCTAGGTTGAATATCCTTGTCTCTCTCAGCCCATCTCCAGAGCAGAGGGGCTTCAGCCTTCAGAGCACCTCTGGGCTTGCTCCAACAGATCCATGTTTGTTGGTACTGTGGGCCACAGGTGAGGTCTGACAAGAGCAAACAGGAATAATCCCCCCGTCACATGCTGTCCATGCTGTGGGATCAGCCCAGGACACAGGTTGTTTCTGGGATGGCAGCCCATATGGGCAGGGCTCACGTGTTCCCCCAATAAATGAGATGGAGAATTAGTGATGACCAAAATGGAGAAGGCCGAGGTGCTCAACAGCTTTTCTCCTGCTCAGTTGTCACTTGTAGTTGCTCTTCCCAAATCTCTGGAGTCTCTGAATCTCAAGGTAAGGACAGGGGGAACAAAGTCGTTCCCACTGTCGGAGTAGATCAGGACCTAGACCATCTGAGGAACATGTACATACAGGAGTTCATGGGACCTGATGAAACACATGCCAGGGTCCTCAGGGGGCTGGCTGATGGTGAATCCTGCCTCTCCTTAGTAATCTGTATTCATCAAAGAACCTCCTATGGCTGGAGAAGCCAAAGCCTTGACATCAACACCAGCCATGAAGCCAGGTGTTGATCTGCATTGATCATGGTTTTTTACACATTAATGGATCTTATGGCTAAAAGAAACTTCTGGATCATGTGACATCCCTATTTTACTGAGCACTAATTGATTTCCATTGGTCCTTATTGTAAGCCTTATACCTTCCACAAAGACGAGCTGGTTAACCACTGGAAATTTAAATGAGATAAACTGTTTGTAGATCTTCTACCAGCGGAGTGTTTAGGAACTTGGACAAATATCTGTTAAGAAAGGTTTTGGCAGATCAAGGCTGACTTGGGACAAGGAAGGATTTGAAGCTCTAAAGGCCACGCCAGCCCCTCTGCTTGTTCTTTGAATACTCAGCATTCTTGTATGAAGGAAAGTCTCCAGTCCAAAGGTATCTGTATGTATTTTGTAAGTAATTCTTATGCCAGTTTTGTGCTTGAATTGTCCAGGCCTATCTTACTTAGGAAGTGAGCCAGTGTGGACTGCTAAGAACAGCATGCCTAAATCTCCCTGGGATGTGCACAGGCCAGCTAGGGACCAAGGCAGTGTGCCCTGAGACAGGGCACCTGAGAAGCATCTGCTGTCATAACTTTGCTGTGGACTGTCTGGTACTTTTAGTCTCCACCATCCTCTGAAGTAAATGGTGGTGTGTGTCTTGTGGACATTTGACACATCCAGGTTTTGCCAAGTGGTTTGCAAGTTCAAGAAAGCTGGATGCTCCTTATCTGGTTACTGCTTTTTGCATCTTCAGTGTCTCTTGGAAGTCCTATATCAGTTAGTGCCCCAGGCTGGCTATTTTGCAGGGAAAAGATTAAATTCATTTTGAACTTAATCCTCCATTTTTGTTGGTCATCCTCAAGTTCTTCTGTTACAAGATAATGTGCTCCTTTCATCACAGTGACAATTTTCATTCTGTATACTTCTCCCCTCCTCTGCAATATAAACAGGCACTCTGCTTCAGTTCCTCTCCATAAAAGGATTATATATCTTTCTATATCTGTATGGTTATGATTCTGCTGTATGCTTTTAGAGATGTGACCAGCACTGGCTGCAGTGTGATAAACCAGTACTGGCTGATACCATGTTCTGTAATGTCTTCTGTCAGGCTCTTCATAACTCCTTCAAATTTTATTTTCTGAGTGAATGCTTCTGACAAGTGCTGCAGCCATACCCACCTGTTAATATCTTTAACAATGTAAAATGCACACAAAGTTGTAATTAGTGGAGTCCTGGTTTTTTTTTGAAGATTTGGTGTGTAAGTGTGCCACTGCAGGTAAGGAGTCAGCATGTCTTCTGCAGAGACAAACATATGTGTCCCATGGGCCTTTTATGTTCTTATTCTATTCTCGATTGTGTCCCTGTTTTATTAGGATTAAAATTCTTTGATAGGTCATGTAAATAAAAGTAGGCTTGTCAGCATATTGCATTTCAGTGTTTTGAAAATGGCTCTCAGCCAGGTTTCTAAAGAATATAAAAGCTAATAAGGAAAATAGTCAATAAAGAAAAGTTGTAAGCAGTAAGAGAAAGCAGTGACTCATACAATGGTTAAGGTTGGAAGGGCCCTCTGGAGGTCATCAAGCAGAGCTGGTTGCCCAGGACCATGTCCAGGAAGATCTCCAAGCTGAGAGACTCCACCACCTGACTGGGCAACCTGTCACCCTCACTGTAAAACACTATTTGTTGATGTGCCAAGGAACCTCTTGTGTTTCAGTTTGTGCCAGTGGCATCAGGTCCTGTCACTGGGCACCACTGAAAAGAGTCCAGATCCATCCTCTTAGCATGCTCCCATCAGGTACTTATATACATTATATAAATATATATTATATGTACATGCTGCCCTCTGAGCCTCCTCCAGGCTGAGAAGTACCAGCACTCCAGGCCTTTCCTCCCAGGAGAGATGCTCCAGTCCCTTTGCCATCCTCACAGCTCTTCTCTGCACTCCCACTATGGCCATGTCTCTCTTGCACTGGACACAGCACTCCAGCTGTGGCCTCATCATGCTGCACTGAGGAAAGGGTCCCCTCCTGTCCCCATGGCCAGGGCAGCCCAGGTGCCCTGCCCTCGCTGCTGCCTCGTGTTCCACCCAGGCTCTTTGTCTGACAACCTCCTCTTGGGCTGAGTGGCCCCAGCACGTCTGGGGTTGTTCTTCCCCAGGGGCAGCAATTTGCACTTCTGGTGAATTTTGCCAGGAAGTGTAGTGCAAGGCGAGAGCACTGACCCTCTTCACTAAGCTCAGGCAGTCAAGGAGGTTCTCCATGAAAAGGGGATAATAAGTAATTGAGGAAAGTGCTACAGAAAAAGAGAGACACTGTTAGGCTGTTAGTCAAGGGATCATGGCAACAAAGCCCAATAACAGACTTGCACTGACTGATGAGCCTTTAGCAAACTACAGGCATACCTTTCAAGAGGTCTGAGCTGGGTTAGTGCAATCCCTGGGACACTTGGAGTTGCTGAAGGTGGTAACTGTAAAAGGATGAATAAATGTTGAATTTCTCTACCTTTCCTGTTCCCCACTGGTGCTCAGTGTATGATGAATGATTTCCAAATTTCTAAATAACAAAGCAACAAAATTAGATGATAACGTGTTATTATTTGGCACAGTTGAACCTAAATGTGTCTCTTGGGATTGGGGAAGAGTGTTTCAAAACTGAATGATAACATGGCAGAATACATTCCAGGTTGATGAATTTATATGTAAAGTGCATAAATAAAATAAGCCTACTGATGTAGCCACATTGTTGCTAAAATTCTCTCTTTCAGCTCAGGAAAGAAATCTTGGCATCTTTGTCGAGAGTCCTCTGTAAGCATGAGCTTAGCAGTAGTGATTAAAATGGAAAATTTGATGTTAGATATTACAGGAAATGAATTAACAAAGCTGAAGTTACTGTTGCAATGTTGTATAAATCCACGGTTCTCTTATGTTCAGAAGAAAGAATGGAGTTCTGTATCCCTTAAGATGCAGTGACTAGTAGAACTAGAAGAATTCTAGGAAAAGTGATGAGGGTAGTGAGAGGTGGAGAGATTTCCATCAGAGGAGGCATGTGAGAATTCTTTAGAGAAATTATGTAGGAAGGTAAAAGTGCTAGAGATCATCAGCCACCACTGAGGAAAGACAAAGCACAAATGGACTTGGGATTTATAAGAGATACAGATATGTGATAAAATTATGAGGCAATAGGCTTAAAATTAGCACAAAATACTGTGAGTGTTGGTTTGTTTTTTTTTCAGTTGAACGTAAGCCCAGATATGCCCCGGTGTGTGGGAGGCCAGTGGCACCTGGCATGTCCCAGCACAGTGTGGGCACAGCCCCAGGGCAGTGCTGAGCCACCTCCAGTGCCAGCTCTGGGCCCCTCGTGACAAGAGAGACCCTGGAGGGGCTGGAGGTGTCCAGGGAAGGGAACGGAGCTGGAAGGGGCTGGATCCCCAGGAGGGGCTGGGGGAGCTGGGAAAGGGGCTCAGCCTGGAAAAGGAGGCTCAGGGGGGACTTCGTGGCTCTGCACAGCTCCCTGCCAGGAGGGCACAGCTGGGGGTTCGGCTCTGCTCCAGGGAACAGGGACAGAAGGAGAGGGAACAGCCTCAAGTTGTTGGGAAGTATTTCTTTACTGAAGGGGTTCTGAAGTCCCAGCACAGGCTTCTCAAGGAAGTATCAGGGTCAACATTCCTGGAGGGAATGGAAAATACACAGACATGACACCTGGGGACATGGCTTAGTGGTGGACTTGGCAATGTTGGACTTCTGTTGGATTTGATGATCTTGAAGATCTAAATGATTCTGTCGTTCTGTTGTGTGATTAGTAAGTGGACTGTGTTCCCCTTCGCTGTTAGGGCGCTGCAGTGCCTTCACTCAGTAAATGGAGGGGAAGGCTGGAGAAGGGACGGGGTCCCTGTGCTGCCCCGGGATGAGGCGTGCCATCCACTGCTCCTTTGAGCCCAGATTGGCAGGGTCTCCTTCCCCATATCAGCTGTATGGAGCAGCAGACCCGTGTTTCACTTAACACTCCTCCCCAAATTGCAAATCTTAAGTATCAGTGCTGTCTTTTCAGAAGGATGGGGAAAGGCTTGGGTGAGGGAGGAGGGAGAAAGTGAAATGGGGCTGGGAGGCAGCAGCAGTGCAGAGCGTGCTGCAGCCCAGGGAGCTGCCCTGCTCCTCCTGCACGGCTGCAGTGCAGATCCCACCTGCACCAAGGTGCCGTGCTGCAGGAGCTCTCCCTGCTGAGCTGGCCGAGGCCGCAGAGGGGCAGTAGGGACCTGCAGGGACCTGCCAGGAACATGTGGGTGCTGACCCGGCTGTGCGGAGCTGGGCAGCGCGGCACGAATCTGCCTGTGCTGCTGCTGCTGCTGCCTGTGCTGCTGGTGCTGCCTGTGCTGTTGCTGGTGCCACTGCTGGTGCTGCCTGTGCTGCTGGTTGCTGGTGCTGCCTGTGCTGCTGCCTGTGCAGCTGCTTGTGCTGCTGGTGCTGCTGGTGCTGCTGCTGTTGCTGCCTGTGCTGCTGCCTGTGCTGCTGCCTGTGCTGCTGCTGCTGGTGGTGCTGCCTGTGCTGCTGGTGCTGCCTGTGCTGTTGCTGTTGCTGCCTGTGCTGCTGCCTGTGCTGCTGGCGCCCCTGGTGCCGGTGCTGCTGGTGCTGCCTGTGCTGCTGGTGCTGCCTGTGCTGCTGCCTGTGCTGCTGCTGCTGCTGCTGCCTGTGCTGCTGCTGCTGCCGCTGCTGGTGCTGCCTGTGCTGGTGCTGCTGCTGCTGCTGCCTGTGCTGCTGCTGCCTGTGCTGGTGGTGCTGCTGCTGCCTGTGCTGCTGCTGCCTGTACTGCTGCCTGTGCTGTTGGTGCTGGTGCTGCCTGTGCTGCTGGTGCTGCCTGTGCTGTTGCTGGTGCCACTGCTGCTGCTGCCTGTGCTGCTGCTGCTGCCTGTGCTGCTGCTTGTGCTGCTGCTGCTGCCTGTGCTGCTGCCTGTGCTGCTGCCTGTACTGCTGCTTGTGCTGCTGCTGCTGCCTGTGCTGCTGCTGCCTGTGCTGCTGCCTGTGCTGCTGGTGCTGCTTGTGCTGCTGCTGGTGCTGCCTGTGCTGCTGCTGCTGCCTGTGCTGCTGCAGCTGGTTCTGCTGCCTGTGCTGCTGCTGGTGCTGCCTGTGCTGCTGCCTGTGCTGCTGCTGCTGGTGCTGCCTGTGCTGCTGGTTCTGCCTGTGCTGCTGCTGGTGCTGCCTGTGCTGCTGCCTGTGCTGCTGCTGCTGGTGCTGCCTGTGCTGCTGCTGTGCTGCTGCTGCTGCTGCCTGTGCTGCTGGTGCTGCCTGTGCTGTTGCTGGTGCTGCCTGTGCTGCTGGTGCTGCCTGTGCTGTTGCTGGTGCTGCCTGTGCTGCTGCCTGTGCTGCTGCCTGTGCTGCTGCCTGTGCTGCTGCTGGTGCTGCTGCCTGTGCTGCTGGCGCTGCTGGTGCTGCCTGTGCTGCTGCTGCTGGTGCTGCTGCCCAGGGGCTTCCAGTGCTCAGAGCCTGCTGGTTTTACAGATGTGTTCTGGTTAAAGCTAGTGGTGAAGGCAGAGGAGAGATGGATGCTGCCTTTTGCCAACCAGCTTTTCTGGAAGTGCATTTCTAGACCACAGGAAGCCCTTGGAGAGGAAGGAATCACTTTTATTGCACATTAGATCAGTGAGAGTGAATTGAAAGAGCACCAGGACAATAGGAGAACAGACAGGCATACAGAGACGTGTAGGTTGGCAATGTAATTTTAAATGTTGATATCAAAACCAGGTATTAGGGATAATCTGGCATATTATAGCAAAATGCTTAAACATATTCTGAAAATAGGAATGAGAGAATGATTGATATGCTTAACTGGGGGAGGTGATTATGACTGTGTAAAATTCCTTATGATCTCAAAGATGCTGAAATGCTTTGGGCACAGTCTCCAAAAGCAGTGGCTGTCTCCTTGGCAACAGGAAGGCATCCATCTGTTCCCATGGCAGCAGACTGGAGGGGTGCTCAAGGAGGGCTTGTGCAGAGCTCCCCAGCACAGGCTCCCAGCTCCTTGCTGCTCCTCCCTGCAGCAGAGTCTGTGGGCACACTCAGGTGCTCTGATCCTGCAGCTGACAAGGAGGAGTGAGCTGGAATAGTGTGGTACTGTTCCTGCTCCCTGTCTAAAACAGATTAATTGTGCAGTGTTTTTCGTCTGGGGAGTTCCTTTCTCAGTCCCTAACTGCCAGCATTAAAGATTTCTCTGCAGCTCCCCATAAGGAAAGCAGGATTTTTGCTATCCAGAGAGGCATCAGAAAGTGTTTCATGTCGATTCTTTCAAAGGCTTGGACAGACAAATCTGAGAAACAGGAAACAATGTATATGCAAGGAGTCTGCATCTATCTGGTGTCTGGAAAGAGAATTGTGCAGAGACACTGACAGGCCTATGTGCACTAGATCCACATAATATTATCATGCTAATAAAAGGAGCAAATTATGTATAATAGGCACCACTTCTTCTAACCCACTGTGATACTCTTCTAAGGGAGCCAACTCATATTTAGCACTAGAAGTAGGACTGAAGCATGGTTTGATGTTTTTACCTTTTTTAAATATGAGGCATGGGATGCAGAAGCACTAATGTAACCGTGACAATTTCAGAGTGATGAACTAGAAAAATTATTTTAGCATTAGCATTTTGAATGCATTTCTATGTATTGTGTGTAGGTATTACTAAGCATTGTTTGTTTAAATTTTTTTCATCAACAGCCTGCTGTTCATTCCAGCAGCTTCTTCCTAGTCCTGCATTAAAGGATAACAAAATAGAAATGCATTACTTACCTTCATTGTTACACTGTTTTGCCCCCTAATACATACGTTTTAAGGCAAAAAGCACTTTCTCTCGCTGCTGCTGGACTGGCATATACGCTTGCAGGTAAAGGCACTCCAGGTGTTTTGTCCTTGCCTTGTTTCTGCTCCAGTCTCCAGGCTGTGGTTTCTCATATGAATTCACTGCATGTTGATTGGGCAAGTTGAATGAGTTACTTGTCATGCTTAAGTCTTTCCTGAGTAGAATCATAAAATCATAGAATGGTTGAAGTTAAAAAGGGTCTCTTGAGATTGTGTGTTCCAACCTCCATCTCAGAGCTGGGCTAGCTTGAGCAATTTGCTAAGTACCAAGTTCAGTGAACTTCTGAATGTCTGCAGTGATGGAGTGAACTTGCTCTTTGGGCTACCTTTTCTAAGTAAAAACCTGTTCACCTGTTGTGTATGTCCATCTGGTTCAAACATTCCCTAATCTGGTCTTCCTTCACTGACTGCAAGTCTTCCTTGCTCCAGACTTCCTTACTGGTCTTAGGAGCCTGGAATTCCTAATAGCCAATCTTGCCAATAAAGATGCAAAGAAGGCATTCGGTACTTCAACTTTTTCTGTGTTCATTCTCAGTAAATCTCCTCCCCAGTAAGCCCACATTCCTCTCCTCTCCTCTCCTCTCCTCTCCTCTCTCTCCTCTCCTCTCTCCTCTCCTCTCCTCTCCTCTCCTCTCCTCTCCTCTCCTCCTCTCCTCTCCTCTCCTCTCTCTCCTCCAACAGCCTTGATAGAATACCTTTCAGAAATAACCCTTATTCATTAACCCTCTCTGGCCCACAGACCAGCTGCCAGTCTCTCCACACCGTGATCCTGTTTTCTACCTGTTCTCTGAGTGCAGATCCATCCTCTCATGTTTGTGAAGTATCATCTCATGGTCTAGCCAAGGCTGCTCTCATCTTCACATTACTGCCCAGTTCTTCCAATCCCAGCAGAGCATCTCTCTGTCTGCTGCTCAGCTGCCCATGTTAGGGGTTTCTCATGAACTGCTTGTGCCCTGCTTCATTATCCCCTCAGCAGACACTGGGCTGGTTGAAGTCTTCCGTGGTACTGGGGGCATGGCGGTTTTTCCTGCTGTCTGTGGTCTCACCACTTCTTCCTCAGCAGGTGGTCTGCAGCAGACACCTACCTGCCTGATAACCCTGATCCTGATTCTGGTCTGTGAGCTCTCAGCTCATTCTCTGTCCATCCCAAGACAGAGCTCTGTGTGCTCCAGCCACAGAAGGGCTGAAGGGCAGCTCCTCTTCCTCACCCTCACCCCTGTCCCTTCCTGAAGAGTCCATCATCACAGCACTCCTGTCCTGTGGGCTGTCAGTTCCTTTGGAATTCAGTGCATATTCAGAGTGAAAAGGGATCAGAGGGAGCAGCACTGACAGCGGGAATGTTCAGAACTTTGGGAGGAGGGAGAGGTGGGCTGTTGGTCTGGGAGCAGATACGGCACTGTTGCTGTAGGAATCAGGAGAATATGTCACAGCTTCCTCAGTCTGAAGACAATGACTGAGGGCCTTCTGTCCTCCAGCCATAGGCAAATGGCAGAAAAAGCATTTCACATGGTCCTGCTCTCTCAGATGCTTTGCTGCAGAGATACTGCAACAAGATCAGGAACTGAAATATTAACTATTGGAGTTATATGTAGTCCATTCTTCACCAGCTGTCAGACAGAACAGCAGTTTTCTGAAGGTGTTCTTCAGGGCTTTGTCTGGTTTGAAATGTCAGAGACCTGTTGTTTCTGCAGGCAGGCAAGAGGGTTCACAGCACTGGTCTTTTGATAGACAAATGGAGTTGAAGTGTAAGGGAAGGTCATGAGCCTTAAAATAAGGTCATAACAGGAGAGGGATGCAGGTCTGCAACTGACTTTTGATAACGTGATTTCTTATGAGGAACTGTGATTGTTGACTCCTTGCAGCACTGTGGAAGAGACAAGGCATCCTGGGGTTGCATGGCAAAGTGGATATAGGGCAGGGTAAAATAACAAATGCATAAGGCTGATGTGATGCAGAGGAGTGCAGAATTGGACCCTTATCTATATGCAGTATCTATACTGTATATAGACAGTTTCAGAGCAAATTTTTGCCTGTGGCATTCCGAGAAGATTTAATCAGAGTGAAGAAAGAAGTATTTGTCAAGTTCGGAAGAGACAGAATTTGTGATGTGCAACAGCAGGAGCTTGAACTGGGGAGAGGAAGGGTTGACTTGAATAGAAGGAGGTGGAGAAACAGAAAAAAAAATTAGTAACTGTCAAAACAAAATCAGCCAAGTGTAAGAGTTGCTAAAGATCAAATGCAGCTGAAAAGGAGTAAGTTATGTGATAGACAAAAGAACCTCTTCTGAAGAACAGAAATACGACAAGTTTGTTTTGTGTTGGAATATTTCTTAGCTCCCAGTATTGCTTATTATTGGAATATTAGTTATTAACTTTGCATAACATAAACTTTTCACTCATTTTTTAGGTTTGTTTTATGCTTGTTTAGATTAGGTGAATACCCTACTGGACATTAATATCCAAGATCTTAACTAAAAGCATTTAAAGAATTACTGTTTTAATTTTCATGGTATCTCAGACTTACAATAACATTCAGAAAGCCTTTCTCTCTATAACCTTAGCGGAAATTTATGTATTATTACTCGGCATCATACTTATAATTAGCAAGCATTTGGTGTTGCTGTGTCATATGTATATATAACAGCTTGGCTGTATATTCTGATATATATATATATCAGAACACTAGGGAATCTTTTTGAAGAAGGAAGCATAGTTATTTCCCAAGAGACAATAAGTGCCTCCACAAGTGTCTTATTTCTATGGTTTCAAGTTGCAGGCTGGGTATAAATTTATCAGACAACAGGTGCCAAGGATGGGGTGCACATGGTAGGAATTTGTTGGCTGTTCCAAACAACTGTAGCCAGACAGCTGGCATACCTGTTGGGATGACTGGTGCTCTCTGTTCCACTGTGCTCCCTCTATTTCCATCTGTTAACTTCATCTGTGAACTGTCAAGGTCAGAGACAACATTGTTCTTAGCTGTACCTCCTCTTACTCTCAGGCACCAGAAACTGCTGAGTACCAAGAAGGGAAGGACTGTGGCATGTGACAGATAATGTGACACAACTGCAACACTCAGCTCTTGACAGTTCATGGCCATGCACAAACACGCCCCTCTCCTGAAAGTTCTCCAAAGTAAACTCTGTTTTGAAAAGCACTAAATGTCATAATGATTCAACTTACATTTCTTCTGCCTGCATTTCTTCTGCTCGTTTTGAAGATGATTTAACAAGTAACTTGTGGCACCACTCATGTGCCTTGTTGTTGAGCCATGCTTTCTGCTGGGACAGCTGCGGTGCTGCCATGTGTCCCAGTGCCAGAGGCGGGCAGTGCCTGGAGCTGGGAGCTGCCAGCATGCTGAGCTGGGCTGGGCTGGGCTGGGCTGGGCTGGGCTGGGCTGGGCTGGGCTGGGCTGGGCTGGGATGGGCTGGGCTGGGCTGGGCTGGGCTGGGCTGGGCTGGGCTGGGATGGGATGGGCTGGGCTGGGCTGGGCTGGGCTGGGATGGGCTGGGCTGGGCTGGGCTGGGATGGGCTGGGCTGGGCTGGGCTGGGCTGGGCTGGGCCGGGATGGGATGGGATGGGATGGGATGGGATGGGATGGGATGGGATGGGATGGGATGGGATGGGATGGGATGGGATGGGATGGGATGGGATGGGCCGGGCCAGGCCGGGCTGGACTGGGCTGAGGGAGAGGAGCACACAGACCCGTGTTGTGCTGCAGCCAGACATTTCCCACTTCTGCAATACTCAGTTGCTCAGATAAGCCTTCATCAAAAGCCCAGTGTCCAGTTGAAGCCCAAGTGGTGCAATCTTGTCCCTGTGCCATGAGCTGCTGTGCTCACACGCCTCTGATTTCATACATGTATTTATGGACTGGGTGAATTGGTGCTCAAAGGATTAGCACACCTGTAGCGTTCGGGGGGCTAGGGTTAGGCTAGCCCCCCAAGGTGCTACATGAACTCAGATAGCTCAGGGGGGTTCAAGTAGCCCCTTGGCTACCTGCCAGCGAGGAAAAAGACTGAGACTTGTAGCTGAATTATTCCAGAGACAGTTTATTCTCCGAAGGGAGTTCAGGCTACAAATCTGTTAGATACAGGTAGAACAGAAGTATTTATAGATTTCAGAGGGATTCAGAAAAGAACCAATTAAAACACTACTTAAACTCAGTATCTAATTATATTTCACTTAACACTCTAAAAGAAACCAATCACTGCACTAACTTGAACACCAATGAGACTCTAAAGTGATAAGAAGTTTTCAGGCACAAATTGTCTCATGTGAGAGGAGTTTTTCTTTGTTTCTCAGGAGAGAACTTCCCAGGGATATTTTTCTGGGAGTTTTGTGTCACCCACACACACCATCCTGCCTGGTGCACAGACATAGTACAGTTCTTCCACCGCAGGATTTATCTTCCACCAGCTTGATTTTTTCCATCTTAAATCTCCTGTCTAACATTTTAGGCCAAGATGAGTTTTTTATCCTATCTCTAGTTGGCTGTGAAACTTCTCCAAAATCTTCTTGTGTGAGGATTTAATCTACATATATTTCACTTTTCTCTTTTAGATATTTGAAGGAGGTAAAAAATCTGTATGTAACAACTCACCTTGGAGTCCATAGTAGTCATTTTCCTTCCACTTGTTTTTAATACTTATTTATAACTTTTCAATAATGTTACATACAAATCATATACAAATTATGTTCCTATTAAGAATTTCAGGCATATGATAATGTTTTACTACATTGCCTCTAAGTCATATTTGCCATTTCCTGCTGGCTGCCATTGTTTCTTTCCAAAGCCATTGTTTGCTGTAATGATGTATTGTTTGAGATGAACTTTGACTTTTTGGGGTAATCTGTAATTGTTGTAATTATGCTGCCAAATAAAATAATTTAAAAAGACATTTGGCCTTGTCTGGCAATGCAGTTTTTTTATGGTCACCACTGTTACTTGCTCTGAGTTCCATTATGTTCTAAGGCAGATGCAATTGTATTCCCCTGTTATTTGTCCTTCCAGTTGAGCTGAAGTGGAAGCTGGATTTATGGGACACCCATGCCAAGATTGCTCTGTTTTCCTTCTTTGGTTCTCTGCTTTCTCCAGCCTCCTAGTGCTCAATTCTTAGGCAGCTTTGCATGTGAATACATCCTTCAGTCCATATTTACTTATTATTGATTTGCTTAAACTATAGATAATTTTCAAATTATTTTCAGTGAGAATTGACATAATTCCTAGCATTGCTAGTATTAATCAAAATGGGCTTTAAATTTGTTTTTCCTGAAAAACAGGAAATCCTGTAGGTTTTCTGGCAGTAGAGAAAGGCAAGAGTATTCCAGGCAGATGCACTAACTTCATCCTAAGTCCATGCAAGGCTCAAGAATGATTTTTGAAAGAGAAAATAACTGAGCATGAGAAGGATATGTGTGGTATGAAAAAGCAGCCTAAGTTTACTAATCTGCTCTTTCTCAGATAAGCAATTCTCTGCACAAAGGAATCAGTGTATTTCTTGTCTAGACTTGAGTGAAGCCTTTGATACAGTATGATCTGAAAATTTGGCTGGGATGCAGAAGACAGGTAATAGCAGAACTGCAGAGTAGGTAAGGAGCTCAGTAGAGAAGATACAAAAGACATTGCAGTTTCTTCAGAATTTGCCTTGGCATTGGTGTAATTTAATATTTTCACTAATGCCCTTGGCACAAAAATAGGCAATGTAATAATTAAATTTGCTGATGATGCAAAGTAGTTATTGTTGAAGCAGAAGAGAGCAGGCTATATGGCAAGAACTACTTGACTGTGAACTACACAAACAGAAACCAGCTGCTATTTGGTGACAGTACAGTGCACAGCCATGTGCTTGGGCCCTGCTCACAGGAGTAGGCACTGTATGCCAGAAGTGATCTAATGGCAGTGTTTAAGAAGGAAGAAGCAGCCTGGTATATCAGTTCATGTTCAAGAGAATGTGGAGCTGTCACTGTCAGGATGTTGTAGAAGGCAGCTGTGAGCCCAGCAAGGTTTGATAGATTTCTGCTCGTGAGAAAAGTCTTAATGACACATGAGCATGTGGCCTGGACACTGGAGGTACAGTTCTGTATGCCCTTATTCTAGCCAGGTTAACTGGGACTGGCAGGAAAAGATGGAATGATGAGAAATGGGCACAAAGTTTTAAGAATGAAAATAACAGTTTCAGTTGTTCAGTCTGATGAAAGGAGGAGTGAATGTGGATGTGACAGGTATGTAGAAATGCTTCAAAGCATAAACATTAGATATTAAGGACCACTGAGGATAGTGTTGACAAGAGTAAATTAAAATAGCCACATATACAAAACCCCAGAATTCAGATTTTTAGCAGCTGTCCTGTAGGAATATCAAGATTTAAAGTACTATGCAATAAACTTATCTCTGAAAGAGTTATATGAGACATGGTTGATGATTGATTATACATAGAATCAGAGAATTGTAGAATGGTTTAAGTAGGAAGGAGCCAAGTAGACCAGGTTGCTCCAAGCCTGTCCAACCTGACGTGGAACACTTAGGGATGGGGCAGCCACAGCTTCTCTGGGCAACCTGAGCCAGGGCCTCACCACCCTCACTGGGGAGAACCAGTGGTTCCCAGTTGCTGACCCAGTGGTTCCCTCAGCTCTGTTCTGTCAGTGAGTGACAGCTGGTGAATCTTTTAAGCTGCTCTTACCAAACGCATCCTGAAGCCATTATTCTAACCACCAAATATCACGAAGATACACTTTTTGGACTAGAGGGCAGTTGGTTTGAGGGCAGTTGTTGATAGATCTTTTTCTCTGCTCCCTCAGGATTACCCACCAAGAATTCCTCTATTTCCTTCACCTTTGAAAAATTCAAATCTGTATTCCCAACTGCTCTCCTTCCATGACCAAAGTCTTACTCCTAACCTCTCACACTTTTCAGCTGTGCTCTGGCCCTTGGCTAGAGGATGAGGATTGTGGCTGTTGCTTGCAGTGCTCTGGTTCTTTGCTTAGATGTTTGAAGCTGTGCACAGCTGTTGCTGCACACTTGGTGTAAAGAGGAGTGATGAGGATGGTGATGATGGAAAAGTAGAGATAAAGGCATGGTAGAACTAGACAGCTTACCATGAGGTAAAACAGAATTGTGCAGAATTGGCTGAAATACTAGCATGGTTGATGACATGGTAATTCTGATGACTCATTATTTTGTATCCTATAATATTACATATCTATCTTATCTATTTCTCTATCTTTTAGCATCCCTGTTGTTGCCTTACTTCAAAAATAATCAGGAAATATGTTTCTCTATCTGCCTCTGCACAATAATGTTTGTAACCTTCAGAGACAGAGACAAACACTTTTCTTTGCCTTAATCTTCCTTCCTTCCTTCCTTCCTTCCTTCCTTCCTTCCTTCCTTCCTTCCTTCCTTCCTTCCTTCCTTCCTTCCTTCCTTCCTTCCTTCCTTCCTTCCTTCCTTCCTTCCTTCCTTCCTTCCTTCCTTCCTTCCTTCCTTCCTTCCTTCCTTCCTTCCTTCCTTCCTTCCTTCCTTCCTCCCTTCCTTCCTCCCTTCCTCCCCTCCCTCCCTCTGGGAAATAAGGTAGAAGGAACCTCTGGAAATCAACTGGTCCTTTGTCCTGCCCCAAGCCAGAATCCACACCATCTACATTACTCTGGATAGATGCTTGTCTAACCTGTTCTTGAAAGACCTTTGGCAACTGAGATCCTCATCCTTGCTGAACAAACTATACCAGAACATCTCTACTGTCACTGCTGTGCTTCTTCTTAATATCTAACATAAATCTTCCTGGGAGAAATTCAATCCATTATTTCCTGTACTCTGTATGGGGAGCAGCTCTTCCCTGTATTTGCAGCAGCCTTTTGGATACCTGATGACTATTGTTTTCTCTTTATCTTGTTTGGGCCTTACAGTTCTTGTCACGCTTACTGTCCTCTCCTTCACCATCCTGGTTTCTCCCACATTTCCTCTGATGCACAGAGCCCCTGACTGCAAAGGATGGTCTGGATGAGACACTGACAATTCATACCACGACAGAATTGCTTTGGAGGAGTTAATCAGCAATTCTGGAAAAATTTAATTTTGCAACCTTAAGGAAATGTTGAGCTGGAACAGCTTGTTCCCTGGAGAGCTCAGGGGATGGGGAGAAGGAAGAGAGATGAAATGAGGAGAAAAGAAGAACCTAGAGTATTGCTGTCAGTGCCGATGCTGCCACCAAGGGGATGAGAGCAGTGGGGCAGCATTCCTGCAGTTCCTGATCTTCTGGGGGTTATCTGTTTATTTTGTGACAGTGTAGTACTGTGAACTCACATCAGCTTATGATCTATCATATCCCCAGATATTTTTTATGAAAAAAACTCTCTTCAACCAGTTGTTCCCTATCTTCTGTATAGATAGTTATTGATTTATGTCCTTATGTGGAACCCTGCACTGTATCTGATTGAATTGTTGTTTGAAAAAATCCAGGATATATCTCCAGGTCCTCAGGATTTTAATTTTAATCATCTCTTGTAGTAAACTTTTAACCTCTCCAAACTGTATGTTGCTGGGAAATTGAATAAGCATGTTCTCTAAGTACATTATCCATATTGTTAATGAGACTATTGAATAATTCAGAACTCAGGAACAAGTGGACATTTCTTTAGATTAAGCAGAGCCTCAGTCTTGGGATATTTTCTGGTTCCAGCATGTCTTCTATGCCATATTGCATCAGTTCCAAATCTGTTGGTGAATATTTTAAGTTTCAGTGAAAGGACGACGCTGACTTTAGTGAAACTTGGATGAGGAAACTATACCTTCTTCAGGCAGTCAGCACTTTAATGTACTTCTGTAATTACCTACAGATCAAAAAATCACAAGTAACAGCAAACATGTTTCCCTAAAACAACTTGGTTCATCTCTATTCTAATTGGACCATCTTAGTTTAACAGCCTGAAAAGCCTGGATAAAAGTGCAGAAGTTAAACCAAAGCACACACACGGGGAGCAGGTGGGCTGTCAGTGCCCCAGGAAGTCCCAGGGAAGGAGGTCAGCCTTTGTCTGAAATGAAATGGGCTGGGAAAGTGACATGAAGCGAGCTGGAAGTATGAATGAGGCCCCAGTGCATGCTCAGCCTTCAAGAGCCACTGGAGGAACAGGAGCCTTGCAGAGAGCTCCACAGCACTGAGAATTTCCAGATCAGAGATACTTGCATCAGTTGGGGATGACTTGGGTTTTTTAAAAGAACATTGACAATTATTTTCCATACTTCTATTAAAAAAAAAAAAAAAAAAAAAAAAAAAAAAAAAAAAAGTTGGGAAAACAGAAAACCGAACAATTTAAAATAAAATTATATGCTGTTTCTCTTAATATGGGAAGTTACATTCTTGCATGGTAATCTTCACCCTTTTGTGCAAATGCCTCGCACAGTAGTTTTCCTGGACACTATTGTGAAAGGTTGAAGAATCACAGGAAATGGGTTTCATTCTCAGCTAGGTGATGTTGGGCAAGTCACTTCCATCCATTTGTACAGTATTTTCCATTTGCAAAATATAAGAGCTACATGTACTGATTTATTTTCTAAAGTGTTTGGAGAGTTACCATCATGCCAAATAAGAGCTGAGTTTTTATCGTTACAGGGTTTTAAAACTTTTAACTTTTTTTACATTTACTCAGTCGACGGCTGAAGCGAGACTGCCATTCCTTAATTTTCAGGTAGCTGGCCTTGGAATTTTATGTTCAAAGAAATCTGGTTTTGGATGTCTGTTAAGAACATCCAGCTAGATTAAAATATATGTTGTGTGGTTTTCAGCTGAAATTAGTAGCACTTCATAGCAAATGTCCTCCTGCTCCGGAAGGCAATCAGCGGCTGTCGATGGGGCAGCTCCGGGCCGCGCGTGCAGCTGAGGGGAGGAGCGGCCGAGGCGCTGAGCCGAGCGCATGCTCGGCCGGGGACAAAGGCCGGGGCGCGGCGGCGCGCCCGCCGGTGCCGCCCGCGCGGGAGGGGTTAACGCGCTCCGCCCGCGCGCCCCCGCGGCCGCGCTGACCTTCACGGGGCTGCGCCGAGCATGCGCGCACCGCGCCGGGGCCGCGGTTCCACTCGCCCGGCCCGGCCCGGCGCGGCGGAGCGGCCCGACCCGGTCTCCGCCCGCCCGCCCGCCCGCCCGCGGCAGGGCCGGGGCTGGGGCCGTGGCAGGCGCACGCCCTGCCCGTGCCGGGCGCGCCGTTGCCATTCGGTGCCGATGGTGCTGGCGGCGGAGCGCGGGGGGACGCGAGGGGCCCGCGCGCCGCGCCAAGCCCGGAGCCGCCGCCGCCCCTTCCCGCGCCGGGCCCGGCACCGCGGCTGCTGCAGGAGCCGCTGCGGCCCGACCTTGGTGCCGTTTCGGGCGGGGAGCGCCCGCAGGGCTCCCCGCGATGGCGGGGAACAGCCGCACGGGCCGGGCCAGTGACTCCCACGGCCGGGAGCGCTGGGACTGCCGGCCGGTGAGGCACAACAGCTAGTGCAGACTGTGAGGAAAATGCACGGTGTCTGCCGAGAGCAGGGCACGGGCTTACATGATGGCAGCCAGCATTTCCGTGTGAGTCTGGGGTCTGCAAAGAACATGGCATATACCAGCTGGATGCTGCCTTGCCAGTCAAGCTGGCATGTCGAATTTAGAGTCGTTTAGGTTGGAAAAAGTCCTCTAGATCAAGTTAACCTGAGATTACCACGCTCACCAGGCACACAGCAGTTGTTTCCAGATTATATGTGCCTTTAATTCAGCTAGAACGTAAGGAATTTTTCCAGCACAGAACAAGGCAAAGCTGTGTTGATTTGCTTGGCATATTCTTACTGAGGGGCTGAGAGGGGGAGTGGATAACCACACTCACCCTCCCTATGTTTCTCTGATCCCTAAGGCTGTTGCCACACTCTAGCACTTAGATTGGAGTGACCCTAAAAATCAGTGGAGGTCACTGTCTTCATCCTCATGTACAGAAGGCCATGTGACCTTCATGGCTTGCCTTTCACTGCTAGTCACTGCAGTCTCTTCTGTGCTTGTTTTTAGTATTGGATGAGGGCAGAATATTTTTTATTTGTTTCTGATCTGATTCTGTTCTGTTTGCAGTCTTGCCAGAAAATTCACAGCCCGTAGACAAGAATTTGAAGCAGAGGAATAGAATAAACCCCTCTTGTAACCTGGCAACATCTCGCCTATTGCTGTGCTAAGGGAGACCAGGGGACATCGCAGGCTGCCGGGCCGCAGAGCAGGGCCCGGCCATCCCTGCGGGCTCGGCCATCACGGAGGAGCCGCGCTCCGCCTGTGGAATGGCCGCCGTGCTGCCAGCGCCACGCTCGCCCCGGGGCTGCCGAGGGGGTGAGCTGCTGCTCTCTGCTCCCTTCCCCTGTGGGCTTCATGTTCCCAGCAGTGTCCTGGGATATCACACACTGTCAAGCAGGGCTTTGTGTGACAAGCAGTGAGCTGCTGATGTCTTAGAGCAGCTGCGGTGTTAATAATTTGTCTGCATCTGTCAGTCACCTGGGTCTCTAGAGGATGCATCAGTGGTACCAGAGCATCCCGAGAGTCACTGGGGAGAGGCGCTGGGAGTGGGGGGGATGGAAGCCAGCCGTGGGAGCCGTGCCGCCATGCTGCCCCCGCCCCTCCCTCCGCTGATCTCACACGCTTTCTTTCCCCTCGCTTCCACATGCTGTCCCTCCCTGTTCCCAGCTCCGGCCTCCCGCTGCTTCTCTTGTCCAGAGGGGTTAGCTCTCGTCTCTCATGCTGGAAATGCTGCCAGCGAATGTTTCTGTGTGCTGCCTGCCAGGTCCCTGGGGAAAGGGCCTGGAAATGCAGGGCGGGAGGAGCAGTGGGAGCAGGGGAAAACCACTGCTCGCCTGCTGCATTTTCTAATGGGAAAACATCTCTGCGAGGTGCTGAGCTCTGTGTCACTGCTGAAGTTGCCCCCTCCCCCTTCCCCTTGCCCCAGAATTTCCCATCTCTGATGTAGAGGAGGAGAGGCTGCAGCACTACCACAGAAAACTGAGACGTGTTTTTCAATTTGCCTCCTGCTTATCTCTGCTGTTTGGACAGAGAGGTTTAAAAAGCTGGATTTTCTGTCCCTGCAGAGTAAACAGACAGAGCCCGGCAGCACAAACTATTTCTGGCTTATCAGTGGAGGAATGCAGCAGCTGAGGCTGAGCGCGAGTGGGCCGTCAGCAAGGCCCTGAAGGGGCCCCCTCCCCACTCCGCGCTATTAGAAGTGTGAGAGCCCAGCAGGACTCAGAGGGGAGAGTTGGAGAAAAAGGCAGAAAAGGGAAAGAAAGAGGAAGAGAGAGAGTGAGAGAGGCTGAGGAGACCCTGATGGCTACAGATGAAGTTACAGGAGGGGCTCGCAAAGCTACGAAAAGCAAACTTTTTGAGTTTCTGGTCCATGGGGTGGTGAGTCGGGAAAGTTAGTGAGCTGGCTGGCTCTGAATAGAGGGATGAGTGGAAACTGGAGGTTCTGTGCTGGGCTGGAAGGGCTCCTGCAGTATGCTCCTGGGGCGCTGGTAGCTTCCTCACCAGGAGAGCACCGGGGTCTGTGGAGCCCCCAGCCTATGCACTGATTCATGGATAATACAGGCTTGTGTCTGGGGGGATGTGTGCTGTGCTTTTTGCTGTGATTTTCCATGAATGGTGAATAGCATGCTTTTCAGCCTGATCATGGTGCAGAATCTGCGCTGGATCTAACCCAAATGGGCTTGTAAGACACTTTGTTCTGTAATCAAACTTGTGTTTTGAAAAACAATTCTGACGAGAGCCTGATGAAGCCTTGGGGTGCTGCCTCTGGTTCTTGTCTCCAGTCTTGGCTCGTTATGTATCCTCTGGCTACTTAACAGGTGACTTTCAGGGGCTTGAAGAGATTAGCTCTGCAGATCTGTAACAGTCTATGGAAACTCACCCACGAGACAATTTCAGGGTGCCATGCTTAATTAAAGCAATCCTTCAGGTCTTTAAAAATGTTCCAGCTTTTGTTTAAGAATCAGGTCTTCGATCTCCATTTAAGGGGAAATGCTCACCCTGTTTTGCTGCCATTGGAAACGTTCTAGCGTCTGAGAGCAGTCACCATTTATAACATTTGGATTTCTAGCATTGATACACATTTAACAGAAATAAGGCTGTTAAAGAGCCCCAAGGAATGTGATATTGTTTGGATACTAATAGTCCCGAGTGCTTTTTTCTTGAGGATTCTGGCACCTCCTGTGACACCTTTTTGAAGACATTAGATGGGGGCTCTTCTAGAGAGATCACAGAAACTTGTGGCGCTCATGGAAGATACTGAGTAGTCTCTGTGATTCAGGCTTACTCCAGACGTGTAGGATCTTGCGTGTGTCCTTGAGATCCTGGATATGATGGGGCTGGCATGTCCAAGGACTTTGAGGTGGCATTCTGTGTTGGTGAGAGCTGTGAAGAGATGACGTGGTGCCAGTGTACAGGAGCAGGCTGGGCGAGATTGGCAACTGTTGGGGGCTGACGAAGAGTTGGTATGCAGGTGGTAGCAGTGGTTTTGTTGTGGACAAGTGGGTTTGCCAAGGTGGTCTGGGTTGTGATGGCTGTATCTGAGCAGAACCAGAGCCAGAACAGGAGGGTGGCAGATGGGATGATTTTGCCTTTTCTAAAGTTTCCCTTGGCATTTGCACACCAGTGCTCTTCCTTTAGTATCAAGAAGAGCAGCAAAAATAGTTATGTGAATTTGCTTATTCCACATCTAGCTGGCCTTTGTGTGAAAGCAGCATGCAGGGCTCTTAAGCCTGGGAAATTTTTAATTTATACTGGAATACATATAGCAGAACTCATTTCCATTACTTATTTGGATGCCAGGAAAGTCTG
Source organism: Muscicapa striata striata (assembly GCA_030060385.1). NCBI lineage: Eukaryota > Metazoa > Chordata > Aves > Passeriformes > Muscicapidae > Muscicapa > Muscicapa striata. The sequence goes on along the minus strand of JAREIS010000477.1, from coordinate 54,458 downwards.
CCTTTTCTGCCCTGGGAATTTTGTTGCTAGTGGCATCTTACTTGAATATATATGCACTAGCCTGGAATATCTGTATATATCTTCCTGCTTCTTGTTGCCAAGGCTGGGTCTTCTTGGCTGTTGTTCTGGTGCCTGAACATCTCTTGTATCACCCTCTCCTTCATTATCATCTCCGTTAGTTCTGCTTTGGTACCTGGTTTGTTCTTTCCTTTAGTTTTTTGCTCGTCTCAGGTTCATTTTGATCAAAACATGGGTTGGGGTAATCACTATTCCATTACTTAAAAAAGATGAAAAGAAGTTATAACTTCATTTTATCTCTCTAGGCCCTGTATCCTGCCATATAAGAGAATGTACCATGCCAGCCATTTCCTTGAGTTTACCTAGTGCTGGCTCCTCTGTTTTATTGCTACTGAAAGTGTGTCAACACCTGAATTAATTCCTTGAAAAGTCAAGTTGCATAGCAAACTTTAGTGGAATTTCTTGGAGTCAGATTCTGCTCTAATTTCAGGGACCAATCTCTTCTTCGAATGACTATTTTTTTATTCTATCTATGATAACATTATTTAATTTGATTATTGAAAATTATTTTCTCCCCCTCCCCCCCCCAAAAAAAGGGGGAGGGAGAAGCAAACAGAATGTTGTGAGAAATCTTTTTTTTTGCTTTGTTGACACTTAAATGAACAGGATAATTCTGCAGTATTTCCTAAGTTAGCTCTTGGATTCACTTGATATTTCTGGAAATGTGTGTTCCTTTTCTAAGGTCACTTTGCCCTTTGCTCTTGTGCACCTGATCCTGCTTTTGTGCTTTTCCATATTGCCAGCTTAGATGATGTCTTCTTCCTCATTTTTCCCAGGCAGAAAGGATCCTCCTGAAAGGTGAAATCTCTTAAAGGTTAAAACTCTCAAGTGGGACCACTCATTCTCTCCTCCTTGAGACCTTGATAGTTTGTTACACCTCTGGTTAGCAGTTGGGCTTTTAGAAAGGTTAAATTTCTTTCAGTTATTTATTTTTACTATGCTTTTACTCCTGTTCAGTTTCATCAGTGTCTTGCTCCTCATTTTTGTGGGAAGAATTTTTCTCCCCAAAGGCTTCATCCTGCACTTGCTCTTTTCTGTTGCTTTTGTTGTTCCTCTCTTTTTGTAGCATTTGCATGGACAAATACAGCTTTAATCACCACATTTATGTTTACTATCTTTTTCTCAATGTGTTTTCTGCTGTCCAGTAGTACATTTCAGGCAGTCTTTATTACATTTCTCTAGGTGCCCAGCTGTTGCCTTATATTTTGTTGAACAAGTTACTAGTCTTGCTGCAGGTCATTCCTTTCCTCAGTTTCCTCTATCCCCTGCTCTCTGCCGTAGGCCTTACTGCTGGGTGGATCCCTTAAATGGATCCTGCCTGTGTCTTCCTCCCTTGCTTTTTTCTTTGTTTCTTTCTGGTTTTTATTTTTCTTACTCAAACAGGAATCTGCATGTTTAGTCTTGAGAAGATCTGTGTTGCTGGTCTTGTCAAAACTCTTATCCAGACATCTGTCCTCTTGTGCCTCAGCTGCAGGAACCTTCACTTGGTGCCTTGTGCTGGCAACCTTGGCTGTGCCATCTGCACACAAGAACCTGCTGAGAGGTTCATTTTCTTCTTCTGTTGTTCTGACCTTTTAATCTACTCCTGTGTCCTTTTCCTGTTCCCACTTTATCTTCCAAAGCCAATCTTCTTGCCTTTTATTCACCAGATACCCCTATAAAGGTCTAAGTGCCTTTCTTAACTCTGGAGTCATAGCTGTATTTACAATGTACTTGCTGTCAGTTCGGATCACCTTCTTTTCCCCATAGTGATCTTGGTCTTTGTCCTCTTCACTATGCTTAGGAAGCTCTCTGTGGCAGTATAAGTCCTTATCCATATTTATTTTATGCTAATACATGTTATTTCGTAGTTCTTGTTAATCTGTACAGTTTAATATTAGTTACACTCCAAGATTGCTAATTCATACAAACTTGTGTATTGCTGATGTGACTCCTTTGCTTATCCTCTGTCCTTTTTTTGTTTGGCTATCAACCTCTCAAATTTGGTCATCGGATTTTATGGTAAATACATAAACTGTCTTATATGAAATAGCATTTACAACAGTGCAAGAAGAGTATCAGAGTATGCCAGCAAGGAAACAAATATTTAATATATATGATAAATAACTTGTCAGTGTTAGAACAGACTGAACAACAGGTCTGATGGGTATGGAGGATCTATAACAGATTTATCAGTGATTTGGAAAAAGGGGTAAGCAATGAGTTTCATAAATGAGTTTGCATCTCCTGATATATTGTGGATTTAAATGAAATGTCACCATTCAGGAGGAAGACTTGGATGCCCTGTGAGCTGCCTAGTGTCTAACTAGTAAGAAATCATGTAAACTGTTAGCCTGATTGGGAAGTGAGGCAGAGAGTAACGCAGAAGCATTAATTCATGGCAATGGAATTGTAAATCCATGGCATATACTTCAAGAATGTTTTTCTGGTTTTGGTAATCTGTATGACTAACAGACCAAAAGACTGGGAACTTGGAGGGCAATACTGGTGGGAGACCTCTGAAGGCTTCATCAGTAAGGGAATAGGGGTATTTTTGGTTTTATTTGTATTATCTAAGTATAGAGACTGATTATGTAAGTCGTAAAATGTCTGTCATTGGAGGCTCTTAGGTACTGGTTAGAGAAGTCAAAATCTATCAGAGATGATGGAGATACTGGTGATACTTCTTTGAGATGAGGAAGAACTGCATGGCCTCAAGAACTCACATTTCAGTATATTATAAAAATGATGGAAGTTTTATTAGACGAAGAACTAAAGGTATTTTCTCAAAATTGAATGGTGGTCTGTTTTAGTTTTAATTGAATAAACGTGACTGTTTCTCCTAGCCAGTCGCAGGGTTGTAGGGATCACTACTGGCAATAGTGAGGTAAAGAGAGTATGTTTGAAAACAGTAGAGCTTTGCTAATGAAAAATATCCTGCTAATTTTTCTTTTGTCATGGGTGTAGATATTGTCTTGTCAGAGCATAAGCCAGCTGACCCTGGAATGGCTAGAAAAGAGCCTCATGAACTGTTTGTTTTGGACGGTTTGTTCCACGTTCTACCACAGAGCTCCCTGTGTGGTTCTCTGCAAGGGCATCCTCAGGGAACTGGGCCTGGAATGGAGGCACTGGTTTGCTGTGTGCATGTTCCCTGTTGTGGTAAACAAGGAGATATTTGGGGTGACTAGGGCAGCCTGAAGGACTCAAGGGACCTTACAGCAAGGAATTTGTTTGGGAAGGTAGTTGCAAGGGGCAGCTACAGTGAAAGCTTGGTACAACGTTCAACTGTGTGAGCAAGCTGCTGGTAGAGATTGAAGGCTTGTCCTTTTCCAGGCATGGACTGGTTTCAGGCTGTGAAATAGAGAAAGGTTCATAAATAATGAAGAAAATAAAATCATATTAATGCTAGTCAAGGCTTTAATTGTGATCAATGTGATTTTGTGCAATATGGGCTTGTTAAAAAAATTTGAGTTGCTGGTTGAGAAAACTTGGATTTGCTGATGCATATAGGTGTATGGATAAAATGTATCTGTGAGATGTTTGACCTGCTTTTCTCTTTCTTAAAAAAAAAAAAAAAACCCACCAAAAAACCCAAAAACCCCCAACTGTAGGAATATGAAAATAGTCAGGATTGTTTAGTTCAGTATCCTGTGCAGAATGGGGGCAGTGGAAGGCAGCATGGAAGTACAGGAACAAGGCAAAGCCTTAGTGATCCTTCATAAGAATACTCTGATTTGGAGCTTTGGAGCTTTCTGACACAAAGCTGCCCTCTGTGTAGTGCCTCTATGTGGATTTTATTTATGGAGGTTAGTCTATTGATGTCTTCCTGAACTCTTCTAAACTTTTAGCAGTCAGTGTTTTGTGTCAGGAATTTTTTCAGCTTATCGTGTGTAAAGAATTATCTGATCCTGCCAACTGTTTTTTGATTATTGTAAGGGAAGAGACAACGAGCTCTTGACCAGCTTCTTCTCTCCCCAAGCTAGTCATGGTACTGCTGAGCTCTGTTGTTCCTCTCCCTCCCAAAGCCATACTTTTCAAGAGGCACATTCTGGTAGTTCTTCACACAAAATCCCTCCTGTACATTTGATCCCAGCAGCGGTATGATCAGATCTCTCAAAGCTGGTGGAACTCAAAGCTGGTCTGTAAGGTTTATTTGTTTCAATTCCAAAGACTTTTTGTTGTTGTTGTTGTTGTTGTTGTTGTTGCATCCAGGTGCTCCACTTGAGCTTGGTGGCAGATTGTTCTGAGCTGTGAAGAGACACACGTGAAATAGAACTGGACTTCATTTCATGTTCCAATTCACAGTTCTGCAAATGGGATGTTTTCTAAGTTACAGACTTCTGGATTGTTGTGAACATTATATTAAAATGCGTGGTACCGGAACACTTGGACTTACAGACTGAGAGCTTTTGGGAGATGGCGGAAGGTGAATATGGCAGGAAGCAAGAATTGTGATACTGATGTTTCATCTTACTAAGCCTCTAAAAAATTCATAAATATTAAAAAAGGGTACTTGTGAAGTAACATCCATAATTGTAAGGAGGAGAGAAGCCTTGTACCAGTTATTTGTTGCACTTCTAAGAGTCCATTTTGAAACAACACATCCAGTTGGGAAACCATTTGTGCAGTCAGAAACTTGTTGCCATCGCACAGTATCAATATAGTGTAAATATCTTAAGGGTTCCAGGTACTTCTGGTTACTCATTCTTACTTCCAGACAGCATCTTGCTTATGTTTATGCCCTATAGAAACCATAGAGTTGGAAGGGTTTAGAATAGAGTAGGTTTGGATTGGAAGGGACCTTAAAGATCATCTTGTCTCACCCATCTGTTGTGGGCAGGGACACCTTCCACTAGACCAAATTGCTCCAAGCTCCATCCAGCCTGGCTTTGAACACTTCCAGGGATGAGGCAGCCACAACCTGAGCCTCACGACCCTCATAAGTAAAGAATTTTCTTCTAATCTAAATCTACTGTATGTCAGTGTGAAGCCCTTCTCTCTTGTTCTGCCACTCCAGGCCCCTATAAAGTCTCTCTCCATCTTTCTTGGAGGCTCTTTTTTTAGTTCAGAAATATGCTGTTTGTATACTTGGTGGTGGTGGTTATTTTCAGTCTGTCAGTGTGTCTGTTAACAGGAAGCTGGTGGCTGTTCCTCACAAGCCAGCCGTAAGAGCCTCCTGTGTGGTGCTGAGGTGGATGGAGTCTGTCAGGACAGGAGATTGCTGTAAGTGCAACTCAGCACTCAACTGCAATGCAGCAACTCCTGGCTCTCCATTCAGTCTCTTTCTGAGTCCTCTTGTGGGTGTGTTTGCTTTTCTTTTCTTGACACTTTTACTTTCACCTGTCAGTTCTCCAGGTTATTTTCCTCTTACTGGTATGTCCAGACAGGACTCCTTTTTTCTGCTTCTGTGTTTTGACTGCTGTGATGCACATCCCTGACAAAAGACTCTGCGGTAGAAAGGTGTGGAAAAGCACTGCTCTAATGTTGTCTTGTTACTGCTGTGAGACAGAAGTTCACTTAAGGATGACAAAGAGGACAGAGGCAGAGCTCTGATGTGGTAGGAAGTTCAGGCAAGGAAGACAGCAGACAAGCCAAACATGTGGAAGCTGGTCAGCAGAAGGCAGTGGGGGGCTGTGGCAGCAGGTGTCGGGGGTGCTCTTCTGCTGCCCTGCCCTGCTCACGCTGGAACAGCTGCCCAGGGCAGTGCTGGGCCGTGCACACTGCACAGGAAGTCGCAGAACTGGGGACCAGGACACGTGCATGGAACAGTGCTCGTGTGCCTTTGTGCACTGTGCTGCCTTTGCCTGGCTGCTGTGCCTCACCTCTGCTCTGCTCTCTGCTTCACCTTCTCTGAGCTGAGAGTGCTTCTTCCTTCAGCTGGGGACAGGCTGGCTCTTCCTCATTTCCCATGGCCCATGGCGGTTTTGCCCTCCGTCCAGTGAGCTGTTTGTGCACATTAATACATGTAAATGGAACCAATGAAGGTAAAAAGGAGATAGAACTGTGGATACAAACAGAGATGGGGCAGGGATGGGGATCTCAGGTAGATGATTTCCTAGGAAGGAGGATGTATCAGTGCTGTTTTGCACTGCGGCATTTCCTGTGGATGCTTCTTGTTTAAGACAGATTCCATCCTGCTGAGGAAGAGGGAGAGAGACAGATACTAATCTGTAGATAGATGCACCTTCAAGATCTCTTTCAAAAGTCGTAACAATACTGGAATATTCTTTAGCATGAAAACTTTTTTTTTCTTTTAAATGTGAAAAATTTGATGTATTGTCCCTCACTGTCTTGTCTCGCACATGTGTTTGAGAGCAAAATAAGCTTTTAGATAAGGTGAGATACTGCTTGTATGTTCTTTTATAACAACTTTAAATGCATAATACATGTATCTTGGGAGTCTGATGGGCTTGCAGCAAGAAGACAGTTGCACAGTTGCACAGTGTGTAATATTTTATCTATGAGTGATATCAGAGGTAGGAACATGAGAACAGAGGCGAAGTAATGAGGCAGTCAAGGGATGAGATTGAATGTGCTTTTGCTAGAGCTGCCTCTCTTTTCTCATGTTTGTCCTTTCTCTGTTTCTCTTCTCTAGTGCTAAACAAAGAAAACTGAAGGAAGTTCAAAGGCATAAGACCAAGACTGAGAGTAGATTTAGCTTGCTGACCTTGTTCTTCAAGCCCTTGTTGTCCCCTTTAGAGCAGCACCAAAGTGGGCCTTCAGTTTTTTCCATGTGGCCCACAGTCTCCATGAGATGGCTGTGCCCAGGGTCCGAGCTCCTCTGAATGACTGTCAGATGTCCCCAGCTGACTGACAGGCAGCAGCTGGCCCGCTGCTCTGCCCTTTCCTGGAAGGAGGCCACAATGTGTGGCTTGACAGATGACAGATCTTAAATGCAGGCTCAAGAGAGAAGCATTTTCTGGGCCATTTCTTTCTGCTGACTCTGCCTGGGTCAGAGGGTGGGGGCACATAGACGGGGAACAGAGAACACTGTTCCCTTCCAGCTGTTCTCAGGGCTCCAGGCTCATGGCAGAAGACTTTTGGAGCTTTGCACAAAGCTGTAGTTTGGTCTGTCAGCTGCCTGCTGCTCTCTCCATGGCCATACCTGCCACTGCTTTCTTACGCTGACACTTGCTGAATTCACCTGTTTGGATTCCTGTGCTCGTGACTCTCCTACCTGCCTTCCTTCTCTGTCTGGACCAGTTATAGCCCATATTGGTTCTTTGCTGATCATCCGTTCCCCTCCTTTCTTCAGTTTCCTTTATAGATACAAGTGTGAGGAATATCTAAGACTTGTGATGATCAGGGAGGCGCTGAGCTGGGGCTTTGGGAGCTGTAGTGGATTTGAGTGGTTAATTTTGAGATGTGGGTCCAAATTATTTTTAGAATTATGTTTTTTTATAATACATAGTTATATATTTAGAAATCATAGAAATTATGAAATAAAGACTAAATAAACTTTAAAAAATAATTATATATGTTGACTGTGTACTAAATATTTTCTTCCCACCCCTAGTGGACTGGCTTGCATACCCTTGGGGCTTGCATGCATCTTGGGGTCTGGTAGTGTATTTCTCCCAAATGCTTTCTCAGTCTGCAACTATTGAGCCAAGTATGTCTCCCATGCTGTTAGCACCCCTTTGGAAGAGAGTTCCACAGGCCGATACCCACGGTGTGACAAACTCACCCCTCCAGTGGTCTGTGAGCCTGTGCTGATGGCCAGGGTTCACTATCCTAGCAGGGGCAATGAACAGTCAATACCCGACTGTCCTCCCCAGGCCATATGTGATTCTGTAGAACTCTGGCAAATGCCCCTTTAGATTGCCTTGGATCACCTCTTTTCAGATGAAAAGTCACAATATAGTCACCTTTACTTCCACGGATGCAGTTCCATATGTTAAGAATTTCTGTACCATTCTTGTCCTTATTTCAGCTCTGTTCTGCCATTGCTGAGCTGCAGGAGGCAGAGCTGCACACAGACCTTCACTTGTGGGCACATCGTGGCCATGGCACACTGATATCCTCTGTTTCCTCCACTCTTATTTCTTTATGACTTTTTTCTTACCTCTGGTAAATCAAACCGATATTTTTCTGGAAGTGTCTGTTTAAACAAGATTTGGTTCTGCTGGAGAGCAGTCAGCTCAAGACCCATCACTTTGTGATTATTGGATTTTTTTCCCCCCTTTTGTAATTCAGTTCAATATGTATTGAACTACATTTGTATCTTCCTTTTAAGTGTTCATTCTGTCTCATAAAGTCCTTCTGCAGTTCTTGAAGCTGGCCTTCATCCTTGCCAGCGTGAATAACTTCGCATTACCAAGAAACTTTCTCACTTCCTTGCTTTTTTTCTTGGCTTTTTTTGGTTCTTTTTTCCCCCAGGTTGTTTTAAATGTGCCAAAAAGGAGAAGTCCGAGCAGAATTTTACATGTGCCTTTCTTTTATTTTAAGAACCAATTACTTTTGCCTCATTTCTATCCTTTAACCAATTGTTTATCCATAAGGGATGCCATTGCCTCTTGGTTTCCTTAAAAGACTTTGTAGAGGGACTTGGCTTTCAAAGACCTTTTGTTGTATGGTTATTCTTATTCTCATCCTGGTTCAAATGCCCAGAGAGTGTGTGTGGCTGTATTTTTGCGTATATGTGGTCATATACATGTTGATAATTCTCAGTATGAGACTAAGTTCATCTCTCTGTTTTGAATTGCATTTTACAGGCAGTAATTATTTTATTGGTGGTTTTCCTTGATGACTATAAACTTTTAGAATTCAGAATTGAGTTTACTGTGTGTCTCATGCAGCATTAAGCTTTTGATTTGTACCAGTGTCTCTCAAGAGCATGCAGAAGTCAGCATAAATGCCAGGGCTTTAGAATGCCTACAGGGGCTGCTGACAAACCACCACATCCGTTTCTTTTTTTTTTTTTTTAATTTATTTATTTTAAAGGTTTGATCAGAGACATGACCTTTTTCTTGAAGGATTTGTGTTGCATTATGAACTCGCACTGCTCTCTGGTGTAGGCGAAGTAGAAGGCTCTTAATGGGCAATGTTTCTCCTGGTGTTTTGCCTGTGCTGGTTTGTGTCTCGCAGCTGATGAGAGGTGCCTGCTGGGCAGCGCAGTGCAGTGCAGTGGGAGCAGTGCAGCTCTGAGCAGCACGGGAGCTGCACCAGTTTGGGCTGCGTGTTGCTGTCATGCATGGGCTGTTCTCCTCGGGCTGACAGTAGAGCTCCCAGCTGGGACCTGCGCTGGATATGCTGCTGACCACTGAGTGTTTTCCCAAGCCTAGTATTTGGCCTCCATGTTTCCTGCCTGCTTTATCCCTGAATGCCTCTTCATGCCATCCACGATGCACCAGTCACAGAGCTGGTGTGCTTTGTGTTGCTGCTTGGTGCTTGCAGGATGGTCATAACGGGGAACCTGTTGAGGCCAGTGTCGCATGATGTACAAGTGTCTTGGCAGCTGCAGAAACAGGAACCAAACTGGCTTTTCTTTCTGTTTCGCTTTTCCTCCAGCGCCCTGGGATGCCATCAGGAGCTCGAATGCCCCATCAGGGGGCTCCCATGGGTCCTCCAGGCCCCCAGTATGTTGGAAGCCCCTCTGTGCGACCTGGGATGCCCCAGACTGTGATGGAAACAACAAGAAAACGTGCTGCACCACAGCAGGTCCAACAGCAGCAGGTGCAGCAGCAAGTGCAACAGCAGCAGCAAGCCACTCAGAACCGAGCTAGGAGGTAAGTATTCTGGAAAGAAAACACAGGAGGGCGATTTGAGGAAGCAAAGATGGTACCTGTTTAGCAGTAGGTAAAGACCTTTAAGATCAAATGAGACAGAATATAAGATCTATGTATTGTCAGTTTTTTTAAGCAGGAAAAACACTGGTAAAATTTACTCTTTTTTTGTTTGTGAATGGTCTTGAAAAAACTGGCCTTAAATAATGTTCGATTTTGAAGTTACTCTGCTTTTACTTTGCGGGTTTGTTAGGCCATGAATCTGTTGAGTATGTTTAGCCTTTAGAATTAATGAACAGTTCTAATATAGTGCAATTATTGTATTATTTGTTGCCTCTTCTGCATAGTTGCTCTGGTTTCAAACTGGCTAACGTAGTAGTTTGTAAATGACACAAGTGGAAAAAATCTTGGTTTGTCCTGTGAATACTTGTACTGTGGTCACTCAGAAGCGTGGCCATAAAACTTGCAGTTGTCCCAGGTGTTTTTACATATAGAGTAACTAAATATGCACTGGAAATAATTTCATAAAATTAGAGGGATTTCTATAAGAAACTTTCTTTTTTAAATACTTTCACCTTGTACATTGCTGAAAACATTCTCTCAAGTGAACTAATTCTTTTTGCAGTGTATTAGATCTCCTCAGTCTTGAATGTTGAGTGTGATCCACACACTCATAGGGTGCAGTCATCTGTGTGGGCTACCTTTTGCAAAATCATTATAGATGTATACAGAGCTACAGTCAGTGTTCTAGTGGTGTCAGGAAATCCAGCTGCAGCTAAAACATGACTCTCTAAGCTCAGTTCTTCAGGAGCCTTGCTCTGTCCAGGTTATATACCTTGGATCAGCAAGCCAGATTTGGGAATCCTTGTGTCTGGGATGCATCTGGAAAGGACACTGATCTTGAGAGTATTAATACATGACAATTGAAAAAGGTTGAACAGAAGGAATGTGTGTGAGTGCAGCTCGTGAGCACAAGCAGTGCATGTGCATGTGCATGTTGGAGGCCTTGTACCACACCAGCCAAGGTTCTCCAGGGAACTGCACAAAATAATGACCAGCCTTCAGGTACTAGGGTGGATATAACCTGAAAAATTGCCCCTGCTGGATAATTAAGGTAAACTTTAGCCACTAACTAATTTCCAGGGAGCATTAAAGTACAGTATTTGCTAAAAGTTGGTGGCTTGACTCACAGAAAAAATTCCCTTCCCCTCTTAACTTCAGTGTTTCTAGTTTGGGACCCAGCAGTAATCTCTACTGCCTTGAGCCCAGTTCACACCAGTGCTCCCTGGGTTCTCAGAGAATTTCTCTATTTCTTCTGCCATGCCTTCCCTTCAGATAATATGTTGAATGTTTTTCGTTTTTTCATTTCCACCTCCCTGTCATTTCTCATTCTGTTTTTTCAGTCACACTTTTCCGGCACCTTGGGTCCGATTTGGGGGCGGGGGGTGGGGTAAATGAGTTCCATGTTTTCTAGCACAGGCCAAGAAAGTTGCACTTGTCCTTTCTTGGCAGGTTTGGTAGAAACAAAAATCTCATTTTTGTAACAAACTATTGAAGAAGTGGTTGAGATCCAAATTGAATTTTCTGCCCTCTGTACCTCCAGGCATAGAGTTCCTCAGCCTTGGCTTATGTGGGGATGGGGAAGAGTCTTAAGAATCTGATGTTTCAGCCCTGGTTTATTATCAACAAATGTAGGAAGAGAATATGCCACACCAGTGTGCGTGGAAACAGCTTTTATGTGGAGATGGCTGATGACAGACTTCCAATGTGAAGACAGTAAGGAGGGGTGTCCTTGTGACATGGCAGAATGGCAGCAGGTGGTTTGCTTTCTCCCATTTGTCTGTCACAGATGGAGTGATTCATCTCCTGCTGAAGATAAAGGCCTCACAAATTAAAGAGATGAAGAATAGGACCTGAATTCCCTCTTGGCCCTGTTAGAGAAAGCTGGGTGACAGGTTTGGTGGGCATGAACAGTTCTTAGAATCTGAAGACAGTCTTCCTGACAGTACCACTTCTCAGGCACATACACATTTGTGTTTATGTACGTGAGTACAAGTGTGTTTTTAAAAGCATAGCTATAGAAATGGGCCTATGCCTGGGTATGGACACAGTATGCATACACACTGCAGGCACACATACATCTTCCCACATGTGTGCTCATAAAGATGAAGAAATGTGGAAATGTAAGGTCTTTTACCTTTGTCTATCACTCATGCAAATATGTTACAGTTAAAAAGAAAAAGTGTGTATGTAGATAAGGAAGGAAGGGTGTGCATATGTGTGTGTTTTCATGCATCATATGAAATACACACGCATATATGGGCACGACTGAACAAAAGCGTGTTGTCTGTTGAACAAGTTGCCGTGCCGCTGCAGGCACTGGCCACTCAGATGTGCCCATGCACAGTGTGGCTGTGCTCGCCGCACATGACACTGTCCCCTGCACGCTCCTCTGCACCCAGAGCAGTGTGTGCACATGCATTGCATGCAGTGCCACCCTGCACCACAGACTGTGATCAAAGAACTTAGAGACTTCTTTCCAAGATGCATAACAGACAGCCCTGATTTGTTCTTACCTAACTGCCTCCCCAGGCTGCTGAGAGAAGGGGTACGAGGTCCTGGGCATGGGTGAAACCCTTTTGCTGATGCATGCACAGCTGTGCACCAGCATGTGGAGATGTCAGGATAATTTAGCAGGTGGCCTCGTTACTCCTAGATCTGTCACCATGGTAACGTGTTTTTTTCTTTAAAAAATGTACAGTGCCAAGAGGAGGAAGATGGCTGACAAAATTCTCCCTCAGAGGGTGAGTCGCTTTCATTTCCTATTCCCTTCACAATCAGTTCAGCATCTTAGTGCAATTAGAGGAATTTTAGAAAATTCTTTCACTTTTTGTTTAAAAATCTAATTAAAAAGTAAGTAGGCAGTGTGTGAAAGTGTGGAGAGGCGGGCTGGGCTGGGCTGGGGGCTGGGAGCGTGGAGCAGCCGGCCGGGCAGGCGGCCTCGTGCCTGGGTTAGCCGAGCCAGCACTGCCGCTTGCTGGAGGCACCGCGGCGCGGGGCTGCCACCGCGCCCGGCTCCACACGCTGCTCCTGAGCCATCCTGGGCCTGCCCAGAACCTGCTCCACACTCTGGCCCTGCCTCGGGGGTGGGCTCACACTCAGGTCTCTGGCCCAGTAGGGCTGTGGGGTTGTGATTTTTGTGGTTGTGCCACCTTAGGGCTGAAGTGAACATGTGTAAACAACAGAGTCCAAGGGGTCTGTACTGTCTGGAGAGTTACTAATTCTGTTATCCCTGGGAATACGTCTAGCTTTTGGTGTCTGCCTGTGTTTGATCCTCAATGCTTACATCTTCTACTTCCTTTCTAAACATTGGAATTTCTCTCTGCTCTCCTCTCTCATTATGCCCATACTTTTCCTTTCCTTTACCCTCTTCAGTACAGTTCCCAAGAGCCTGCTTGGTCCCTAAAGGCTCCAAAACACACATCCTTCTCACATCCTAGTCTCAGTTGCTTTGACTGCTGGTGCTTTTTCTGGGCTTAGAATCCCTTGGACAGATGTGTGTGTCCTTTTCTTCCATATCCTTTTCAAGTTTTCAAGCTCCACTGCTAGTCTGAGCCCAAACTTGCTGGCAGTCCCAGAGTCACTTCTGGGACATTTCACAGGTGGCTACTACCAGCCATCCAAAGAGGTGAGCCTACTTTGGTACCCCTGATGTTACATGATCACTTCTCCTGTTATTCCTGCCACTTTCTGAAAGCAGAGCCTCTCATATGTAAGCCATTAGATCTCTCATGTTGCTGTATTGAAACTACTAAGCTACTACTAAATTCAGACCTTTGCACTACTTGCAGCCTCCCTGGTAATTGTGTTGAAGCCTCATTCCTGCTCTGCTGGTGGTCTGTACTCTTTTTATAATTAAAGCCAAATCTCTGGTACTGTCAGTTTGGTATGTCCCACACAAACTGTTTTCACAGACAATGATACATCCTCTATAGAGAGGCTGTTGCTGGAAATATATATCAATTTCAAGATGCTTTTAGTTTTGTTTTGGGTTGGCTGGTTGTGGGAGTGGTTTTATTTTTGGTTTTTATTTTGCCTGTTGCCTTTATAAGATTAAAAGGTGCAAGAGGTAATCAAACTTCTTTGCCAGCAGAAGATCCCTGACTCTGTTTACCAAGTCCATGATAATTCTTTAATAGGTAGAATTACTAGGTAGAATTAATAGATAGAGCCTTATACAAGTATGTAAAAAATCTCTTCAGATGCTTTCAGAGCCATGCTGTCACCAAATATTCTTGCTTTTCAGTATCTTTGTTGCTGCCAGCCAATAGCTTTAATGGATGGAGTAATAAGGCATTTGCTAGAGGTCTCTTCTGCAGTAGAGTTTTTATCAGTGCAGTGCAGCGCTGGTATCAACGATGTGACCTCTGTTTGGGTTAAGGTACTCTGTTAGGCTGCAGTTAGTGTGCAAGAAATCCCTTACACCATCTGTGGGATGAGGGTGTGTTGTGCTCATCATTGTCCTGTCAAGTGGAGGATTTGCACTGATGGCTGTGGAATGCATGTGAAACAAGGGGGTAAAACTTTAAGCTTTCTGGAACTGCCTCTGGAGTGCTTTTGAGCCAGTCAGCATTTGTTACCCACAGACTTTTTGCAGACCCTTGCTTATAATTTCTAGGAACTTTAAGGGAAGATGGGACGATATTAAATACGTTTGACTCTTGAAAATGATCTTAGTAGTAGTGGGAAAGGAGGTGCATTCTCAGTATTCCTCACTACAGTAATGGCTCAGGCAGTTGGCACAGGTAACCTCTTGTTGGATTTCCAGCAAGTCTCTCTGGTCAAGCCTGTGCCATAGTTCGTGAGCATAGTGCTGGTTGGGTAGGATCACTGAGACACTCTAGGTCAACTATTTGAAAAGGATTTAATTTTGCAAAAATGTAATTATATGAAAAATTCAACCCAGCAAACTATTGTACATAGGAAGATTGGATTAGGGAACTGCACGGGATATCCTGGCATTTCCAGGCTTGTTCCCTCTGTCATGGAAGCCATGGCACAACTGCCACTTCAAGACTAGTTAGATTCTCACTTGAGACATACTTTTGATCTGGCAGCTTGGGTTTTGTTTTGCTAGGCTCAGCAAGGGAAGTGCTTTTAATTTGCAAAGTTAGAGAGGCTCACCTCTTGAAATCCTTTAGTAATTTGTTTTATCTGTTCCAGGTTAAACTAATGTCTTTCTAACCTTTTTAAATCTAACTCTCAAGAAACCAGAACTATACGTAGTATTACAGATTGCCAGCATCACCAGTGCTTGAATGCCACTCCTGCATTTTTAGCTCTATTGAAAATAGCACTGCAAATTTGAGTTGCTGTGCTTGCTTTTTTTTTTCTTTTTAAAGGCCTTTCCACATTGATACAGTCTCTGGTCATTCTGTGATTGGCTCATACAAGTGAGCCGTGTTAGAGCAGGATTTAGACTCTGAGGCATGATCCTGTGCATTGTGATGCTGTATTTCATCCTATCTCCATTATACAGTTCTGAGCTGCCTTACATTCTCTGTACTATCCTCTGCCTTGCAATGACAATGACACTGACACCCAAATTTATCGTTACTAATTTTTATTAGCATACTTCTCCTTTTTGTACAAGAACCCTTTTCCTATGCCAGGTCTTGTTCCATCTCCCATTTTTCAGTCTTAAGGAGTGGTTCCCTTCATGACTGTATTTCAAATGCTTTACTTAAACGCAAGTTGATTGTATTGACTGCCTATCTTTTGTCTAAAATGCAATTTTAATGAACTCAAGGACTTGGTTGTGCTCACATTAACTGACTGTAACACAAAAAGGCTTATTTTTTATAGTGTATTTAACATTAACTCCAGTTCTATCCAGCAGGCTTTTTCCTGCCCTATTTTCCTCACTTCTGGATCTTTCCCTTGTTCACGCTTGGCTGTCGCTGGAACCCTCATTCTGTTTTGTAGAAGTTCACAGGCATCTTCATTCATAGCTGGGACCTAAATCTCTGGAGCTGATGATGTCCTTGTGACCCAAGTTTAGCAGTTGTGCCTCAATTTCGACCTCGGACCACAAACTGTCTGTAGGGACACATGACTGCACCTCAAATTGTACCTCTCTTTCTCCAGGCCTTGCCTCCTCATTACTTCTGATCAGTCTTATTTTCTCTTAGTACTGAATAATTAAATTTTTTCCCTGGGAGCTATGAATGTGATCCACCATTCTGTTTCTTTGGCTTTCTTGCCTATCCATTCTGATGCAAGAATCTAAGCTGAGAACCATTCTGGCTCCATAGCTGTGCCTGTCTCTGCTTTCCCTGGTTTAACTTGCTGAGTGGAGTGCAACTTTGAAACAGCGAACTGCCCCTCCTTCAGTAGCATGCTTGTCTTTTAGTATTGGCTGCTGTTCTTCTCACTCAGCTCCAGATTTCTGAGGACTTTTTGTCTGGCTGTGCTGGCAGGTTTTTGTACACCTGTCCTCTCATTTTAATCTTCTCTACTTAATTTTCCTTTATACAAATATTTAGTCAATTTTTGCTGCTGCTGTTCACTGATCACCATGTGGAATTCTCTGCACAGATCCCATGCCATAATAGCTGTCCTGCTGTGGTTTGGTCACTGCATGGCTGTTGTCCACTTCTTTCTCCATCTGAGCCAACCAGAGGTGAGGAACACCTGGATCTGCCATTCACTTGTAAGAAAGAACAGGTTAGGGGTGTGATAATCAGTGGTAGACTTGGATATAGCAGCTGTTAAATAAAGAAATTCAAGATCTTGCAGGGGATGAGGAAGGACAGTACTCAACTACAAACCCTGGACTTTAGACAAGCAGAGTTTAGGGAACTTGTAGGTGTGATTCCTTGAGAAGCAGCTCTGAAGGGCAAAGTGACTCAGGGAAGCTGGGAGGTCTTTAGGGACCTTTAAGAGCAGCCTGTTTTAAATGCAGGAAAATGAACAGATTTACGAGGAGCCCAGAACAGGCCACTCACAGTGGTGATCCCAACATCAAAAGGCAATGTACAGGAAGTGAAGCAGGGACAGGCCACAAAGGAGGAGTTTAGAAACCTTGCCTGGACATGCAGTGAATGGTATCAGCAAAGTCAAAGCTCAGCTGTAGTTGAGATCTTTAAGGGACATCAAGGACAAGAAAAACTTCTACTATTGCACTAGTAATAAAGGCTGACCAAGGAAAACGTGTGTCCCATGCTGAGTGGGCTAGGTGATCCAGTCAGAGGGAGACAATGAGTCTGAAGCACTCAAAGCCCTCTTTGTTCAATCTGTGCTAATGATGCCTCCCATGCCCTGTGATCAGTGAGCAGCCTACAGTGGGGGGATATAGGACCAGGGATTAGTCGAAGGAAACTTGACCCATTCAACTCCGTGATACCCAACAGGCTGCATCTGAGGGAACTGGCCAATGGCCCTTCAAGGCTGCTCTCTCATACATCATACTCTTGTATGCAGGTTGGGACATACTGGTCTAAATGGGCTGACAGCCATGTGTTTGGAGGATGAGGCTGAGGAGGTGACTAGTGGTTGCATTTGGCCATGAGGATAGTGAATGAATCAGAGTGCTGCAGGGATGTGTCACAGCAGCTGTTCAGTCCAGCATCTCTGCCACTGCAGGAGGCAGCACAGTGCTTGCTTGTCAGATCTACAGATGACACCAGTCACTGGGTGGAGAAACCAGCTGATATGCTTGTGGACACATTGGAGGAATGAACCAACAAGAACTTTATGAAAGTCACCTACGTCAAATGTTCTTCCTTGGGAAGGAGGAGGGCTGCCTGGCTGGAAAGCAGCACTGCTGGAAAGGCCCTGGAGGCACTGGTGACCAGTGAGCTGAGTGTGAGCAGGAGTTGTGCCTTGTCAGCAAGATGACTAACAGTGTCCCGAGCTCTGTGGCCAGGAGCACAGCCAAGAGATTGAGGGACTTGATTACCCTCCTAACGATTACTCGTTAGCTCACTGGTAGAGCACTGTGTCCAGTTTTGGGATCCTGAATTCAAGAAAAACATTGGTAAACTGGACTGAAGCCAGTGGATGATTGTCAGGTGGATCAAATGACTTGATCAGCACATGGGGAAAGACTGAGACAACTGACCTTGTTCAGCCTGAAGGAAGGCTCTGAGGGGACCTAGCAACAGCAATGTCTAGCCAGCTTCTGAGAGAGGAGGACAAAGAACATGGATTGCTTTTGCCCATTTACTGGACTGTGTTACTGGCCCTGTGGTAGTCAATAAGAAATCCTTCTCAAACCACTCACTCTCAAGGGTTGCAGGGTGCCACAGTTATGATTTATAAGGTGTGTCAGCCCTTAGCTGTCTTTCTTTGACTGCCATAGAAGCATCAGTGGTTGAGACACTTTTGTCAATAAGCTATAGGCTAAAGTTTCCTGGTAGGTAAACTGTCCAGTAGCGGCCGAGTCAGACTTAAGTCACTGGCACTTAACATATAAAAATTCTGATTTTCAACAATACCTGTGAAAGGTATGGGTCATGTCCATCTGCCATAGGCAGTAAAAAGAGGGCTAAGGATCAAATCAAGCTTGTCAGACATGGGAGAGTAAGAGATCTTGAATTTTGTTACCTCTCTCAAAGATGGGAGTTCTAGGGTAGCCTAATTCTAAAGAAGCTGCCAAATCTCTATTAGTGGTTTTTATGTTGTTTTTTTTTTTTTTTTTTTAATCAAGATTCCTGAAACAGCTTTGTTTGTTGTGCTTAGGCAGTGAGGAATGCAGCTTCAATTGTTCCTGCATGAAATAGATCCAATTTTATGTATTGGATTTTTTCTGGAACCTTGGAGATGCACAGCAATAGGACCTGAGAAGGTTGTGCAGGCCAGCTGTTTTACAGAACAGATTCCAATTACATCAGCTTGCTCAAGACCTTGTCCAGACAGATTCTGAATACCTCCAGCCAAGGATGGACACTCCAGAGCATTTTTTGGAAGACTGTTCCAAGGTTTTAATGCCATCATGTGTTTTGTTTTTTCAGAGGGTTTTTTTACAAGCCAGTTCCTTATAGGGAGTGAATTGCTCATACTGCAGTGAGTTTCAGTTGCCTCTCACCCTAATCTCGTGCTCCTCCAAGGGGAGGCTGGCCCTGTCTGTGCTTCACCCGTCCACATGGCCGTCGCACTCTGCCAGGCGATCTCCTTTTCCCTTTTCTCCTGCAGGCTGGAGAAGCTCTTGCAGCTTCTCTCGGCAGGTCTGTGCTCCAGCCCCCATCCTACTGAGCCTCTCTGCGGGCCTCACTCCAGAGTGTCACATCTTTGTGGTGCTGTGCCCACCAGTCCAGATCCAGTTTCAGCAGCGTGGCCTAGCAAGGGAGAGCCTCTTTCCTGGTCTTGATGGCAACACCTGCACTAATACAGTCCCTTTTGCAGCTGGCCTTTGCTGTGGCTGCCTTACCCCAGGGACTCCTTCTGCACTTGCTGTCTGTCCATCAGGGCCCTCAAGTCCTCTGCTGCCAACCTGTTTTCTACCCCGCCGACGCCCACCTGTCCCCCTGCATGGTGTCATTCTGTGCCAGGAGCAGACCTGTTCCTGTGCTGAACTTGCCCATGCTGAAGTGCCATCCTGTTTGTGCAGCCTGTCTGGCTGCCTCTGCACAGCCCTGCTGCCCTGGCTGCCCTGGGCTCGGGGCCCTGGGAGCCTGAGGACAGGACTCAGCCAGGAGCAGTGGAGCCAAAGACAGCGTGGAGCCCTCCCTGTGGCTTTTGACACGAGCAGCAGAACCAGGCCCGGACCTGGGGTTTTTCTTTAGCTTCTCTTCTGCAAGAAGTTCAGTTCCGTTCCTCATTGCTTTCCCGAGCCTGCTGACTGATGTCATTACCTTCCAAGCTGTTGTACTGTGACAACCATAGCAGCTATCCAAAGATGTTGTTTGTATCCCAGGATTTGTAGTGTTGCAGCTGTTCCTTGGTTTCTGATTCTGTCTCACAAGCCTTGCACATCCATTTACAGGCAGGTGTGGCGGGATCCCCACATTTTGCTGCTTCTACAAGGAAATTGTGAGAGACTCTCCCATTATGCCATTCCTTCCACACTGTCCTCCCTGTCCTCACTTGGGAGTTGGCCATTTTTTTGGTCACCGTTGATAAAAAAACTTACAGAAATCAAGGATTAAAATGCATAATTTAGTAATAAGTGTTTTTTACTCATCTTTAAAAGTTTGAAACGTTTGAATTTTCTTAATAGAAAGAGAAAAACTCCAGCTTCAAGAAAGACACTGTCTTACTAATGTTAATAGTAATCTCTTCCATTTATACATGGAATTCTAAGATAAAGTATTACTATATGTATTTCAAAACCTTGCCTGACAAGATGCTGCTTCTGCTGGGTCCTCTCTGCAGTTTCTTCAATTAGATGAAGGCCAGAATGGAGAATTTAAGTACTGAAATACTCTTCATGTTTATAGTTAGACCTGCATGGAGCTATGAACATTTCAGTTCATGGAAGAGAAGGAATTAGGCAGGCTGCACAAATCCTTATCACATAAGCACTATCATGCCTCCAAAAGATTATTTCATTAATAAGGTGAGAAAGCAAAAGACTGTGAGAGCTGCCAAAACTGGCCTGAGTGAGCCTTTGATGTAGTCCAAAATCTTGTCTTTGCTGTGACACATCCCTAGAGAAGAATACAAACACAGCAAGTACATTTCTTCTCTCAAATGCTCTCCCAACCTGCAGCCATTTGCAGTTCAAGGAATTAGATGCAGTTTTGTCTTTGGCTGATTTAAAACTGTTTGTGCTTTTTAACATCTTATAATATTTAGCATCCAGTTTGGTTGTAGGAATGGAATAGGAAATAACCCTTTCACTTTCATGTGATAAAAGATGTAAAAGTGTGGAATAAAAATATTTATTGAAGGTTTCTTCTGTTTCTACAAACCTCCTAGAACTTTTGTTAGATGCTGGGTGTAGTACCCTTTGAACCAGCTGGAAAGGTTGTATCACCTCTGTTGTACAGGCTGTCTCTTAAGGACTCTGTAGGCCTCTCCCTGCTTCACCATGTGCCCAGGGGATTCACGAACTGGTCTGATGGAACTTGGCATTAAAGGTCTGAAACTACTTTCTCGATCCAGAATTTGTAATTGACTGCAGCACACCATGATTAATTTCCTCAGGCAAGGAACTGAGGAATATTTTCTTCTGTGCAGAACAGGGAAAAAATCGTTAGGGTGTTCTGTTATGTCCCAAGATTTGCACTCACTGCCCTGCTACCCTTACTCTGCAGGCTGTCAATTCCTTGATGTTTCCAGGGTAATGCTTGCTCTTTGTGCTCATGTTTCTTTTATTATTCTGCTGATACTAACATTTTGAAAAAGCATATAAGCAGCTAAAAATATAATGGTTTGGCTAAAACTGAACAGAGTTTTTGTTCTGTGGTTTCTGCTTTTCCAGAGTATCAGTCTTGCAGTAAGTAGAGCAGGTATTCTACCATCTCAAAACAAACAGAGTAGGTCAAAAGAGACATTTATTTGATAATCTTAATCAGTCAAAAAATACATCAGGGAGAAATTGTTCTTCTTCAGGCTGGAAAAGAAAATTATTAAGAAAGAGATGACAAAAACCTGCAAAACATATGGCTAAGGTGCCTAGGGAATGCCTGCCCTCTGCTGCTCCAGCGTGCAGGGAAATGACATCAAATGAAACTCATGCATGGCAGGTTCCAAATGAAGAAAAAGGAGGTTCTTCCTCCCACGTTGCCTGGTGAGGTTCTGGAATGCTCTGCCTTGAGCTATTGGGGATACTAAAAGGCAGCAACTTTGAAACCTTGTCAGAGATGCAATACTAGGAGAGCCAGCTGTTGGCATGACCTCGTGCAATAATTTTCATGTCCTTGCAAGACACAGGGAACAGGTACATGACTTCTGTCTTTTACACCACATAGGTGTTTGTGTCTTACACCAGATATAAACTGTAATTTTAACTGTAACTAATTCTGATTCTAAAGCAAGACAGGAATACCAACTCACTTTTAATTCCTATGGAAATGTTGTAACAGTTAAATATTTTTGTTAAATAAGTGAAAGCTTGAGTAAACATTGTAGAAATAAAAAAGGTTGTATGATAGATCTATTTTAATTGTTTAATTGTTGTACCTTGTTTTATTGGTTTTCCTGCATGAGTTATTCCAGATTAAGAACGAACATTTTAATTTAAGGGTATACTTACCCATTTCTAAGCTCAGTTCATTAGGCCTTCCTTCCAACCTACTTCATAGCCGATCCTCTGCTAACTTCCTTGTAAAAGAGAAAATAAAAAGTAGGGGTTGTCAGTAGAACTAATGTGGTTGACTAATGTATTAAACTACCAATGAAAGTTGGCAGGATCATAAGTTGACACCTGCTAGCTTGTGATGTTGAAACTTTGATGTGAAGGTCAATTCCACTTCAGCCAGGAGGATGTGCTGACAAAGGCTGGCATCCTACATGGCAGTTTTTACTTACAGTGGGTAACACTTGTTTTTGAAAAATCAACATTTCCCCCCTCCTCCACCCGTTTTAGTCTAGGGGTGTTCTAAGACTAAAATCTGTCTTTTAGTCTAGACAGATGCAGCACTATTCTAGTTTTGAACAGGACAAATTCGGTGTGCTTTGGTTTTCCAAGAGTAGTGGCTCCCTGGCTTCTGGTAGCTAAGCCTCACTAGAAGAAAACAGCCATGATCCAGGCCTTGTGGAGTCAGGTGGGAGCTCTTCCAGAGTGCAGTGGCCTCAGTTCTGTGCTCCTGCTTTCCAGTCTGTGCTTGTCCCATGGCTGAGACCTGCCCCACTCTCTGGGAGCTGCTGTCAGAGGGATGACTCCTCTGGGGACATCTGTCTGAGGGCTGGGAAAGTGTCAGCATTGCTGTTCTGGAACATGGCAGATTCATGCTTCCAGTGCTTGGATATTCCTTGCTTCCTTCTCAGATCCGGGAGCTGGTTCCTGAGTCCCAGGCCTACATGGATCTCTTGGCCTTTGAGCGCAAACTAGACCAGACCATTATGCGGAAGCGTGTGGATATTCAGGAAGCACTGAAGAGGCCAATGAAGGTATGTTGTGAAAAATTTGTTGATTGTGTCAGGGGAGGGAAATAATTCTTGCAGTAAATGATGGAAATACCTTTCCGTAAAAGTCCCGCTAGCAGAAATGCTTTGGAATGGGTCAAAGCTCCAAAATGCAAACATCTGAGAATCAGTATGCATAAAAAAGTGGTGGGGAAAACTGTGGCTGTTACCCGGTTCTGAAAGTCTTTAATAAGGGGAATAATAGCCTAGGGGTGAATAAATGATAGATAAATGCTGGTTTGGGGACTTTGTACTAAAATTATAAAAAAAGAGAAACTAAGGGATTAGAAGGGTGTGCTGAAGGTATGTATTACGTTTCCAATTCACATTTGGTCAAAAATGGAACTTGTAGAATAACAGAACATACAATGGGAAGAATTACTTACAGAAATTATAATTTGTGTAAGAAAAGAATGGATGACATTTTCTGCAGTTTTTAGTAAATCAAGTCCAGCACTTCTCTCTTCCTAATATCCCACTGAAATGGTCTTAGTTTTCTGAGTCTGTTCATTGGAATCGTGGAAGAGTTGAGATAGGAAGAAACTGGAAGTTATCTAGTTCAACCTTCTGCTGAAAACAGAGTTGTCAAGGCCTTGCTGAGTTTTGAAAATCTGTAAGAATGGAGGTCTCACAGCCTCATCAGGCAGTCTGTTACATTTTTGCCTACTCTCATTGTGAAGAATTTCTTTTCATGTTCCATTTAAGTTCTCATGACTGTATTAGGTAGCTCATACTATATTCCTCTAATAATTCCCATAGAATGAAGGGTTTTGGAGCTGTATGTCTGCTGTGACATAAAAGCTATCAATCTTGTCTGTACCACCGTGATGAGGGTCAGCCCAACAAAGATCAGTATTCTGTTGTCTTTGTCACTGTACAGGTGTCTGATAAAATGTGGAAGGCTTTTACTTCTTGGTGTTTTTCCAGTTGATATATGTAAAGCAAACAAGCAAAAAAAGAAACAATTATGTTCCATTAAAACCTAGATTGGTCGGAAACTGAATTGTGGATGATCTAAATCATGAGTTCACTTTTTAAAAGTGTTGCACATAGTAGATTCCTTCTCAGAAAGGAATAATTTGTCTTTCCTTTTTGGTATGGGTAGAACACCATTCTTTTAAACTAGCTTGGAATCTGGCCATATATAAAGGCTGTTGAAGACTTTGACTTGAATTCATACATCAGAGAGGAGTCATTTAATCTGTGGCAAGCTCTTTAAAGAGGGAGTTAACTGGAAATAACGAGGTCCTAGCTGTAAGCTGTGCAATGGAGATATTTGGTGTCTGGGATAGGGAAGAGTGTACGAGGGACAACACTCTACAGAAACTGTAGACAGAAAATTCTGTTTGCATCTAGGATTTAGCACATTTTCAATATCAATTACTCAGTTAACATCTAGAGAATGATCAAACAGATGCTTTTCAAATTCATGTGTAGGTAGTCCTAGCATATATGTACCAGACCTGTCAAAATAGAGCTAAACCTAGATAAACTTGGGTTTTTCTTAACGTTAAGTATTTCCATTTTATAATAGTTGCAGAATTGGTTACAGCAATAGAAGTTCTCCCTGCATTTCCCTGTTTTGTTAAAGCTCTTCTCATTTTGAAATATTTGCCTTAAAGCAGTGGTTCTTGAACTGGGATTGTAATCGTGGAAGAAATATGAATTTGTTTGAGGTGTGAGAAATTATGTAGAGAATGTGAAGGATTTCTCAGAGTTATCAGTTGTAGTTGCAGTTACAGTGTTCATCACAGTGATTGAGCTGTAGAAAGAAACAGTCATAGGGAACCGCAGATTTATGGTCTAGTGTTGCTCAGGCTGAGGGTTTTCTCTGACTGAAGACTAACTATTTGAAATTTTAGGGAGAAGTGGTTTAAGCTTTTTTTTTTTTTTTTTTTTTTTTTTTTTTGTGAGGACAGTGCATCAAGTATGTTTGGCCTTTTGATCCTACTTGGATCTCCTGAGAGCAGTTGCACTCTTGGAACAGGTGACAGCCGTGGGATGGCTCAAGAAGTGAGGAGACCTGGGTTTGTGCAGCTGTTGAAGGAGAAATGGTCTTCCCCACCTGTCAGCTCCTTTGACTACTGCCAGCAGCCCCCTTCAGCTGCCAGCTTTTCCAGTTTAGCTCCTGCCTTGGCAGTTTGCTGCTGGTTGGGCACTGCTGTGTACTCTCATCTTCTTCAGCCAGTCCTGCATTCTTGGATTGCATCTGTCATGAGAGTCTCAGAATTCCTTGTCTGCAAAGCAGCATTAGTGAGAGTCCTTGTGCTGACTTCATGGAAGACCCACATGGTCAGAATTGAGAAAGGACTTTTAGTGGTAGTCAGGCAGACAGGCCTGTTTGATAGAGACAGCAAGCTCCATGGCCTGGTGGAAAAAGAAACCGTACACTCGAAGTCCTTCACAAGTCTACCACACCAAATAGAGATTTGGGATTATTAAAATAATTATATTATGAAAGAGCACTTTGGCAAAAGAAACCCTGTGGGAAAGGATGGAGAAAACATGGATTCACAAGAATATTTTTTGCCTATCTGATTGTTCTTACCTGTGTAAACCTGTCATTTTCTGCTCTGATTGCACTTTGGAGAATCCTGTTCCCTTGTCAGAGCATAGTGTTGATGCTCCATTTCTACAAAACCTCTCTTGCCACTGTCTTCCCCAGATTTGGCAAAATGTAGTAATTTTCCTGTTCCTGTTCAGCCATACATCTCTGCCTTCCCCATTCCTCTGTGCCAGATTATGCTGTATAATCTACTGTATGTAACTTCATTCTCTCCTATGTGTGTGTGAAAGCTTTAGAAGATTGCTCCTTGCTTACACTGTTTTGTCAGCATTAACTTGGCAACTGTGGCCCTTTTGACATTGTGTTATGCATAGATACTGAAGATTAGAGTCCCAAAGTAATTTTGGTAATAATCTTTTCTGGTATTCATGCATCAGGCTTAATGGCTGGGTTTCCACATGGTGCATTGAAGGAAGGGCACAGCCATAAGCAACTACAGTGACTGGGAAACTTCAGGTAGTCTGTAAAAATGACCGTGTATAGGCATGATTGTATCTCTGACAGAATTGAGCAGCTGGGTTAGAGATGAAGCAGAGTGCCCTCCTTCAGTCAGGTCTCCCAGCAAACTGGAGCTGCCCCATGTTTGCTGAGGATGAAGGCAGGTGGGGTGAGGAGCAGGGTAAGGCAGCCGTTGTGCGTGTCACTGTGTTCAGGTGTGTCTGCAGGAGGATTATTACCAAAAGCTGCATGATGGTAGAATGCAGATGGGCAGAGATGTCCCTAACAGTAGTTTGCAGCATGAGCTGTATTTGTGACTGCCATTTACAAATCTGTACTAATGCAACTATGAAAGGCATTTATGTTGCAATAGAGTTGCACTGAATTTTAGCAATTTAGCTAGATTGAAGCCAGAAAGGACATCATATCATGCTTTTCTCACAATGATTTCTCAAATATCTAATCCAGAAGTACAGGATATATCACTTCTCAGACTTGGCAACCTCTTATCTTCCTCCATTTACAGTGAATTTTAGCATGTTTGTATAGCCAGGAGTTTTTGAAAGGAATTTTCCAATTCAGCTCTTCAATGTATTTTTGTACGTGTAACAGAACCTAAAATTCTAATACAACCAGTACAGCTGTACAAAACATGGAGATTCCCTATTAAATGTGTAACTACCACCTTTCCTGCGGCTTCCTCAGATCTTGAGCTTAAACTGGATGTGTACTTTTCCCTTGTGCATAACAGCAAAAGCGGAAACTGAGACTTTACATCTCCAACACATTTAATCCTGCAAAATCAGATGCTGATGACTCCGATGGCAGCATTGCTTCGTGGGAGCTGCGCGTGGAGGGGAAGCTCCTGGATGATGTATGACTTCTCTCTGCTTCACTGGGGCTGGCAGGACACTAAAGATTGTACTTTGGGGTGGTAGGTTTTACTGGGGGCATCAGCTGAGACAAAACGTGTCTGAATGGCAGTGTTGCCTTGTTGCTGCTGGGAGGGCACTGTGCCCAACTCACGCTCTAATGGGAATGTTGGAGAGTGCAGCAGAAAATGAGGCAGACATAAGGACAGGATAGGTAGGAGGAAGTGGAGAGAAGAGGGCTGAGATGAATCACTTTAAAAAGATGGCAGGGTTCAGATTACAACAGGTGTGATAATTCAGGCCTACAGTGGGCATTGCATGTTGTGAAGGAAGAGCAGGATAACGAGGAGAAGGCAGTACTTCATATTCTTCGGGGGTACAACATGATGTATGAATGGTTGGAGCAAGGATGGAAGAGAGATTTTACCCTTACGAAGTCCTCAGAAACCTCAGTGCTGTCCTTGGGGAGGGCTGGACATTCCTAATAAAGAAGGTGTCATCTATTTGAATAGACTTCACAAACAAATGTTTATATGCTAAACAGATGGAACATGCATGCAGTGGAGAGGGCAAGACCTTCAATCTGTCTGGAGGTAACTGTATATGTATCAGAGTCTTGCTGGAGGAGGAAGTAGTGACAAAGTGCAACATCTGCAAATTGAAGTTAGACAAATTCAGTTTAGAAATTAGAACATATATTTCAATAAAGAAAGATATTCTTTATTGGAACAACATAGCTTTTCAATTACCAGCATTTTTTAATAAGATATTATCTGCATTAAATACAAAGAAATAAATTGGAATCCTGTGGCCTGTATTCTATGGAGAGTTAGATTAGGTAGTCATAGACCTTATATTTTTAAGTATAGATAGTATGAACTGTGCAGTAAACAACAAATACTGATAATTAAATGAAAATAAAAAATTCAAAAGGAAATGGTTTTTCTTAGTGTATGACCAGTCTGTAAATTTACTGTAGTCTGATAAATCAAATCAAGAAATAAGCATTCAAAAAAAACCCCAGGCTGTTAAAAAGAAAGGTATATAGAGGACTTGGGATCATAGAATGGTTTGGGTTGGAAGGGATGTTAAAGTCCATCTCATTCCATCCCACTGCCCTGGACAGGGACACTTTCCATTAGCCTGTGTTGCTCAAAGCCTCATGCAGCCTGGCCTGGAACACTTTCAGGGATAGGTCTGCCACAGCTTCTGTGAGCAACCTGTGCCAGGGCCTCACCACCCTCTGACTAAAAAACGTCTTTCTTAAGACCAGTCCAAAGTTACAGTCTTTCATTTAAACCATTGCCCCTCGTCGTGTCGCTGCAGTTCTTGGTGAAAAGTCTCCCTCAATCTTTCTTACAAGCCCCCTTTAAATGCTCCCCAGAGCTTGTGTTTCTCTGGGCTAAACAACCCCAGCTCTCTCAGCCTGTCCTCTCAGGAGAGGTGCTCCAGTCCTGAGATGATTTTCATGGCTATTCTCTGGATCTTTCTCATGCCGTGTTCACCTTACAAGCCAGTCCTTTTCAATAACATTAAGAGTCAAGGAAATCTTCCCTGAAGTGTGCATTGTTCCACTACTGTTGAGGTTTTTGCATCTCAGCCTGTGTTTGTCAGAGGGAGAACTCAATTAGATTGATCACACTTGTGGTTTACTGTGATTTAATGTTCAAGACAGAGAGACTGAGAAGAAAGTCTAGGACACAAGCTAATAAATGCAGCCTTATACATGTCTGATTCTTCTGCTTGTACAGCTCAGCAAACAGAAACGGAAGTTTTCATCTTTTTTTAAGAGTTTGGTTATTGAACTGGACAAAGATCTTTATGGACCTGACAATCATCTTGTGGAGGTGAGAAGGCTGTGCACCCTTTGCACACAAACCAGTTACTGGTACACATAAACACCCGGTGCCTGTTGCCTCCCTTGTTTAAGGGACCTTGCATTCATTATCTCATTTAAGGTATTTTCAAAGTTTTCAGAATTCCATTCTTCTTAGGAATGTTTGCTAAAGGAATCTTCTCTAAAAACATAGATGTATTAGTGATACAGTGCACATCTTGTAACAGAATATATGAAAAGATGAAAATATTGTGCACATTTCTCCTAAAAAAGTGTGTTAACAGCAGAGCAGATTCTGCACTAAAGCTGAATTGAAATGATTGGGGGTTGGAGGTAGGGGGGTGTTGTAGTTTGGTTTTGTTGTTGTCAGGTTTCTTTTTTAGATTGCCAGATCTTCAGAAAGCTTGTACTTGTCTGATTCTGGCATGGTGTACTGCACAAGATGCACCTCCATGGATAACAGTGAAAAAAAGACCAGCAACTTTGTTTTTCCCTTTGTTAGTGGCACAGAACTCCTACGACCCAGGAAACGGATGGCTTCCAGGTGAAGAGACCTGGGGATGTCAGCGTGCGATGCACGTTACTCCTCATGTTGGACTACCAGGTCAGTGCACTGCTTTTAGCCTGCAACTTAGAGCCACTGGGACCTAGTGCAACAGAACAAACTCATCTTGGCACACACCTCAAAACCCAATATACTTGTACTTGCAATGCCACATGGTCCATTGAAGTTAGAATGATTATTTAAAATTTAAAGGGGACAAATCAAGTGAGTTTCCAATATAGTCTAGCAGAATATTGGACTTGGCATTATGATAATTGGTATTTTAATTAGCCACCTGCATAAAAAATATGCATTTCCTCCTCTAGCTTCTTAGAGAATAGTCAGATGAGTTGCACACAAGTTGCACGTGTGATTCTTTAAAAAAAATTCAGAGAAGTAGCTTTTGCTACCTGAACTAGCTGTGTAGCTGTGGCAGCCTGACCTTGGCACAAGCAATGGATACTGCAGCTGTGGAGCTCACTAATCTGACTGAAATCATATGTGGAAGAAATGTTGCTGTCTTAAGGAAATTGTTAAGAATGCACTTCTGTGAGTAGATGAGATCTCCCTTTTCAATGACAGTTCAGGCTCAGATGCATTTTGGTGGTATAACTTTAAGAACTTGTTCTCTGTCACCTTCTTTTGCCTCCAGGCAAATAGCATCTATTCAGAATGTGAACACTCAATTTTTTGTTAACAGAAAGAAAATTCTATTACTTTTAGGGAGTGTACGGGCTAACTGAAATACTGATATAGGCAGCAAGGATTTTTACTATTAAGATAATATAATGTGGTTTTTTATGCTCACTTTTATTATAAGTTAATGCTTTAAAATAGATATTCTTTTATCCTTAGGTCTTGATCTGTTATAAAGCTAGCTTTGGGTGACCTGCCACCCATCAGGGTAGTCCTTACTTTAATAATATGGTGAATACTAAACCTGAGTATGAGTACACACTTGAAGAAGCATCAAATTCCAAATTATCCAAGGAGTTTATGTTACAGGAGATGGAGAACGGGAAAGTTGAATTGTATCACTGAGATCAGGAAGAGAAATAAAATCCTTTGACTGGTTGTGGTTGGGTAAATGTTTTGGTGTGCACCAGAATGGTGGGAACATGCCTGAACAAAGAGTTCCAAGACTGTGTGTTGATGTGAGACAGCAGTTATTGGCAACAGTGGAAGTGTCATCCTGCCTGCCTTCTCTCTCTCTGTGGTTAACTTCCAGTAGTTAGAGGAAGGGCTGTTCTTTTTCTTCTCCCATTCCTAAAAGTCAAATTTTACATCAATGTTGAAAGGGAAAATTCTTCCTGAGTCTTTGTGCAAGTTTTTATTATTTAAAGCATGTTCTACATGTAGTCTGTGTGCAGGTACAATGATCCTCTTCCACAACACCAATGGTGGGCTACAAAAATACAAACTTGTAGTTTTGCAGTCTCTGCTGCTGAATGGAATGCTTCTCCTGAGGAGCAGAGTCCCCTGAGAATGCAAACTGAAACTTTGAACCTGTGTGTGTGTCTGCTGTGCTCTGTATTGCCCCTGCTTGGCTCTGTGTTGCAGCCTCCCCAGTTCAAGCTGGACCCGCGGCTGGCCCGTCTGCTGGGGATCCACACGCAGACACGCTCGGCCATCATCCAGGCCCTCTGGCAGTACATCAAAACTAACAAGCTGCAGGACTCCCATGATAAGGAATACATTAACTGCGACAAGTACTTCCAGCAGGTAACTCTTTTTTGGACCCAGCAGCTCCTTAGAAGCAAACTGTAACATCCAGCCACAAATTTGGGATGAATGAAAATGACTAATTTTTATTTTCCCTTAATGATTTGCGGTATCCTCAGTACCGAATGGCTTTCAGCAGCCACTACAAATAATATCATTAACACCCATGTGCCAGCGTTGCCAAAACCCCCTGCATCTGGTGGTTCAGAACTCCTACAAAAATTGTGGCCTTTCCAGGGAGGACTTCTGTATTGATTGAATGGTGTTTTTTCCTCCATTGTATCATTTGATACTAAGAAACATAAAATAATCTGCTGATTCTGATTGTCAAATTGTATGTAGATCTATCTTCTTCCCTTCTCTTTCCCTGTTTATGAAGGAAGATGTCATGGAAGATATAACTATGTTTTCTTGAATCTTCTTCAGATAATGAAATACCCTTAATGACCTACATTATATTTTCAAAGTAGCATGTTAAGACTTTCTGTCTTTCACAATGACCTCTAGAATTAACCAAGAAGGCCTCTTAAAAGCATCTCTGCCCTTTCTGTAAATATGATTATGGGGTTTTTTTTGAAAGGTTAATATTGCCTTACATATCACTGCCTTACCTGGCTTTGTTTTTCAGGCTTACAAGACTTATTGTGAAAGTAATTGAATGGTTTGTGACATACTTCTGTGTAAGGAAAGTACTGGCAGTTACAATGAATAAATAGTGTTTTAGCGAGCAATGAAAGTAAATGTTGTGATGAAACTTGTGGCCTGGTTTTCTTTTCAAGTTTTTATTTTCTGTTATTAATTTGTCCCACAACAGTACAAAGTATCCAATGCTTGCAGTAAACCTAAAGACAGCTTTGCATATTTAAAAATACAAAATGCAGCAAAATAATTGTGAGACTCATGGGTATTTTTAGGGATATAGAACCACAGTGATCAGGATTATATAGTTACTCACTTGTTTGTTTGGGTTTTGGTTTTTTGAGAATTACAACATACGGTGTTTTTCACAAATATGAAAACTCTGTATTAAAATCACGTAATAATTTTTGGCAATATGACATTTCTGTTTGTTCTCTTGATTAGATGATTTGATTTCCATTATTTATTTATCTATAGCAAATTTAGACTGAGTTTTGTTTTTGTCAGCCCAAAGAGGAAATGGGGAAGTGGAGGTGGAAAACATTTGAAAAATCATAAACAGAAAGAAAAAGGTGGAAAATGAGTAATTTTAAAATATTTTGGTCAATAATTACAGTCCATCAACTATAACTGGCAGGTAGCAAATTGAAAACAAGCAAAAGGACTCAAGCATATTTAAACTTCGAAACTCCTTGTAATAAAACCTTGCAAATGCTAGAAGTGTATATAGGTTCCAAAAGTGACAAACCAATGGATGAAAAATCTTGGGCTGTTTTAAATGCAAAGCTGTGGAAGTTTGGGGGAGTTTTTTGGGGAAGAATCAGTATATGCTTCTCCTGCTCTTACATTTTTCCTTTAGTATTCACTTTTGGCCACTACCAAGGGCAGGATAGTAGAGTAGATCTGCAGCAGATCCTTTGTGTGACCCTGTACAGATGTACATATCTTATTTTTAGTAAGCAGGAGAGCCTTATCAATTTTACTTATTTTAACTTTCAGTTTAGAAAGTTCGCTAAAATAAGAACTTGTTGAAGCTATCTTCTCCTCGTGCATCTCATTAGAAAATTATTTGCTCTTAGGTCTCCTTTGTCTTAGAACTCTGCTGGAATGCTATGACACCTTTTTGTCTTCTTATCCTCAGAAGATAAGTGAGATGAGAGAGCTGGAAGTAGCTGATTGCTTTTCTAGAAGACTGAATCTCACACCCTGCAAGAGCTGGCTGATCAGAAATAGCTTCATAAGAATACAGTGCTTGCACAGATTTAAATCATGAATGGGATTGTTTTGAGTATTTCTGTTTTTCTTAGGTCTCTGGCAAAATTGTCCTAATTAGCTGATCTTGCTTTCAAAACTGATGCTACTACTTAGGAATCTGGATCTCCTTAAAATAAATTAAATATTTCATTATGAGGTTTTTTTTTTGTTTTTCACTCTAGTACTCTCAGTTTGAGAGATGGAGGCCAAAGGAATTGTAAAAGGGTTAGTAATGGCTTCCAGTCTGAGAGTATTTCTGTAGATTCTATAGTTTTAGCCACATAACTCTTGGAAGGAAAAGTGTGTGTAGCACTCGGGAGCAGTACATAATGCACTAGTGCCTCTGCCATTCCCCTTGTGATACTGGTCTTCTCATTTGGTGTGCCAGCTTTTCTGAATCCTGCACTGCTGTATTGTGGTTATGTCTAAAGACAGTATAGACTAAAAAACTTATCACTGAATGAGTTACCTGACCCACCAGGATCACTGTTGCCAGAGAGGCTTTCAGAGCCTAACTTTGATCACTAACTCCAGTTAGGCAGGAATGTGAGAAGCTTTACAAAAATTCCAGCCACCTTTAGTTTCCAGCCTCCCATCCTCCTCTCACTAATGTGTGTCCTTGATCCCTTTTCCCTTCTTAAAGCTCTTGTCACTCAGGCAGGCATCCATGCCTGGAGTTTGATGTTGAGTATTGAGCCAGTGGTGACAGCAGATGGGATGGAGCTTGGTGTGGAGAGATTTTGGGTGGAAATTCCACAGTCATCTCTATCAAGTGTCAGAATTCAGAACTCAAATAAGGAGTGAGCTGCAGACTTGGTAGGTTTTGTTACTTACTTGTTCTTCAGAAGCTAGCTGGCTGAATTCCTGATGCAGATAAGTCCAACACAGATTTTAGAGTTGATGAAGATGGATCCTCTTCTGTTTTAAAAACAGTTTTCATCAGCAAGGAGATTGTAACACACAGACTGTGTTACAGGCAAAAGCAAGAAAAAAAGGTCCAAAGGTATTTCAAAAGCAGTAGAACCTTGCAAATGGTTCCTAGAGCTGGCTTCTAGGTATTTCTGCTGCCAAATTCACTCACTTGTGAAAACTGTGAATTTCAAAAGATACCCCTATCTGAGGACCCAGAGCATCTGCCTTTTTATGTCTGTTCTACAACCTGAGAGTCCCTTTTTCAACCCTACCTGCATCCTTTGTCTCTGGAGCTGCAAAGGTTGTTTCTGTTTATAGATACAATACTAAGAGTTGTATATCTCTTCTGTCAGGTGAAAATAGTTTCCCTAAGAGGGCATTTGCATAGGCCTGAACATTTTTACAAATTGCTTCCCCATAAGGGAACATTTTAAGGCAAATGTTAATATATAAAAAGTTCAGGTTTGAGATTTTTTAAGGTCAGTTTAATGGAATATCTTTAGAGACACGTCGGTTTGCCTGTTCAGAGCATTAAAAATCTTAATAGGAAACAACGGCTGTAATAATTATATTTCTGAAAACTCCAGGTGCAAAGAGGTTTTCTGTATTCATGGCAATGCACTGCAATTACTCACAGAAAATTTCCAAACTCTACAGCTTTTCATTCTTTCCAGAATATAGTTTTTTTCCCCTGAATTCAGCAGAAATTCATTGTGTGATTTTTGGGTTTGTCCTGTGCAGAGCCAGGAGTTGAACTCAGTGACCCATGTGAGTCTCTTCCCACCCAGCATATGCTGTGAGTCTATGATTCTGTTTAGCTTCTGGACCATAGTACAGAGAAGGTAACCATGAATCATTGTTTGGAAAGGGGTGAATACCTCCCAAGAGGCTGTTCAGGCTTTGGTTAAAAATAAATAGTATCACATTGACTTTATTTTTCCATAATTCTAAAAAAACCCACAGATTACAAATGGTTTTAAAATCCAGAAATGATTTCTTGTACTTTTCTTTAGCATGGAATACTGCAGGAAACATTCCTTGGGGGAAAAGAGGCAAACTGTTTTTTACGTTTTCTCTGGTAAAACAATACAATCATTTTCTTAACAATATGCTGCTGTAAACCCTCAGTAAGAGAGGGAGTGTTTGCTTCTCTCCTGTCATTGATACAGTTGATCGTGAGGTCCCAATAAAGTGTCCTTTTCCCTCCAGCAGCTAAACCAAAAGTGAGATACCTGAAATTGTCACAACCTGATGGATATGTCTGCAAGCCCGGATGAAAGTACAGGGACAGAAGTGACCAAAAATTTAATCTGTGCAAGGAACCTGAATTACAGCTTTCAAAATCACCTTCCGTAATTGCCCTAGTTCCTTGTGATCTGCAGATTTCTTACTTTCTCATTTATCTGCAAGATAGGTTTTGGATAAATAACACTTGTTGTTTATCGTGTTCCAGATCTTCGACTGTCCACGGCTAAAGTTTTCTGAAATTCCTCAGAGACTCACTAACCTACTGCTGCCACCAGACCCGATAGTGATAAACCACATCATCAGGTAAGCTCAGCACTGTCGTGTGCAAAACACTCACTAGATAAAGTACAGAAACAGCTGCAGTAGCTGTAGGGACCAGAATCCAGTTTTTAAAACTTCCAGGTGAATACCTTGTACTTTGTTGTGTGTTTGTTCTATGTGTCATTATTGTAGTTTGTGTAATTCTGAATTATTTTCAGTAGCATGGCACCAATTTTCTAGAAGTATGAAAAAACAGCTTTTGTATTTACTAGAATACCGTTGAGAAAGTTGGTTGGGCTTTTTTCGTAAGGAGAGAGGAGTGAAAGTTTGAACCCACAAAGAGAGATAAAAAAGAAATTGAAATGAGGTATTGTACATCATGGGAAATCATTCTAATCACTGATATATTATGGAAAATGTACAAGAGCATTACGATTTCAAATGCAGGGCCATTCCATGCATGCTTTGTTGGGATTGGGTCAGTCTTATCCTGAGAACACCAAGGAGTCAAGAGATCTCCAGAGACTTACAACAAAGAATGCCTGGATTCAGAGGAGGTCATTGTGACCAAGATACTGAGCTCTTGTATCCTTGTCAAAACAGATGTCTTTGTGGCATAGCAGATGAAACACAACTTTCAGCTCTATAGGGCTCTTCCAGAATGTGCCTTATTTAAGTGACAACTGTGTACATAGAGGAGGGGGTTAAAGAGACTCCTGGGGATTGCAATTTTACTACTTCATATATTTCAATCCTTTCCAAGTTTCTTTGTGGTCAGGGTCAAAACTCTGATTCTGGGTGTTTAAACATTATTATTATTTAAGTTACTGATTTGATTTCCTACAGAATATTGACAGCCAATCTTTCTGAATTTGCTTAAAATTGGGCTCTTTATTCTAAATTTGTAACATACGTAATAAAAAGTTTAAGTATTACATAGGCTATGAAAATAAAGTTTGCTTTTTGATCCATTTGAATATATCAGAGTAATGAAAAAGCAGCTTGGCGGCTGTGCAGATTGAGAGCTGTGTACGTACTGTCATTGGGCTCAACTCAGTGACCTGTCTGATGGGCCACCATAAAGCTGAGGTCCTCAGGGTTAGATAGTCATTGCTTAGAGAAAAATTACAAGGAACTGGTGATTATGTTTGCAGGGGCAGAGAGATGCTGAAAAGGTACTGGAGGAAGTGGTTTTTGTCAGGTACCAGCTAAAGAACAGGTGTGTGTCACAAAGCTACAGCTTTGTGTCTTGCAGCATGCTCTGATACACCATGTGCACCACACAGCACCTGACAACCTTGAACAGTTGTAATATAACAGTGTGGAAAAGGAGGAATTCATTTCCTGGGAACAAGCAGTACTTTTGCAGTGAAGTCTTTACAGTGTCGGGCTAAGCTAAAATAAGTCTGAAAGTCTGTCACCGAATTTAAAGAAAGTAAATAATTTTTAGACTTGTCACAGAATAATTTACAGTAGAAAGGATTGCTGGTCGTCATTGAGATCTCCCCCGTCCCAACTCAAATCAGGTTCAAAGTCTATCCAGGCTACTTAAGGGCCTGGTCCAACCAAGTTTAAAACAGGGTCACACAAATGCTCTGCCCTGTCACCCCGCATTCAGTTTTCCAGAGTGAATGTAGTCAGCCACTGAAACAGTACAGGCCAACTGCCTGTCCTGGTTTAATCCAGTCTTCAGCTCAGGCTGCCCATCCACTCGTTCTTTCTCCAGCAGGGCAGGGGGAAGTGTTGAAAATGTAAAAGTGAGAGAATTCATGAGTTGAGATAAAGGCAGTATAACAAATGATGATGGTGATGATTATGATGATGGTTATGAACAAAATCCAACAGTACAAGTGACACAGATGAAAACTATTGCTCACCGCTGAGTGATGCCCAGTAAGGCACTGAGCAGTGAACACCTGGCCCAGTTTACTGCTCAGGATGGCGCCACATAGTTTGGAGTATCTCTGTGGTCAGCTGGGGTCAGCTGTCCCAGCTGGGTCACTTCTCAGCTCCTTGTGCACGCCCAGCCTCCTCAGCGACGGGCAGCGTGAGGAGCTGAAAGGTCTCGGCATGCTGTAAGCAGCTATCAGCAATAACAAAAACATCTCCGTGTGACCAGCCATTTCCAGCACAAATTCACAACACAGTCCCATACCAGCTGCTGTGGAGAAAATGAACTCTAGCCCAGCCAAAACCAGTGATCTACTACAGGGAATTTTTCATCACTAGTGATTGTGAGTATATGTGCTCTTAATTCAGATAAATCCTCAGGCCTGCCTTTTACAGGAAGATCAAGAAGATAAAAATTATTCATTCTAGCTCTGGACAATATGCAGAGAGACAAAAATTTGAAGTATTCTAAACTTGTTCTAGAAACTATAATAGTATTGTAGAATCACTCTCTGGGCACCAACAACCTTCCTTTTTTAAAAAAAACGGAAGAAACAATGAAATGGGATTGAAGTGGACATAAAGTAGAGATGAACAAAAAGTCTCTGATCTTGACAAATATTTTAAATGCTAGGTAGATTCAAACACGCAGTGTGCAATTAAAAATATAGATTCTGTAGTGGTTTCTGATCCCCACAATACTGAATGCATCAAATTTAAAGCTGGTGGAAGTCACATCTTACCTGAGCTCAAGCTAGAAGTGGAGATTTTCTTGAGTTGCACTCTTAATTGCAGCTGACACACCTGAAATCAGAGGTGAAAAGAGTAACCTCTGTGGCATTTCCATTTCTGCAAAGAAGCGAGACATCTTCCACACTAGTAAAGAACACAAGCAGACTGCAAAGCATAGCTCTCCAGTATTCTTCTAGTACAAGCAGGTTATTTCTGGCTTCCTCCTTTTTGACTACCATTATGATTTTTACAAGCCAGTTCCTTATAGGGAGTGAATTGCTCATACTGCAGTGAGTTTCAGTTGCCTCTCACCCTAATCTCGTGCTCCTCCAAGGGGAGGCTGGCCCTGTCTGTGCTTCACCCGTCCACGTGGCCGTCGCACTCTGCCAGGCGATCTCCTTTTCCCTTTTCTCCTGCAGGCTGGAGAAGCTCTTGCAGCTTCTCTCGGCAGGTCTGTGCTCCAGCCCCCATCCTACTGAGCCTCTCTGCGGGCCTCGCTCCAGAGTGTCACATCTTTGTGGTGCTGTGCCCACCAGTCCAGATCCAGTTTCAGCAGCGTGGCCTAGCAAGGGAGAGCCTCTTTCCTGGTCTTGATGGCAACACCTGCACTAATACAGTCCCTTTTGCAGCTGGCCTTTGCTGTGGCTGCCTTACCCCAGGGACTCCTTCTGCACTTGCTGTCTGTTCATCAGGGCCCTCAAGTCCTCTGCTGCCAACCTGTTTTCTACCCCGCCGGCGCCCTCCTGTCCCCCTGCATGGTGTCATTCTGTGCCAGGAGCAGACCTGTTCCTGTGCTGAACTTGCCCATGCTGAAGTGCCATCCTGTTTGTGCAGCCTGTCCGGCTGCCTCTGCACAGCCCTGCTGCCCTGGCTGCCCTGGGCTCGGGGCCCTGGGAGCCTGAGGACAGGACTCAGCCAGGAGCAGTGGAGCCAAAGACAGCGTGGAGCCCTCCCTGTGGCTTTTGACACGAGCAGCAGAACCAGGCCCGGACCTGGGGTTTTTCTTTAGCTTTCCTTCTGCTGCTGAACTTCTTCCAGGTGGCCACAGCATCACATATTCTCAGAATGTTTGAGGTTGGAAGGGACCTCTGGAAATCACCTGGTCAAATGAACTCCCTCTGCTCAAGCAGAGCCACCTGTAGCAGGTTGGCCACAGCCATGTTTCAGATGGCTTTGGAGTGTCTCCAGCATGGGAGACTCTGGGCTGGGGTATCAGCAGATGGGCTTTGAGGGTCTTACTGGAACTTGTGCTATTGCTTGGTCACCCTTACAGTAAAAATGTGTTTCCTGGTGTTCAGATGGAGCCTCCTGTGTTTCAGTTTGCACCAACTGCCTCTTGTCCTGTCACTGGGTACCACTGAAAAGATCCTGGCTCTATCTTCTTTAAACCCTCCCTTCAAGTTTTGATAAGTTCCCTCCCCACCAGCTTTCTGGTTTCTAGGCTGAATAGTCCCAGACGTCTCAGCCTTTCCTCAGCAGTGAGGTGCTCTAATGCCCTAATCACTTCATGGACCTTTGCAAAATTCTCTCCATATATCTCTTGCACTGGAAAGCTCAGTAGCTCCATATATCTCTTGCACTGGAAAGCTCAGCACTGAACACAGTACTCCAGGTGTGTCCTCATCAGTCTTGAGAACAGAGTAGGGTCACCTTCCTCCACCCACTTACAATGGTCCTAATGCAAATCCATCCCTGGAAGTTCTTCCGCTCCTCCAAGTCTGTCAAGCTCAATTACATCCTGAGCAAATTTTTTTACTACCTACTGCAGATGTACACAACCCACACATTTCCCAGGTAGGGTTGAGAAGCCAGCATTTTTATATTGCAAGTGATAGTAACAACTCTGATATACCAACTACTGCACTGAAGACTGTTTTCTTTGCTAAGAAACTTTAGTTTAACAATAAAGTAAATGTTACGTCTAAACGTTGGCAAATTAAATATAAATTTAGGACTGGACAAGCCAAATAATGGGACTGGTGTTTAGTGCAGCAGGTCTCAGGAGGATGTTAAAAATTAAATTTGTTTGTCTGGGCAAATGCTCCAGCTCAAAAGTCTGAAATCTGACTGACAAAAGATGAGAGAATATACCAGAATATGAAAATACATAAAGATACCCTGTTCTTAATCTTTTTTCACAGCATCTGCAGCAGGCTTTATTGAAGAGTGAATTCTGGGCTGGATTAAAATTCATGCTGATTCATTATGGCAGTTCTCATGATCTTGTGCTATATTCTCCATAGTGTTGACCCCAACGATCAGAAGAAGACGGCCTGTTATGACATAGATGTAGAAGTTGAAGACCCATTAAAGGGCCAGATGAGTAGTTTTCTTCTCTCAACAGCTAACCAACAGGAGATAACAGCATTGGATAACAAGGTATGAGCC
Source organism: Muscicapa striata striata (assembly GCA_030060385.1). Taxonomy (NCBI): domain Eukaryota; kingdom Metazoa; phylum Chordata; class Aves; order Passeriformes; family Muscicapidae; genus Muscicapa; species Muscicapa striata. The sequence goes on along the minus strand of JAREIS010000477.1, from coordinate 14,302 downwards.
CAGGAAGCAAGTATCCATCCCATGGTCCATGTACTCATTGTGTAGCTTCATGTGGGTTTGGTGTCATGCGTCAAAGGCAGTAATGTTGTGAGATGGGACTTGTTAAGGGTGTGTGCTTTCAAGGGATGAATCAGCCAAATGCAGTGGGAATACATCAGGGTGAATGGCATTCCCACTTAGGATTTGATCCAAGGCAACATGGTTGTTGAGGTGATAGAGTTTCACAGGTAGTGTATCGAGTCCCCTGACACTTGAGAACCACCTGAACTGTACTGTTAACTTTCTATGGAGAGGTCATGGTATCTTACCAAATTGCTAAGCCAAAGCTAGGAGAATCTCATACTCAGGCATGGGTTTTGTGTTCATAACAGCAGCATGGCTCTCTGTGTTAGGTGGAAATCTGGAACATACATGGCAGGAAAATCACTTGGAGTATTTTTGCAGTTTTAAGTGTTAGTGGAAGAGGATTGTGTGCACTTCAAACAATAGTATCTGTCTTAAGGCAGTAGTGGGTTTTGCATGCTGTTTTACGGGCTCGTGTCCTAGGGGCTGATAGGCAGTTCTGGTACATGTCAATGGCTGATTTGGGTCAAAAAGAGATAAAGAAAAATGCCTTCTCAGAGCAAGGCCCAGGTTTTCTTTGTTTACTGCTAATACAAACAAATATGTTAAACTCTGGTCTTCATGGAGTTTTAAAGGGGCTCTGGGCACCAGCAATGCAGTGGATTCTGGTCACTGTTGCAGTGTCTTTGCTGTCATGGCTCTTGAGGACGGTCCTTTCCAGCAGGGCAGCTGCTCAGTCAGTTGGCTCCCAGCCTATATAAGCTTGCAAGCAGCATGCATAGGGTTATTCTGTTCTCGGTCCCACTCGCCTTTTCCCGTGTCTGTGTCACCTCTTTTTTGAATATTTGCTACAGCACAAGGCAAGCTGTGTTCAGTGAAGCTACTGAAGTAACTGCTGGGTGAATGGGCATGGGCTGCCCCTGTTACCCTCTGTGCATTGCATTGCTTTCCTGCCGTGGAGTCCCCTCCTGGGAATTCAGCATACACCAATGGAATTCCCTCTGCACAGCCACACCATTTTCCCAAAGAAGGAATTATTTTAAATTGACAGCAGCTCTCTTCTCTTAACATACCATGTAGTAGCTACACTGGTGGCCTTGATGGCTTAACCAGATCAGGGGATGATAATTTTCTCCCACGTGCTTGGTCACCTTAGCTGTTTGGGCAAAAGAGATGAATACATGAAGTTAAACAAGATACGTTTACTATTTCAAATTAGAATGTTAGAGGAACAGGGTAGCAAACGGTCGCTTTTGTGTGTGTTCATGTGCAAATGATTCATGAACTGTCCTCTACCTGTTCATACTTGATGATATCCATTATAGGACCCTAACTCTTCCTCAGTCTTCGTTCTTCCCAGCTAGTTAATATTTCTGCCATAATATTTCTGAAGATATGATTCATTTTTTAGAAACCTTCCATATTAATGATTTCTCATTGTTCACACTCTTCTTTTTGCAGCCATTGTGACTTTTACAGACTTTCTCTTAAGAAAAAGTCTAGAAGTCATGGCTATTCATTTGACATGGACTTGATCAGGAAACCCTAGAGTTTTTAAGGATTACAGTAGGATATTGAAGATGTGATGATGATGATGGTAACCAGGGGAATAACTGCTTTCTTGTACTGGGCACTGCTTACCTGCATATTTATGTAGCACCTTTCCTGAAAGATCCCAGTCTTAGCAGGCAGAGTGATTCTACACAGGGAATTATTACATTTTACAGTGGCATGGCTTAGTTCTGCATGCCGAGCAGGAGTTCAGTGCAGGAAGTGAAGGAGAATCCTATACATACTTGTATTGCAGAAGTACAAGTGAAACCAAAATGTAGTGGCAAGATTGCAGTTAAGTTGCTGCTTGATGAATTGAAAAAACCCTAGGAAGGGCTGCACAAGTTTGTAGTGTTGAATTGTCACCTTTGTACATTACTAGGAGTACAAAGATAGTAACGGAGCTGACCTGATGGTCACTGGAGCATGGGAGAAATTAAAGAATATCTGCTTTCTTTCTTTTCTGTCAGATTCATGAGACAATTGAGTCCATAAATCAGCTAAAAATACAACGTGATTTTATGCTGAGTTTCTCCAAGGATCCCAAAGGATACATCCAAGACCTTCTCCGGTCCCAAAGTAGGGATCTTAAGGTGAGCTAAGGTTTGAAAAAGAATGAAGAGTAAAATCAGAATGGAAAAATTTTATCTAAATGTACATAGAGTGCATAGCCAAACATCTAGGATGGATAGTTGGTGGCAGACAGACGATGAGTGGACTACTGCAATCCCAGAGTAGACAAGTATGCAGGAAAGATAGTTTAGGTTGTGTTCTGATTCCAGTGGAGCAGTGGCATTTCACTGGAGTGGTAGGTCAATTTGTGGCTGGTTCAAAATGCAGGGCTTTGTTGATGTATTCTATAAATTCAAAGCTGTGTAAAACTCAGCAGGAGCATCCTATAGTATGAGAACACAATCTAGGTGTTGGTTCATAATTTAATCTTATCAGCTGTCCTTGAGTTTTTCTTTGAGATATGCAAGAAATGGAATGTAAAGAAGTTCAGTTGTTTGGCAGCAAAAATTAATAATTTGTTCCTCATAAAGTTTCACATTTTCTGCCTTTAACTGAAATGCCTCAAAATCAGTTGTATTATTGAATCCATGAAATTATTTTAATAAAATTATTGTGTCTTTCTTCTATAAATGCATATCGTTAAGTGGATAGTCTTCCAAAAATCTACTGTTAAGATTATGGTTATTATTATTTATGTTGTATTCAAAGGGGACAGGCATCTGAAAGTATGTTTAAATAAAGCATACTTTGACTTGAGGAACTTACAAACAAAGGTGTTGTGGAACTTCTCTAGCTATATTCATGGAATAGTTGTTCAGAGTTTTCCCTGACTGACAGCTAGTCCCATAAGAGCCTTTGCTATTAATGTTCTGCCCTGCTGGCATCAGAGTTGTGATTCCACAACACTGCTTTTCAGAATATACCAATAACTTTCTTTACCTGTGATTCTGTGATGCTGGAGACATAGTCATCAGAATTCTATTTTTTTTAGAATGGTTCTAACCCTCTGCTGCCCTGTCTCTGGAGGCAGATTGGACAGGGCTTGGAGCATCTGATCTTGGACACCTGACCTGAAGGTGCCCCTGCCCTGGGGCAGGGGATGGAATGAGATGAGCTTAAAGGTCCCTTCCAACACAAACCATTTGATCATTCTGTGATCCTATTTTGGCAGTAAGCACACATTGTCCATTTGCTTTGGGCTTTGAGAACAGTTCTGACCATTTTTATGTGTAATGTAGATAAATTTTCACTCTGGGTAAATCTGAAAGTTTCTCTGTGTGGTAGAAGAGCTATGGTGGAAAATGGTTTTATTTTTGTCACAGGTGATGACTGATGTGGTTGGAAACCCGGAGGAAGAACGCAGAGCTGAATTTTATCACGAGCCGTGGTCTCAAGAAGCTGTTAGCAGATATTTCTACTGCAAGGTATGAAAGAAATATCCACACTGCTGACTTAAAAATGCATTTCCTGCCACTGAGCAATTTAATCTGCTAAACTGTACAGCGTGTCTTTTTCTTTCAGATCCAGCAGCGCCGACAGGAATTAGAGCAATCTTTGGGAGTGCGTAACACATAAGTACTGCTCACAAGATTCCATTGGCATCATGACCACCGAACCAACCAGTGGACTTCTCAGTGTTACTCAGCTCACTGTTACACATGGATCTGCTTCCTGACTGGATGAGAATATGCTGTCAACACACTAGTCAGAACACCAGCTTTAGACTGACCCTTGAAAATCTTGCCCAGGACGAATGTCTCAAACCATTCCATGCCAGAGACAGCACCATACAAGTGTGAAAGATGACTGAAGGTTCACTCATCAACGCACATTGTGAAGTTTTAGGGGGAAGTTAGACACTACATGGCAAATCCTAATGGGCTGTGCTTAGGTCATGGGTGGCACCGAGGGGGAGGCTGAGATGGGTGTTCTAGGAGACTACAGATGTAGAGAAATAAATGCAGTTCTTACCCTATGGTACCCAAGAGTTTCAAACAGTAGCTTATCTGGAATTAGACAAGATAGTCTTTCTTACAGCTGTGGAATGCTTTATATTCCTGAAGAGAGTTTTTATTTCAGCTGGACCAGTGCAAGAAGCTATCTCACCATCTGAAAGAGCAAACTAGGAGCCTTCGCATCCTGGAATGCAGAGCCCGTCTGGAAGGAAAACATACAGCCAGGCCATCTCTTCTGCATCTCTTCTCTTCCCCTTGTCCTAGCAGTGAAAGGTGGATTGAATCACATTATCACTAGATGGGTGTGATCCCTACACTGTTCTGAGAGAAAGCGCATCATCCCTGGGATAAGAGTTTCTTATGCATCCTTAATATCCATGGTATTAGCAACAAATGAGACATTCTGAGAAAACTAAAATAACGTAACGATGCTTTGCTGATGCCTGCCTTTAACACAGCAGATTATTAACAATAAGTATATATGTAAAATAACAGATTGATTAAATGTTTCTCTGTGTGCCTGTAGGGTTTATCACTGAAAAGAACTTCCTAATTCTTGGTGTCAAGTCCAAGAAGCTTAACTTGATGTCACATGGTAGTTTTTCCTTTACTTCAGGATGTTAACAGAGTCCTTGGATTGGTCTCACATTTTGATCGTAGGTGAACTGCCTCTTACTATGAATTTTTTAGCTTTCCCACACATTATACACGCTGGTTATTTTGGATGCTGTTGAGTTACAAAGCACTATCAGCCTTAAATAGCACAGAGTACATATCCCTTGGAAATCATCTTCTTTGTAAATGTACAACAAATTCAGACAATGGGAATTTATAGAACAATTACTTGGAAGCAGGGACATCTTCCTTAAATCCTTCCCCTCCTCATTTTTTGTAGTGCACAGATGAGTTGTAATTAAAGGCCCAACATGATTTCTAGTCTAAAAAGCTGGTGCCAGCGTATAACTGTCCATTTGATGTGGCACTGACAATCCTCTTCTGGGTACTCCTTTTCACCTCCTTTCTTTCACTTCCTTGGAAAGAGAATCAAGTTCACATGTGGTATGGAAGGAAGGCAGCTCTTCTGAATAAATTCATTTTTTCTCTAGTGTTGTGTTTTCTACTGTCTTTGCCAATTTCCCTCTTAGTTTAACAAAAAAGTTTCTTCTGTTCGGTCACAGAAGAGATAGTCTTCTCTTTAGCGCTTTATTTAATCTTTGTTTTCACATTAATGGTGCCATAGCTTTTAGTCCATCTGTTGTGTTCAGAGATGTCTTGGAAAATTTACTTTTGGTTGAATTTATGTGATGGCAGTACTCTCACTCTCTGTTGGTGTGAGAAAAAATATGGCAGTACCTTGTTGTCTGAGGCCTTTTACTGGGAATGGCTTTTTGAAATTTTTCCCTCTTGTGTTAAAACCACTTTTCACAGTAAAATGTGAAATCCTGCAGTCTTGAACTGGTTATACTGAGGGTCTGTGAGGCTGCCACAGTGGTTGACTTGAAATGTTACTTAATTTAGGACTCTGCTAATTGGACTAGAAGCAAGCATTACAAGGGAAAAAACAGTGGGGGTCATCTGCTACTGTGCTTCCATATTTGTTATGCTGCTGCGTCCATTGTGTGCATGCTGCTCAGTGTATAAAACTCTTGTTTGTATGTGGCAAACAGAGCAGCTACATTCAGGGGCTGTGCTCAGTCTGCGGGAATAAGAAATGCAGAGAAAGATACGCAGGGATATGAGAAGGGCATGGGACTGAGATAGATGCCTGCAGAATGTCTGCCAGGGAATTCTGGGGTTTGAGAGCCTTCCTGCTGAAGTGGTAGATATTTGAGAGCAATACCAGTGATTTGCCACAGCTGACAACATGCTAGAGTGCAGCCTGGTTTAGAGCCTTGTAGAATTAATTGGATGGATCTGGTTCCAAGTCACTTTCAGAGCAAATTAGTGAAACTAATGTGGTGCTGGTGCCACAACTGCATCACTGAAAGCTGAAGCTCTGTCAAGCAGCAGGATTATACCGAAATGGCTGTGTGCATGAATCAGCCACTGGAGATGGCACTGGAGATAGCAGTCCAGAATCTAAATTCTTATATCCCACTGTCTATAAAAAAAAAAGACTGACCACTACCAGTGAGTCTTAGGAATTGCTGTTAGGTGTCTTTCCTTTGGCTAAACTGGGGTTTGAGATTTTGATGTCTTTTTCCAGTGTTCAGGAGCTGTTCGGGTCTTTTACGACTGAGAAAAATGTTGTCCTTTGTTCCATAGGTGAAGCTAAGAGCTTGCTTGTTTACAAAACAAACAAGTTTTATTTGAAGAGAAATAATGGAGCAATACTGGAAGCAACTAGATCAAGTGTTGCTTGAGCATTGAAAATGAAAGGTAGTGGCTCTGAACAGGCAGGTAATTATGGCAAACTGTGAATGAGAAATTTATTTTAAGTTCAGGATGGTTGTCTTTTTGTGTGTATAAAAGATGACAAGAAGATGTTTCAAGGTGTTCTGTTGCCACAGTAAAATACAAATCTATGCATACTGCAAAAAAACATTCTGTGCGTGGAAGTAGTTCATGTATAGATGATAATACAGATTGTTGGAAAATATGGCATTAACCTAGGAAAGGGTTCAACAGAATTCTGGAGTACCAGTAGGAGTGAAATGTATCTTGGAGCAGAAGTGTTGATGTGGCAGGTTAGAAACAGGTTTTTTTTAGTCTTCTGGGTTGTTCGCCATGAGGTAGGAATCAGATCAAATGTTTCTTAGATTGAAGGGGAAGCAAATGTTCAGTTATGGAATAAAGAGAATACAACAGTGAAAAAAGGAAATGTAAAAATGGAGCAGAGTGCCACTGAAGTGCCAGTAAGACACAGCACGAGATAATGTGTAGAGTAGTCTTGGAAACAGCAGAGCCCAGGTGAGTGTGTGCGGACACCGAGGGCACGTGGCAGAAGAGAGACAGTCTCAGTCGGGGTGTAGCCCGGGAAGTGGGGGCCAAGGACAGAAACAAAAGTTTTGCAAATAACTCTGAGACACTGTCAAAGCATTTTCACTGTTGATTCAGCTGTTCAGCATAGCAGGGTTGGTAGCTGACATCATCTCGGCTGGCAAGTTTTTAACACCACATTGTTTAGAACTTATCCTGTGGAAGCCAAGTGAAAATATTAATGTATAAATCAATATTGGTATGTATCCTAGGGCTCCTAATTTTGCCAAAATGTTAATCAGGTATTAGCTAATCAGGGTTGTTGATCTGGTTTTGTGTGGAGAGCTCTTCTATGGCAATGAAAAAAGATAAAGAGGGAAAGAAGGCTCTTTTTTCCTAAAGAAAGCGGTCTCCTTTCTGTAACTGCTCTGTTATTTAATAGGATGTATCTGTTCTGCCAGATCCTGTATTATAAGCATATTTTCCAAGCTCACTGAAGAGAGGAACTCCATTTAAAAAAACACCTGTGGGTTTGTGAGATTGATCAAATACGTGTATAAAGAATAGGGGGAAGGGTTCCTCTACTCTGTAGCCACCACATCCATTGTATGATGCTGAGTGATTCGAGTGATTCGTAGAAGAGCCTTTAACAATAAATACTTTGTTTCTTTGTATCTGGTGCAACAACTTTGTTAATGAAGACAGGTACCTTGGTTTCTTTCTGCTCCTGATAATGGTCTCTAGTGTTTGGATTTCTCTTCACTTGTGAATGCACACACAAGACAGGCAAACATTTACAGGTTTTAATGGGTTTTGACAAAGGTGAGAACTGTTTTGCCTTAGATCTTTCTTGTGAACTCCTTTTTTCAATAGATTCCACGTTCAGCCATTTCATACTCAATAAGTGAGAAATCCTTTCCGTTGGAGAGATCTGGTTCCTCTTGGGTTTGGGTGCTGAGAGGTGGTGTAGGAATTACACAGTCACCATCTCCACTGTGGTAGCAAATAGGTGGATGCCACTTCTATTAAAAAATCAAATGGAGTTTCTTCTACTATGTGTAATATGTCATTGTAGTTCTAGATCGAGCCAGGAGCTTCTGAAGAGGAGACACATGCCAGCTGTCCATTGTCGATTTGGCTGGGAATATTGTTCTGTTCCAGTGTGGCTGGATGGAGCGCTGGGGAACATTGTGGTTTGTCAGCTTCAGAGTTTGATTGCAAAAGTCACTGAAAAAACAATGAGATCAGAGTGGTGCTGTCAGACTCCACTTGACATCTTTGCTTTGTGTTGGAAGTGGTTGTGTATTTGCACTGCAGGGAATCAATGTCCCCTTCCCAATTCAGCCCAGAAGGTCCCAAAGGCTCTTGTTAGGAATATTCCTTAGTTGCTTTCTTTCATTTCTGATAACATAATCTCCAGACTGCCATGAGCAATTCCTTAATTTCTCCTGGAGAAAACCACGTGGCTGAGGCAGTTTGCAAAGGAGCCCAGAGTTGTGTATGGAGAAGGGAGCGCAGTGTGTCCTGACAAGCTGCTGCATCTGCCTGTGTTCTTATTCCAGGAAAAAAAAATGCTCTATGCCAAGCCTCTTTCAGTTCTTTCACCTAGAAAAGCTCATCCTGTAACACAGGGTGGAGATGGTTTTTCCTCGGGTGCTTTGGCTGGACTGGGATCACTCCGCAGCTGAGGAATAATTTCATTTTTCCAGAAGAAAGCAGAAAAATCATGGACTTTCATGTACAAATGGTTGGAGAGAAACTTGGAAGAAGTCTTGCAACTTGTTTATAGATGTATAACTTGTTTATAATAAATATCTATATATTTATATATAACCCATCTTTCCCTGCCCCAGCGCGTGCCATGGTCGTTTCCTCTCCGGGTTCTTGTTTCCCTCTTTGTCTCTGTATCCCTCAGTCATTGCTGTGTGTTTGGCACTTTTTCTGTGTCCTTCTCCGTGCCTCTCTCGTGTTCCTGTTTTATTCTCTGTGGAGCTCCCTGTGCCATTGGTTCCCATGGGCATGTTCCATTCGCTGTCCCTGTTCTCTTTTAATCCCTCTCTGTGTGCAGCCCATCCAGTATCCCAGGTGTTTTTGATTTTTGTTTTTTAAAATTTTTTTCCATTTCATCCTGCACCTTGATCTTCATTTTTTTTCCTGTGTCCTCTCTGCTGGCACTCGCTCTTTCTGCCTCTTGTTGCCTGTGTCTGGGGGGCTGGGGAGGAATTTGAGCCCTTCTGGGGGCTGCTCCCCCTCCTTGTGTGAGCAGAGTCCCTTTTGGGGGAATGGACACATGGGATGGGTTCGAATAAAGCGCCGTGCTCCTGCCCGGGGCAGCTGGAGTCGTTCTGTGCCTTCTAATTGGGGGTGAGGAAAAAAGGCTGAGGGGGGCAGGGGGTGGAGACTTGGGGGCTCCGATGTCGTTTGGGGCACCCCAAGGTCCCTGGGAGAGGGAGCCACGCTGCGGTGCAGGAGCAGGTGAGTGCGGAATGGGGGGGTCGTGCTGGGTGCCCTCCCCCAGAGGGACCAAAGGGTGCCAGGACATTGACAGGGAGGGCTGGGTGTAGAATACAGGAAAAATATAAATATACAAAATACCTAACTATAGCTGAAATAAATGTTTTATTGGTTTTATTTGGTTAGAGGCAGGGTTTTTAATAAGTAATATAATTATCATAAACAACAATACAAATATACAAATAATCAAGATATACAAACAAAACTAAAAATATATATGTATCTCTAAATATATATGTACATATATATTTAAAATATAAACAAATAGAAGTATATATATAGGATATAATATAAATAATATTGTATATATTATAGTGTATAGTACATAATATATAAATTACAGAAATAAATATGAGAAATATAAATAGAGAAATATATTTAAATATAGTTTAAAATAAAGGGTTTTTTTGTTTCTATCTGGTTAGAGGCAGAGCTTTTTGATAAATAATGTTTAAAAATATAAACATATAAATATATGTAAAGATATGTATATACATAAACTAGAAATAAATTTTAGTAATGTAAAGATTATGTATATAATAATAAAAGTGTAGTGTATATGTTATAATATAATGTAAATTAAACTGTATAAAATGAATAATATATATATAATGTTGAATATGAATATGAGTAGAAATTAAATATTAAAAATAGGTATAATTTTTCTATATCTAAATGGGTTTTTTTTGTTTTTATTTGGTTAGGGGCAGGGTTTTTTTTTAAGGCATTAATTTAGGAGGATTTTTTGTAGGATTGGGGCTCTCCTTTTTGCTCCGGGAGCTCGGGGCTGGCCCCAGCCTGGGATCTCTCCTGCAGGCAAGTGTGACACGGTAGGGAAGGGAGCCAGGCGGTGCTCTGGGACTGTAAGAGTCGGTCCGAAGTTTCTCTGATCTGCCTCACAACCATCATCAGAGACTGAGACCCTGGGACCCCCCCCCTCTCTCTGGACCTGAGTTCTGGCCTGGCCGAGGTGGATGCTCGCCAAGGACTATTTGTGGGTGTGCCTGCAGCTTGCCATGGTACACTGCTCTCGAACAGGGTACTGGCTGTAGTGTCCTGTTCCACCTGTTTCTTGGAGCGATGATCTCCACATACAATAGTCCATAAATCTCCCCACCTTTTGGCCAGAAGCCACTCGCTTTAGAAAAGGACTATAAAAAGTGACTTTTCTAAAAGGACTTTTGAGATCTCTTTCTCCCCAACGGACTGAAGACGCGTCTGTCATTGGAGGATGCGCCTCGTCTGTTGGTAGCTATATCCCATTGTTATAGGTAATAAACGAATCAAACCGAATTAAAAGGTTAAATTGGCAAATTTTATTTTCGCGACCAAAACACGGTCCTACAAAGCCACAACCGGAAAGTACAACACCGAGCCCGGGTTCGGAGTTGGGTGAACACACGGTGTTACCCAGCCTCTGTCGCACTGGGTCCCCTGGTGTTCACACTGCCGTCTTGGTTGAACCCCTTTTTATACTGTTTTTCATAGCCTGGAGCAAGACAGTCCTTTGTTTCTTTCAAATTCAGCTCTGGTGTCCACATAAGACAAAGTCCTTCCTGCTCTTTGACGAGATTTTGTGTCCGTTGTGTATTGCTTTTAGGTGGTGGTCTTCATCCAGAGTCGGGGAATGCAGTCCTGGGAGGGGGGGGAGTGATGGGATTTTCTGGAAATGCTGCTCCTCCTTGAGTTTCCAGGTTTCCCCAGGAGATAGATGCTTATCGGTAGCAGTCTGACCTGTAGATATGTTAATTTACCTAGCTCTGAGGCAATCACTGCCTTTACCTGGGCTCGTTTTTTTTTTTTTTTTTTTGCGCACTTATTTTATATAAAACACGAATTACAATATGGTATATATATATATATATATATATATATATATATATATATATCACACCATCCTCTCCCTCCCTCTCTCTCTCTCTCTCTCTCTCTCTCCACCGCAACATTGAATTGTAACACAATAAACTGCATTGCTGCTTTCTGCTTAACTAAACCTGAGTCTTCGCCTTTTGTCTTTTGCACCCTGGGGTCGAACGAACCATCACGACTCCCGCTCGGGTTGGGCGGGGCGTGACAGGGACTTCCAATCTACACAAATGTTTTCCAAATGTATTTGCAGAGATTCAGCTGTGGGGAAGCTGCAGGGAAGGCTGCCCGGCACAGCCCCCCAAAATGGGGCTCCCCCGACTGGGCTCCCGCAGAGGATGGGCAGTTGCAGCCCCTGTCATTCCTGTGAAATTCGGTAAGTCTGGGGAAGGGTGTCCTGACTGTCCCTGTCTCCAAGCAAGCTGTGCCTTGTCCAGAATCCCTGCCTGGGCAGCCCGGCCCGGCACAGCTCCGTTCCCCGTCCCGGGCTCACCAGAGGGAGGCAGAGCCACCAAAGTGCGGGTCAGGCTGGAAAGGGGCAGGCAGGGCCTGCAGCCACAGCAGGGGGAAGGACAGGAGGCAAAACCTCTCCACCAGCCCTGGGCCCAGCCTGCCCAGGAGAAGCTTCTGAGAGGCACCGGGGGCTCGGGTTTGCCCGGAGAGCTGCAGCTGTCGGGGGGGTGACCCAGCCCCGGCAGCACTGCAGGGAAATGGGGCACGTAATGGCCCGCAGGGGTCAGCTGCAGTCCTTAAAAGCAGGGTCTGCTTTCACCACTGCCTTTTGCTGCCTGCAGGGACCTGTAGTGTGGGTTGGGAACTCCTGCTGGGAGACTGTCTCCATGCAGGAAGCAGCGCAGGGGAGTGGCCGAGGGAGCTGTACTGTGTGTACCTGTCTTGGTTTATGTTGCATGTACCTTTATTGTGTGTACCTTTATTGTGCCAGGTAGGGTCGGAGCTGCCCTGCCCTGGCACACACTTGGCTAGAACAGAACTTACAGAACTTTATTGTTCATCTCTTTTCTATGGGGTTTTGGGTAGAAAATGTGTGGGGATAACCTCTAGCTGTCAGGTAGCCACTTGTTGACCACCTCCTGTTGTCTTGCAGGTCCCTGAGGTGGATTCCCATCTCTGCAGTCCCCAATGCCACCGATTTTCCTGGAATCTCCCATTCAGTGTTGAAGAGCAGCAGCTGGAGGATGTGTTGGAGCATCTCTTCAGTGCAGCCTTTCAAGTGAGGGTTGCAGTCAGTGTGTCAGCTGCAGTGTGTGACAGTGGGAGTGTGTGACTGTGTCTGTCTGGGAGAGTTTGTGTCTGTCTGTCTGCTCCTGTCTACCTCTGTGTGTGTGTGTGTGTGTGTGTGTGTGTGTTTGCTGACTGGTTCTAACCTTGTGCGTGTGGTTTTTACCTTTCACATTTCTCAGCTCATTTTTAAATTTAGAACAAAAACTCCCCAGCCAGTGGGGTTGGGCTTTTTCCCCCCAGCTGGGTTTTTCCCCTCGGTCCCAGCCGACGAGGCAGGTTCATGCCCAGAGTTTGGGCAGGGCAGTCCCAGTACCAGGTTTTGTCAGCAGGAGGGTTTTTGAGGCTCCCGAGGAGCCCCGATGGCCGCGGTGGAACGGAGCGCTCGAGACGAGAGCAACGCTGACTTTGTGTCAGAGCTGAGAGTGCTGGGAGGTGGACAAGTGTTCTGTCTCCTGTGTGCTGCTTCTGGATTGGGTTTCCTGTATAAATAAAACCAACTGTAATCCACACTTCTGAAATACAAAAATGGTTATATTGTATTAATACATATTTGGTTTGCGTTCCCCTGTATTGTTCTGTATTTGCATTTGCTGCTGCATTTCCATGTATTGCTCTGTCTGTAAATTCACCTTTAACAGTGTGTCCATGGAGTGTATTTGTAATGGAATTAGTATCTGTACTTGCCTGTGTACAGCTTAATGTGTTTGCTGTAAATAAATTCATTTCAATAAAGTCACCCTAGTCAAGATACCTCACTTCTTCCCCTTGGCTCCTGTCTTTCTTTGGTGTGATTTAGTCCTTTTCTTTTTCTTGCTTTGCTTCTCACTTTACCTTTCAGTCTATTTCTGACTGTGCTTTTCTAACTTTATTTCTACCTCTCTAACTCTGTCTCTGTGTTTCTGTTTCCCACTGTTCCTAACTCTGTCTGTCTGTCTCTCTGGTTCTCCAACTCTATGGCTCTTATTTCCCTTTACCACTATTTATCTGAAAGTCTCTTTTTTTCTCTGTTTCTCTAACAGTGTTTTACTATTTTTCCCTAACCCTAACTCTATTTTGCTCTTTCTCTCTATTTCATATTTGCTCTAGCTTTAACTATAACTCTATTTCTTTTTCTCTCTATTCCTTTTTTTCTCTATTTCTGTGTCTGAATCTATTTGACTCTCCCTCTGTTTCTGTTTGTCTTTCACTCTCCTTTTTTTTGCTCTTTTTTTAATTTCTTTTTTCTTCCTAGCTCTTTGTTTTCCTTTCTAGCTGTAAAATTAAAATAACAGCAGCAGAAATTCGAAGCGTCCCTCCAAGTTAAAAAAAACCAAAAAAAACCCCAAAAAAACCCCAAACAAACACAAAAAACCGAACCTTATTATTTAAATAAAAATATTTACAGCGCAGGAGCCTGAAATTTTCTACTGCTGCACCAGACATATATTTTTTCTTCTGTTTCATATATACCAGCTAGGGCTCCTAATTAATACTCCAGATAAAAGTAACTAATAATTACCTTGATTGACCATTACATATCTACTCCCCTCTGGAATATTATTAAAAGTAATGAAAGTAGACAGTAAACTAATGCCACACCTAATTAGTTAGTTGGGCAGTTATTTAATTAGCTCACTAGCCAGTTTTTAGGTGCACCATCACGCCTGTCAGTCACCCAAAGATCCACTTCCCACACGAGC
>JAREIS010000476.1:0-246726 GCA_030060385.1 Muscicapa striata striata | reverse complement strand
GTTTAGAACAACCATTAACAGAAGAAGAGATATTTTTATAGACGGGTCATCAAGAGTCATAAATAGAAAGCAGGCATCGGGGTGCGCTGTCATAGATGGGCGCACAATGACAGTCGTAGAAAAGGAAAGCTCCCATTAATTGGTCAGCACAGTGCTGTGAAATTTATGCAATGTTAAAAGGACTAGAAAGACTTAACCAGAGGAGCGGTACCATCTATACAGACTTGAAATATGCTTATGGGGTGGTACATACATTTGGAAAAATCGGGGCAGAAAGAGGATTTGTCAACTCAAAAGGAAAAACGCTGATTCATGAAGGACTTACAAGAGCAGTTTTAGAGGCATTAAAAGGGCCAATAGAAGCTGCTGAGTGCACATAAAAGGACATCAGCGAGGTGATATATTAGAAATAAAAGGGAACAACTTAGCAGATCAAATTGCGAAAGAAGCGGCTTTAGAAGATACAGGAAAGGTATTGCAATTGAGTGAAGTAAGAGAATAGTCAAAGTAATAATGAAGAAGAAGTCCCAGTATTTACCGAAAAAGGACAGAAAGAATTGAAGAAACAAGATGCCATCAAGAATGAAAAAGGGGAATGGAAAATGCCAGATGGAAGACAAGTACTAAACGAAGCACTAACAAGAAAAAATACTAGAGAATTTGCATGCCTCAACTCATTGGGGGACCCAAGCATTGTGTGACCATTTTATGTGGAGCTATGTGTGCATTGGGGTGTATGAAATTGCTAAAATAATAACACATTGTATAATGTGTCAAAAGAGTAAACAAGAAAGTAATGTGATAAGCACCTCAAGGGGGTCGAGAACTGGCCATGAGACCCTTCCAAAACGTACAAATAGATTTTACAGAGCTTCCCCGAGTACAAAGGTTTAAATATCTATTAGTAGTGGTAGACCATCTGATGCATTGGGTTGAGGCATATCCAACCACGAAAGCAACAGCAGAAATAGTCAGCAAAGTCCTGCTAGAACAAATAATACCAAGGTATGGAATAGTTAACACCATCGATTCGGACAGAGGGCCACATTTTACTGCAAAAGTTCTACAGCAAACAGCAATGGCCTTAAACATGAAGTGGAAGCTCCATACCCCCAGGAGACCCCAAAGTTCAGGGAGGGTAGAATGAATGAATCAAACATTAAAAATAGCCCTTACAAAATTAATAGAAGAAACGAAAATGAATTGGCTGAAATGTCTTCCGTTGGCTCTCATGAGCATTAGAACGAAACCAAGGACAGATATAGGAGTTTCCCCCTACGAAATGATGTTTGGCCTACCTTTCTTGACCACCTTGAGTAATGCTGGAACATATGAAGAAGGAGAGCAAAGCGCAAAGAACGACATACAAACAATAACGAAAACTCTAGAGGAGCTAAGGCAAAAAGGCTGTCTCCCCCAAACTACTACTACTACTGATTTTAAAATCCACCGATACCAACCTGGAGACTGGATATTGGCAAAATCATGGAAAGAACAGCCGCTAGTTCCCAAATGGGAAGGTCCATTTCAAGTTTTATTGACCACTGAGACTGCAGTTAGAACTCGAGAGCGAGGATGGACCATGTGACTAGAGTGAAAGGCCCCGTTTCCCCACCTTTAGAGTCATTCTCTGCTCCCGCTGAGTGGACAGCTACTAAAGTGACTGATACTAAACTAGTACTAAGGAAGAAACCTCCGAGAATATCCCCAGACAGAGCATAAAGAAATGAAGTACGCTGGGACTCCTTTTTAGGGTGTTCAAAAGGGTTTTAATTGTACAATATATTTATTAGAAGTTTTAAAAGCGTTTATTAAAAGTTTAAGGTGTTAAAGTAAGTCTTAACTTTAAAGGTTTTAATTGCACAGTGTTTTAGTATAAGAATAATATAAGTATTTGCTAAGAATCTCTGGTATCTTTTGTTAACAGGTCCAAAGAAAGAAGATAGAGCATTCCCCCACGCTTTTAGTGATTCGGCCCCAAAATAACAAAAAGAGCAGGTTGGTACAAGGAGGGAAAGAGACTCCTGCGATCGGATAATAGCTGGTAAGGTCATCTCTAGAGAGAAAGAAAGAACAAGGCGGGGGGCAAGGTCAGACTGGAATGTAGTCCCACCAGTGAGTCACGGATCCTCTACTAGGTTGTAGAGGGGAGACATGATTGGGAAGGCAACCGGTACCGGACCCCCGTTAATGACGTTCCTCTTGCTAATGAACATCGGAAGAGGAATTGCTGGTTCGTGTGATAAATGCTATTATCCGTTGTATGCAGGGGAAACTCCAACGGCCGTCCTCAGGGTTCACACTAACCCAGACTCTACTTGTATCAACTTCACCTTTTTAACCACTTGCATTGAGAACGGAAAAACCATTGGCTGGCCGAAAATATAGGAGATTTTAAAGAGAAATTGCTGGGGAAATGCCCTATGAAAGAAAAATGGATATGCTCAGAGAATAAACCGAAAGAGCAGGGAACAAATAATGTGGTGTATGAACCAGATTTAATCAAGGAAAGAGAAATAACTGGGGTAATTAGAAAAGGTCCAGAAATCCCAATGGTGGGTGGGAAAAATCTGTTTTTAGACTTAGCCCAGAAGATAAGTCATAAGTTTAATATCTCCAACTGTTGGATTTGTGGGGATACCCGGATGGCTGAAGTTTGGCCATGGGAAGGGATTCCCTTAAGTCTCCAGAATATTCTTAGACTGTTAAGCGAAGAAAAGCCTGGACCAGACAACAGACCGGAAGAAGAGGTGTGGAGCCTAAGATCAGAAGTGATCAGGAAGGAATGTATCTGGAGAAGAAGCCCAGAGTATACACTATACCTTGGTGAAATCAACTGTAAAAGGTATTATGTATTAAATGACACCCACCAGGGATGGATCCCCAAACCCCCAAATTTGTATTGGTCAAGATCAAATAAATCAGGATGTGTTTATATTGACAGGGAAAAGTTATATGAATGTATTACTCGGACCCCAAACCCCTTCCTTGATGTTCCTCAAATATCAAAACTTTGGACACCCATTAGTTTAAAGTCTGAGAAACTCAGTACTGGAGAGCCCCAAAAGTGCTTTATTGGTTATGTGGACGGGCAGCTTATGTAGTTCTCCCGTAGGGCTGGGCAGGGAGTTGCACGTTGGGAATTATCCAGCTATCATTCTTCCTCCTCCCCTGGGCTGAAAGGCAACATCTGGGGGTGCCTCTCTATGATGAATTGATGAGAAAGAAAAGAGAAACACAAATTGGAGGCACCCAAACCTGGGAAGAGTGGCCACCCGAAAGAATCATAGCCACCTATGGCCCAGCCACCTGGGCACAAGATGGATCATGGGGGTATAGGACACCCATATACAAGCTGAACAGGATCATAAGGTTACAGGCTGTATTAGAAATTATTTCTAACCAATCTACTTACACCATAGACCTCTTCAACACACAAGCCAGACAAATGCGTACTATGATACATCAAAACCGACTG
Organism: Muscicapa striata striata; assembly: GCA_030060385.1. Classification (NCBI taxonomy): domain Eukaryota; kingdom Metazoa; phylum Chordata; class Aves; order Passeriformes; family Muscicapidae; genus Muscicapa; species Muscicapa striata. Next base: position 243,248 of record JAREIS010000476.1, on the reverse strand, counting down.
GCTTTGGACTATCTATTAGCAGCAGAAGGAGGTGTTTGCAGAAAATTCAAATCTTCAGAATGCTGCGTCAAAATTAACGATCACAGTGAGATAATCACAAACATAACAACCATTATCTGAAAGCTTGCTCATGTTCCTGTCCAAAAGTGGACCCCCCCTTGCTAAAAACCAACTGGTGGGATAGGTGGGATAATTTTGTGAAAGGAGGGTGGTGGAAAAAGGCACTTGTAATCATAGGAGGTGCTGTAATCAGTGTCGTTTTTCTTCCCTGCATGCTACCTTGCCGAATTCGAGTTGTCACCAAAACAGCATTAAACTCCCTTAAAGTAAGCCTGGAAACTGGACTAAGTAGTGGAAAGATTGAAAACATCCGACTGATGTAAGAGAACCCAAGCCCTGAGGTTGCTGCCGAAGCATATAAATGATACCAGAGATTCCGGAAAATCGACAGAATTAATAAAGAGACTGTTTAAAGACTGAATGAGACTAACTAAGTTGATGTGGGCCTAAGCCCCATCAAAGTTTTAGAGGGGGATTGTTAAGAATAGGTCTAAGTTCTGGGGTGGGCTTGGGATTTGTTGATTAATAATTCGTGAACTGTTGTTTGTTAAGTAATGGTTTATGAACTGTTGCTAAGTTACGTGTTAAATGCTGTTGGGGAGTTGCAGGGAGGGGACGTGGTCAGAAGGAAGCCAATCGTCATAGAGTGGGTGTTGCAATGGGGGCGGCTCTGTTAAAAGGAGGAGGGCTGATGGGTGGTTAATTGACAGGTCTGGCTAGAACCTTCTGGAAAAGTGATGTCACCTAGTGAGCTCCCCAGCCTGTTCAGAGATTTGACGGTCCTCCAACCTATCGGGGCCCCCAGCGAAGAAGGGAGCAATCCTCAAAGAGATTGGAAGATGACATCACCTGCCCTTCCGAGCCCCGCCTTCCGACGGTGCCTGACACCCGAGAGAAAGCCCGGTGTCACACTGTTTGGATTTGTTCCTTTCTGGCTTGCCGTGTGGGATCTCGGCTTATCTGGGATTCCCGTCCTCTGTTGTGCGTTTTAATAAACGAGCTTGTCTTCCTAAGAAGAATTTGCCCTCGTTTATAACAGACACTCCCTGCTGAGGAAGGGAACCCGCAGTCCTGCTCCGGGCCCTGGGCCGCTGAGGGAATCGGGAACCCTGCGCTAGGGAAGGGAACCTGCAGCCCTGCTCCAGGCCCTGGGCCGCTGAGGGAATCCCTGAATCACGGCCCTGGGCCGTTGAGGGAATCGGGAACCTGCGCTAGGGAAGGGAACCCGCAGCCCTGCTCCAGGCCCTGGGCCGCTGAGGGAATCGGGAACCCCGCACTAGGGAAGGGAACCCGCAGCCCTGCTCCAGGCCCTGGGCCGCTGAGGGAATCGGGAACCCCGCCCTCCTGCACGGGTTGTGCCACAACCACAGCCTGGGCTCCGAGCCCTCACTAAGGCCCTCAGCAGCGCTTTAATGGCACAAACGCTCTGGGAGCGCTTGGAGCAACGAAGTTTTTGCCCGTTCCCTCGGGCAAAGTGTCTCCCCGACTCCGGTAGGAGACTCAGGGCAGACCTCAGCAATCTACAGCATCCTCATGAGGAAAAGCAGAGGGGCAGACACTGATCTCTGCTCTTCGCGAGCAGTGACAGGACCCGAGGGAACGGCCTGAAGCTAAGTCAGAGGAGATTTAGATTGGGTATCACGAAAAGGTTTTTCACGCAGAGTTGCTGGGCTCCGGAACAGGCTCTGCAGGGCACTGGTCACAGCACCAAGCCTGTCTGAGTTCAAGAAGCATTTGGACAACGCCTCCAGGCACAGGCCGACTCCTGGCACAGGGCGTGACTGCTGTGCAGGGCCGGGGGAAGCCGCACTCGCTGGTGGCGGTGGGTCCCGGCCCGCTCGGGTACCCGCGGCTCGTTCCTCCATTTCCCAGCGCGCCGCGGGGCCGGAAGGGGCGGGAGCGAAGATGGCGGCGCTGGGGGCGCGGGGCTCGGCGGCGCTGCCCGCGCGGCTGCGGGCGCTGTGGGCGCTCCCGGCGCGGCGGGCGCTGACGGCGGATGCGGGCGGTACGCGGGGGACCCGGGGGCACCCCGAGCGCTCCCGGCTGCCCCAGCCGCGGGGCTCGGCGTGGCGGTGGCGGTGGCCGTGGGCGGCTGCGGTCCCGTGCGAAGGGATGCGGGTCGGGGCGGGTGCGGGGCCGCGGAGGAGCCGTGAGGGCAGGGGGCCCTCAGCCCCCCGCTAACAGCGTGTGCCCCTCCCGCAGACGGAAAGGCCACCCAGCCCAGGCCCGCCTTCACGGACGAAGCGGTTCAGACCCTGCTTTACAAAATGACGGGACTCGACCTGCACAAGGTGTTCCGGCCTGTGAAAAAGGGCCTCAAGCCGCCTCACTACAAGCTGATGACCGAAGCTCAGCTGGAAGAGGTAGGCTGCTCTGCTTCCTTCGGAAGTAAGTGTTGGTTTTAGCAAAATGTCTGTAATAACCCATATTTCTGCCTTCCACACTGCTGCGTTTGAAAACATTCTGGTTTCTTTACTTTCTTTGAGATTATTAACAGATTAGCACTAAATCAGTGTAAATCAGTGTTCCTTCACTTGAAACAGCTTGGTTTGTCCAGGTTTCTGTGATTTTGATGGCATATGGAAGGAAATCTGATCTTTTTTTTCTTGGCTGACAGTTTATTAACCTGTTATGCTTCCTAACTCTGTTAAATACCCTCATCTGATACTTAAGTTATAGTCCTGGGAATCCATTGACTATTTTTTTCCCCTCTCCCCTCTGGTCTGACTTCATTCAGGATGACAAAGGGACCTGACTTAAACCAGTTCTGCTGTAGTCACAATTAAAGCTGTATATAAACTGTTGGTCGTGGTTTATGCTTTGGGGGAAATTTACCATGTAAAAACACCTGAAATAAACTTGGCGTTTGAAGTTAACTTGGTGTTTGCAATAGTTTGTCTGTCTTAGTTTTGTAACTTCCTCCAGCATTTTGTCTAGGTTTTATTAGTGGTAAATTATTTACATGAAATTCACCTACCTAGAGGTGGAATTGGTGTCTCATTTTTTCTCAGCTGAAGAAGAAAAAAACTAAGCTTCTCTAAATAAAAATATTCGTTCCCAAATTGTATGTTATCTTTCCAATAGGATGATATTTTTAATTGTGAAATTAAACTACTTTTTTTCCCCCTACAAGGCCACAAGAAAAGCCATTGAGGAAGCTAAAACAAAACTAATCATGCCCCCTGTTTTAAATGAACGAGAGCCAATAGATGATGTCTTAGCAGAAGACAAAATCCTTGAAGGAGCTGAAACTGCCAAATATGTGTTTACAGATTTAAGTTACTCCATTCCACATCGTGTAAGTAACATGATCAACAGTATTAATTTGTTCTCAAAATAAGCTTTAATGAAAATGTAGATGGATCAGTTTGCAAAAGGGCTGAGGAGTTGAAAATTCAGTCTGGTACAAGGCAGTAGACAAAAATGTATTTCTAAATACTTGCTTCTAGCTGATAATCATGAATTACATTCTGCTACTCAAAAGCAGGCATGGGGAAAGCTGTGTGGTAGGTAGTTTATTATTTTATAAGCAGGTGCTTGTGATGTGGTAGGAGTGCTGAGTTCTTCCATGCTCCTAGAAGCTTTCTGTAGGATTGGATTCCTTTGTAAGATAGAATTACTCCACACTTGGAAAGATCTGGTGGAAAGCTGTGGAAATGATGAATAAATTCCCAGGAAAGCTGTAAAGGAGTTAGCTAATGGCATTGGGGAACATAGGGGTAAAGTTTCCTTTGGGTAATGAAACATCTCAGTTCTTGAAGGACCAGTAATAAGAGGCCAGAAAAATTCTTAAGTTATGATTCCAAGAAGCCTTCATGGTTCAAACGTGCATGTAGTGATGATCCTGTGAAATGAACTGCCCAGTCTTCCATCTATTACTATCTGAGAGCTTTCTCCAGGAACCTGCTGTTTATTCTCCTGCTGCACCGTATTGAAAACTTCCCTGTCAAACAAACTTTCCCATTTGCCACCATAAAGCAATTATGCTTGTGAACAGGTCTGAGTATATTGTTTAATTTGTTGTATTTTTTTGCCTTGCACTTGCCCTTACTTGATTCTAGCACCTACCTCTGGAATAAAGGTACAAAAGTGCATGACACTTGCCTGCCTAATTTTGTATAGGTTATCAAATAATAAAATCAGGCTAACTCCCTGTCTGGGTGTGAGTTATGTTATCTCTAAACTTCCCAGAGCTGTAGCTCTCAGTGTGGGCACATGCACAGTTGTCAGACAGTAAAACTGAGGTGCAAAAGCAGCACTTGCTGAGCAGGTAGCAAGGCAGAAATGATGAATCTGGCATGTGGCAACAGTCAGTTAGGAACTGGTGTTATTGGGGTGACTTTAGGAATAGAAGGACTTGGACAAATGAGGGGTTTTTTGGGATGGTTCTGGCTATGAAGAGAGAAGGCTTTAGACAATGTTTGGTTCTGACCTCATTTCCAGGAACGTTTCATTGTGGTTAGAGAACCAAGCGGGGTGTTACGCAAAGCCACCTGGGAGGAACGAGACAGGATGATCCAGATATTCTTCCCAAAGGAAGGGCGCCGGGTGATTCCCCCCACACTGTTCAAGGATGAGAACCTTGGGGTAAGCTCTTCCTGGCTTTTCAACGGAGCACTTTTACTTCATGGCAGTCTGATAGTGAAACTCTGCTCTTTGGGCACAGTAACTTGGAATAAGCCATTCTGCATGGGTGAGTTTAGCTGCTTGAATTCTGTTTCGAACAATTGCCTTTCACTGTAACTCGGTTAAAATACCTGGAACAAAGTTAGGGCCAGGTAAATCCTGGGTAGGTGTAAATATTGTGTCAAACTAGAAACAATTGTACATTTAATCTGGAAATGTGAACTGGTGTTTCAGAATCAAAAATCAAGAAACATTGTATTAATGTGATCGAGGCAGTTACTGTACTTTTGTCCATTTTGTCTTTTGATGAAGGGGTTATTCACTGTATGTGTTTCCCAGAACAGTGTTGTGGCTGCTGTTTTGATTTTGGAGAGTTGGGGATGGTGTGATTATATAATCTCCATCTGAATCTGAGCTGTTGTTTCAGACTGTGTTTCAGCAAGACCGTCATGAGGATCTCCTGAACATGTGCATTGCTCAGTTTGAGCCAGATTCACCTGACTACATCAGAGTGAGTTCACTTTCCATTTTTCTAGCCAAAAAAAAAAAAAAAAAAAAAATCTAGTGGAGAATTGTAGGGTTTATTTTGTAAACATAAATATTTATCTGGGGAGCAGAGGTGTTGGTCGTATGTGCTCTAGTTTTCCAATATAGATTGTCCTTGTGATGAGTTTTGGGGTTTATTTTTATGCAGAACAGTAAAAGAGGATTTTGCACAATTTTTACCAGCCTAGAAAGGTACTGCACATACAGAAAAGTCTTTATTCAGATACTTTTGGTATCAAAACAGAATTGATGGTAACACTTGTGGAGGGCTCTGAGCAGAGTTGTGCTGCTGAAGCCACACTGGCTGCTGGCTTAGGAGCTAGCAGAACCAGCTAGGGAACTGACAAAGTGCATTTTCAGAAACAGCACTGTGCACAAAGTTGTATTTTTGACAAACACCAGCTACAAAAATGTAGTTCTAGCAGAACAAAATTAGTATCTATAGTTGCTGGTAAATATTAGTCTACACTTCCTCTTAAAATGTTTACTTCTCTTCAAACAGTAATATTCTCAGTGATTTGAAAAACTGTCACTTGTATTAGGCGATTTTTCAAGTAACTTTTTTTCCTTAGTGTAAGTTTCACCTCTGTGCTCTAGCATTTTTTCTCCTGAAAGAAGAAAGGCACCTTGACAGCAGTGCAGTGAAGGTTCAGAGCTTATGCCCCTCCCTCCCCAAAAGTTCAGGACAGAGACAGGATTTAGCTTCCTTTACCTAAGTACCGAGGACTGGGCTAGCCCAGTGTTAACCTTGAATTAGAACAGGCCTATGGTTCAGCATGTGGCTCACTCCTGCATCTTAGGGAAATGGAAAGGATTAAAAACTCTGGGAGATGCAGGGGGAAAGCTGTCAGCAGGCTGCAGCTGTGCAGTGAAACAAACCCTTGTGTGTGCAGGTTCACCAGCGCACCTACGAGGACATCGAGAAACACGGCAAGTACGACCTGCTGCGCTCAACCAGGCACTTCGGGGGCATGGTGTGGTACCTGCTCAGCAGGAAGAAGACAGATGGCTTACTCATAGACATGATCAACAGAGACCTGTAAGGACAGCCTGACACTTGGGAATCCTGCTTAGCCTTAGAATGAGGACTGCTGTTTGACAGTAAAAACAGTAGTGCTGTCAGATGTAGGAAAGTTTTCATTTGCATGATGTTTTAGGCCAGCTCTGTTAGCTGTATAGGTACTGTTAGCTGTACAGGAGCACCAGTAACAGTCCATGAAGTTGTAGTGTATATATAGGTTAGCCTTCTGTAGTTTTTGGATTTTTATTTTTGCTTCCCATGTAATTGTCAGAACACTTCCAGCTCTGAGCACTGCTGATCTTAAAGTCTGACATTTCCACATTGAGCTTAGTTTTGTCTTATAAGATTGATACACTCTGGGTTTTAGAGTAATTCCTAAATAGCTTAGGAACATGTAGATAAGATTTTATTTTAAATGGATGGATTTCTATAAAACATGGTGCTAAATTTGTTCAGAGATCTTTGAAGTGAACAATATTTAATACTTCCAAATGTCTCTAGAGCTGGGAGAAATTTGTATAATCAGCCACGTTGCAGTGATGGCAGCATTTATTTCCTGCTGTTTCAGTCAGAAGCTTGGAACAGGTGGTCAGATCTTGCTTTTAAACCTGAGCATATGGAGAAATCAGGAAAGTTCCTGGTTTAGAAGCAGATTGGTAAAGGGAAAAATTCCTGTATCTGGCCAATTCAAATGAGGAGAGTTTGGAATATGTTTCTGTGCCACACACTTCAGTAATTTTAAATTCAGGTGAGAGCTCTGTGTCACAGGATTTGTAATGCTACTTCTGTAAAACATACTGGTCATTGCAGTCTGTGTTAGAAAGTTCCAGTAAACACTCATTATTGGTAATTAATTGTATTTTAGAGGGATGTCAGCTGTATTATTGCTGAGTAGGCCAGCAGGCTTCAGCTGCAGGAGGGATAGATTCCAGGGTCTGGATACTCAGTGCAACCAGCAGTTTGACAGCTTGTGCTATACAAAATACATCACAAAATACACTCTCTGTAAATACTCTGAAGAGAAAGGAATTGCTAAAATGAGCCTTTATTTTTTTTAGGCTGGAGGATGCTACAAGTTTAATTACACTGTATCATATGCTTCACCCTGAATGTCAGTCAGCAAAGGAAGCTAAAGAAGGAAAACTTCAAGGAGTTGATCTGATCAAGGTAAGCTTTTCTGCTTTAAACTATTTAACCTGCAAAAGAGAGCTTTTAACCAGCAGAACTCCCATTTAGTAGGTCAATTTCTCCTTACCTTAGTAAGCAGATACTTAACCAGAACTGTTGTACATGCCACACTGGGGTTTTTGTTAAACTGTGTATATGTACAGCTGCACCAGGAGTTCAGTTGTGGGTGCCTGATCTGCCACTGGCATGATGCTTGCTGTTACATTAACCTCTCTCCTGCCATGGTTGCAGGTGTTTGTGAAAACTGAATCCCAGAGGGAAGGTTATATCCAGCTGGCCCTGCAGGCTTATGAAGAAGCAATGGCTACTTCTTCAGCTTCATGAAGTAAACCTCAGCTCATCAGAAGTTTTAAGTCTGTATAAAGACTTTCTGTACAGGATTCCACAATAAATACTTGAAAATGACTGCTACAGAATGTATTTTTCTTTACTACAGTATATGTGAATCACTACAGCAGTTTATTTTGAAAAGTCCTGTAAGTGAACACGCAGGCATCATGACTTTTGTTTTTGACGAGACTGTAGTCTTCAATTTTTTTATTGCTGCATCTTGAATCTGAGGAGTTACCCACAATTCATTTTAGTTATTGAGGTATGTGCAGAGTCTGGACAGGATGTCAGTCATTTAGGACAGGGTGTAACAAACACCACTTCTAACCCTTAAGCTGTATCACTGCTCTGTTGGAGCTTTTAGCTAGAAGTGGTGTCTGAAAGAGTAACTGAGCTGATACTGATGGTTACCAGTGCTAGATGGCAGCAGAGTGAAAATGTAACTACATACCTCAGTGTAGGTGCTGAGAAAAGTCAGGTTAAAATACTGTTTTTCAGCTACTGTGGTCCTGGTTTCACATATTTGGAATATACACTATGGAAGCTGGGTTATTCTTAAGAACTCTACTATTCTTAGTAAATATTACTAGTAAATGGAGAACTGAGGAGCAGAATGTTTAAAAGGATTTATTGAATTCCTTGATAAATGAAAACATTTTTTAGTATGTTCTGGAGCAGGCCTACATCTTGAATTTCAACATACTGGAAGCTGATTATCTTTGTACAGTTGCTGGCTCTATATTTTCTTCTACATGTACATGGTCCACTTGTGATACAAAAATCAAAATAACTTGGAGCATGTAGTCCACAGAACTTCATTCCTCTGGGTTTTGACCAAATTATTTCCTGATTTAGTCATCTAAAAAAGGATGTTCACTCATCTAAGATCTCTTCATCCAGATTGATATCTGTGGTATCAATATCCTCCAGATCCAAGTTATCTAAGTCATCTTCCAAGTCCAGCAGTGTCTAGGGAGAGAAAAGACTGGATGAGGGGGATCCACTATGGTTACATGTGGGGCAGCTTATGGCATGGATGGCTCTGTAGGATGCACCTGCACCCTGCAAACCCCAGCCAAGGCCTCATGAGGAACACAAGTGCTAAAGGAAGCTGGAGAGCAGCTGCCTGGCTTGTGAGGAAGCCTCTTCCAGCACTGCAGCTTTTTACCATGTTCTGAGCAGCTGGGTTTGAACTGCCCCATATCACCCCCCTGCTGAACAGGTCAGTTACTGTGTGCAGTGTCTGCCAGAGTCAGGTTTGCTGTAGCTTGGTTCAGTAGCACTCATTAAAGTCTTTAATGGCAAATGAATTGAGTGCTTATACTTCCCCTCATTAAACTGTTTAGGTACCTTTTGATCTCTTGATGGAAGGTTATCAGAATTCTGCACAACTGTCTTCATCATTTCTTGTTTAGGAGAAGGAACTGGTTCTTCAGCCTTCTTCTAATGGCAAAGAAATTCCTTTAGTCTTTTTCAATTTGAATTTTTTCAACAAAAGCAGGTAAACAACAGCAGATCTCTAATGCCCCTTTCCCAGTGGATCTCTTTCAGCTTCCCTCAGTTATTCTTGAGCCACATCTTCACTATCAGAAAGCATTCTAGTCCTCACTCCATTGGAGACTATTTCCCTCCCCAGTATATTTGAAGCAGTTGATGATGGAACTGATATAATGAGAACCTTCAGAAACTATCAGCTCATTTAAAATACTGAAGTGCTGTTAGTGATTTTCAACATCCTCAGCAGGAGACTAAGTTAAGACTGACAGCAAATTAGTAGTTATTTAGTAGTTGCTGGGCTTTGCATCTCAAATCCTATAATGGTTTAACACATCACTTTCTCACTTCACTACAGCACAAGTTTTATATTTAGATAATTCAGTCAGTACTATTACTGATGCAATGGTACTATTCAGTTAACTGTATTTAATTATAGAATTAATCTATCTTCTACAAAACATGCTATATTCAGCCTCAGCTGTAAGAGACTACTGGGGTTTAGGGCTTCTATGCAATTATGAGCTGAGTGCAAAGATACACTGAGGTCTTGTTTTCAGCTTCTGTGGCAAGCTAATTCTCATTTGCTTCCATTTGTTTCCATAGGTAGCCCTGACAACGTTGTTTATCATCTTTAACAAATGTGCAGACAAGTTTGATTTTGCTTTAATAATAACAAGAGGCAGAGTCACTACAGAGGCTTAAAAGTAACCTAACTTCTCTGCTGTGTCAGGGATGTTCAAAATTATGTTTTGTAGTCATCTCCTTTGAGGAAAAATATACAGGCAATGGAGAGTTGTAGCTTTTTTGTTTTTCCTTAAGTTTCCAGTGCAGTTTTGATTTTAGATGTTTACAGCCTCAAAGAATTGTGCCAGCACCAATGCCTTTAAGAAATCCTCGCCATTATGATTTTCACATACAAATATAAAGAAGTTATTTTCTCCTAAGGCTCTGAAAAGCTTTAAGTGTTTGTTTCAAATCTGTATGCTTATACCTTACACTTGTCCTATTTTCTGCATAAGAATTGGACAACTGAGGTGGTAGAAAAATGAATTTGTTACTTCAGATATTGATTAGAACCTATGTTCAAGGACCTGACTAGGATTCCTGGTAGGTTAGTTATGGAGCAGTGTTATTCCATAACCATGCAGCACACCAACAAAGAACACAGGGAATTTGTCATTGCTGTAATAGGCAGGAGTCTCAATTTCCAGCTACTGAGCTTTTAGAAACCAGCTGCAGTCGAGGCAGTGTTTGTAAATACAACTGGAGTTGTTTTTCTGTAGGATGAATTCAGTGGAAAGACTCTACAATTACTCACACTACAAAGAGTGACCCACGGAAAGGAAGCACAAAAATAATTTCAGTCAAGAAGCTGTTAGTAGGTACAGATGTAGATTAAGAAGAATCTGAGGCAAAAGAACATGAAGCCAACTGCAGCACTTACAAGTCAAGGTAATGAAAGCACAAATTTGTCCATTACTGGTAAAATAATTCTCCAGGGTAGATGTTACTGTAAGATAGCAAAGTTCTCCCTTAGATTCATCACTCACTGACCTGAGATGTCGTTATTCCAGAGGGCTCAAATCCTTTTGCTTCTTCAAGTAAGTTTCTTTCTTCATTTGGCTACAAGTCAAAAAATCCCAGACACATTTAAGTGCTGCACTGAGCTGCTGAGAGCTGATTTTACACAGCACCAAATGTTTTTCTTTTAGAGACAGTATAACCTACTTACAGTGACAAGGGGGTATTCCCTGGCTGGCCTCAAGTCAGCAAGACTTTGCTTAACGTACTCTTCAGCAACAAAAGCTTCCTTTAATCCAGGGAAAAGATTTTCATATTCTGTAGGATCAGCAAGGGACTCAGCAGCTTTTTGATTGACTTTAGAGAGGTTCTCCCGCCAGAGTTTAACAACCCTGGAGATGCAAACCAGATTTGTTAGAGACAGCTCATTCAGACAACACAACTGATGCTCTGCATATGCTTAGAAATTACCTTGAAACTTGGCTTGGCAAATATGTCCGTGCAAGGAAAGCAGCTTCAGGGAGACGCCCAGTTTTGATCAGGAGTTCCAAGCATGAATCAAGCCTAAAAGATTTCAAAATGTGCTTTTAACTAGTAAACTTAGTAAAGCCAAATTCTTCTATTAGAACAGCTGTTTATTCTATTCCATTAATTTAAGGTGCTTTCATTTTGGACTTTAAATCTAGCAGCCATCATGGAATGAGCATTTCTGAGAAGGACCTATGCTCATCTTTCTCCATTAAGTTTTCTGTAGTTACCCACTTGAAGAACCCGAGGGTCTTGGCACTTGAGAAAACAGAACAGAGCAATCAGAAGCTCATTTGCCACTTACTTTCCCTGCAGGAAGTAGCTCATAAATGCCACATTATTCTTGCCATCCTTTTCTGCACCTTCGGCCAGCTTGTTCACCATGCTGGCGTTCCCTGAAGCTGTGGCCAGGAGCAGCAGCCCTCCGTAGTCTTGGGCATGGTGGAGACACTCCTGGGCTAAGCCAAACTGGCATTTACTGATGGCAAGCTCTGCAAGCTGCTTCCACTTCTGTTCTGACTGATTTTGTACAAAAAGGGGAGAGGGGGGAAAGGAAAAAACCAAATCACTCACATTTCTGAACAGCATGTAAAGGTTTTCACAGCACTCAGTATGAAAATATAAGTTGACTTGTGAAGGTGCTGTATTCCATGACTACACTTGTCTTCCCTTTGAGGTACTGTGATTACTGCAGTTTTCTAGCATGACTTCCCAGCACTCCCAGTGAGTGTTAAGAGATCCCTACCCAGCTGTAACATTACATAAAATAAACAGCTTCTCAGTAAACATGGAGGGGGAGGCAGGCATAACTCTGGAAATTTAACTAACAATCTCTTAAAGCTCCCAAGTTAACCCTCAGAACACTGAAAGGCATTTGTGTCTGTAACTAAGTTAACATTCCTTCTAAAGAACTTGATTATTTTACAGCAGGAACAATGAGATCGATTCTCTGTATAATAATGAGGGAACAAATCACTGCCAGTCAGGTCTTTTAGTTTGCCAAGGCTGGAACAAAGATTTGAAGGCTTTAGCCCTGTCTTTCCTCCTCTCACTGTTAAGTACTGGAGATTAAGTTCTGAGCTCAAGTTTCCTATTCTTCAGGAGTTTCTGTAGCTTTCTGAGCAGTCACCATTCTTTGTCCCCATCCCACAGGTTAGATTCCTTTGAATTACAGGCAGAAGAACTTCATCAAAGGAGCTGGAGGCATTTCACTTGTGTTTAGGGAGTTGTATTGCATCCCCAAATATCACTGCCTTTTCTTACCAGGCCTCTCAGACTTCTGCTAATACTGAGAATCCAGGATGAATCACCCAAATTGATATAGTTACCTCTGCTTCCACTGCAAGCTGGTAGGCTATTTTTAATTCTCCAAGTTGAAGAGCAAGTTCAAAACGATGCTCTGGATCTGTAGATACTGCAAGAGCTTGTTGTTTGAAGCCCTAAAATAAAAATCTGACAGTGAATCTGGGACTTGTCAGGTCAAATATAATCCTAAATACTTTAACAAAAGCACTCTGAACAGAAGGTTACAGTGTTCTCAAACAAACTGGATAATTAACAAGAGTTAATGCTCACAGATAGTAGCACTGGGTTTTGCTTAGCAAACTCAATTAAGAATGTGAATAAACTGATTTATTTAGTTGCATAACTAAGAAGTAGCTTTCTTGCCTGTTTTTCAAGAAAATGTGCGACCCTGGTTCTCTGTTCTTTTGGGATTGTGGGAAGAACTTTGTCAGCCATGCCGAAATCTCTCCTCATCACAGCAGTTTGATATTCGAGCACTGAGACCAGCAGAGAGTAACTAACAATGTTCAGCTCTTTATCGCCCAAATACAGCCTGTTGTCCTTGGGGATATACCCCAGGAGATACATTGTTCTGAAACAAAACAGAGAGCACTCAGCTGCAACAGATCCACACAAACAGTCTGTAAAAACAGTAGCAGGAATACTCCCATCAAATACTCAGCTTTTCCTGGATGTACTCTTTCACACAGCACTGTTCATCCCTCAGATCTCACTGCTGCCTCACAACACCCACCTTGTTCCCACCTCTGGTGCTAAAGCAGGGCACAGCAGCAGCTGCCAGGGTTCACCCTGAACCCCCTGCTCTCACTGAAAGAACCTGGAACACCTGAACTGAAGCAGCAACTCACCTGTCCAGGTGGGCAATGGTGACAATCTCTCCTCCAACATAGTAGTTGAGTCTGTTCACAGAACTGGTGTAAATAAAGCAGTCACCGACCCACAGACCCGTTTTCACAATCTCCTGGATCTCTCCAAGAACCTGCAAAGCAAATTTGGTTAATTTGATACATAAAAAGATACTTCCAGGTAGCAGAAAGACTATTGCAATTTAAAATATAATTCCATATTCTGTACTTAAACAGTTGGGCAAGTTGCAAATATAAGTTTAGATACAGACTAGAAGTACATAAATGATAGTTCAGTTTTATATGCATGCTACCCTAATTCTTAACTAAGCCAATTAGGAATCTAGGAAACAAGCAGCACACTAAGCATTAAGCAAGACAATCAAATTTCCTTCTGAAATTTTGATTTCTGACATTTCACCGCATGAGGCTTTTTCACTTCTCAAACTTGAATAACATTTCAAAACTTGAAAATTGTAGAAAAAAAATTAGGCAATGACCCAAAAGTGTGTTTTAAAAATAATCTCTGTAACACTCTGACAGTAGTGAACAGATGAAGAGAAATACAGATCTGTTATGCCGTTATTCCAACAGGGATACACTCCTCAGGAATCCCAAAAAAAAGATGAAGTATTCCTCAGGCAGATGCACAATGTGTGATACTAAAAATCGTCTGGAAACTAACATTTAAATTGGACTATGTTAAGGACTAAGTTTGCTGCTCTTGCTTCTACCATCTCTAATCTTATCCCCCTTTTTAAATAGAAGGTACCTCAAAGGCATCTTCAATTCCATCTTCAGTGACACCTTCATGTGTTTCTTGGGCTGCTGCCACTTTTTCTGACAGGTACTTGAGAATGAAGAATGACTCTTCTGTAGCAATGCACACAAGCTCACCCGAGTCAGACCAGAAAATCTGTGACAGCAGAATCAACAGTGCACAGTGTTACACACCCCAGGTTACAGATCATGTGGGAATTAAGGGTAAAACACACCAGCTCTAGAAGCTTTAGGACTGAGAAGCCAACACATACAGGAATTTTTTTACCCTTTCTGCTACATGGCTGAGATCAACTTAAATTATTACTTTATTACTGACAGCTTGGCTTCATGCAAGAAAATCAGTTTAGTAAAAAAAATATAAATCAGGAATCCCAGACAGGTAAATATCTTCAGTCACATGCAGAACCTTACGTGTTTGGGCTGGATTTCAATCCTCCGAATCAGCTCTGTGTTCTCCCAGTCGTAGAATGCCAGGCCATTTACAGATCTGACCCCCAACAGAAAGCCACCATAGATGCCTGCAAGAAAATTAAGGTGGAAGAAATCCCCATTGTGCAAAAATCACACCAACATAACTATTTGTAAAGTACTTACCTTCTGCTCCAAAATCAGGCTTGAACGACTTCTTCTCTTTGAAATTCTTAAATATCTTTACAACACTGTTGCTCTCCCTGATTGCATATCTAAATAGATAATAAATTGCAAATAAACAAAACAATTATTCAGTTTCCAAAATAGTAAATTATTAAATCATAAGCTGCTACAAAACAACTGCATTTGAGTTATCTTCTAAAACCGGCAGAGTGCTAAAAATCCAAACTTTTCAAGCAGGACAACTATTGAAAGTTCATTTTACATGCATTTTTTGGTCTAAAAATGGCCTGAAAATTAAACTAAAGTTGCAGCAGCAAATGTAATACCAAGGAAAAAACTTGCAAGACTTACTCTGAAGAGTCATGCGCCCACACAAACTCCTGTGCAGACCCAAAGCTCTTGTTCCTCAGAGCCATGGCTGTGTAGATGATGTATTCACCATCACCACACACCACCACAAACCTGGGGCAGGAGAGAGAGGCACTTGTCAAATATCTGTGTTCAGGTCAACAGGCAGCAGCAAGAAGGCAAATGATCTTTAAAGCTGAAGGCTTCCATGCCCATATGAGCTTTATATATGCCTAAAATGTCATGGAACTCCATTTCCTTCCTGAATCATGCTCCTCCTGGTCTCCACTCTGCAGCTCTTATACTTTGGATCCCTTTTATTTGAGCCTGTTAACAAAAAACCCCAACCAGTTCAAGAGAAGTGATAAAGGAGTGAGTTACCGTCCATTAGGGTTGTGCTGGATTGTCTGAGGATAGATTTCACAGCTGCCCATATCCTTCACAGCCAGTGGCAACCTCTCTCCATCTTTGATTTCAGCATCTCCCATCGCTTTCAAGTTAGCCTGTTGGACTTCAGAATGTTTAGCCCAAATAATTTTTCCATTTGCATCCATGGACATAGCAGGTTCTTCACGACCAAGCTAGAAAATAAGAAAGAAGTTAGGCTATGGAAAAAATACATTGTTGATTTTCTTTTCAGTTGAAAATATCAAATGAAATAGCTAATCTCTATCAAAAAACCAATTAAAATGCCAAAAATTCAGTATTTTATGTATTATCCCAGAATCAGAAACCAGTTGTGCACACAGGACAGCGATGTATCACAATTTCTCACTTCAAACCATGAACTGTACCTTGACAATAATGCTGCCCTCATCATATCCCAAAGCCACGTTGTTGGAGCCCCTCAGGCTGGCCACGCACCACACCCTCTCCATGCCGTAGTTCAGGGTGCTCTCCAGGCGGTAAGTGCTGGAGTGCCAGATCCGCACCGTGCCTGGGGAAAACAGGGATGGATCCTTTCAGCTCAGAGGGAGGGAGCAGGGCTGCAGCCACACCACCACAACAGCTCTCCCCTCTGTTCTTTTCCTGTCCTTTCCACACCAGAAAACCCAAAGTTACCGTCTTCAGAGCCAGTGATGATGATGGGCAGCTCCGGATGGAAGCTGACACACGACACGTTCTGAGCATGGCCTTCCAGTGTCTGGACACACGTTTTATTCTGAAAGAAAGAGAGAACACAATGCCACATTTTAACCCTTATTTCTTTAAGAAAAATCCCCCAAATCCAAAATAGATCTGAAAATTCTGTAAGTTTCTTACATTTGCAAGGCGTTCAAACAATAGCACAAAGCTATTAGAAACTGTGATTGTATTGAGTTGTACATCCTGCCCAGAAGAAAATATTTATTTCCCCTGACAGAGGCATTTTCCTCTATTTTCAGATGTGTTTATGGGTAAAAATATGCTTTCTCAGAGCTGCATAGCACAACAGATTAAAGCAAGATAGAAAGCTGAGTTCACTGCAAAAAAAAAAAAACCAACCAAACGTTGCATTACAGGTGGAAACAGATTTCATTTAGATCTTTGGTAAGAATGTTCATTCACACAGTTGTGAAAGAGAGGCTAAGGCTACTCTGCTTGAGGGAACCAAGTCTGGAGCATGTATAGTGTCTCCAGCTGCATATGGTGGCAAAATCACAAACACTGTTGTGTAAGATTCATGATTGCACTGAAGGCTCAAATTAACAGTGCCAGCTTCAACTTCTGGGCTTGGATTTACTCTGGGGCAGTAAGTTTTAACAACTAGAAGGTACCACCTAACTTCTGTCTTACCCTTCTGGCCATTCAGACACTTGTACACAGGAAGAACCCATGAGTTCTAGGCTCCAGCACCTGAACTGGTCTCTTTCCTGAGGAGCATTCAAGTAGGGCACCTCATTACTCCTGCCCTGTTTGGGGGCAGAAGCACTGCATGTGTGTGCATGCAACACGTGGGACTGTGCCAGTGTGCACAGGAAGAAACAGGAGTGGGGGAAGCTTCATAAAGAATTCATAAAGAATGAACAAAGAAAAGAGAGGTGGAATGATGGAAAGAGTTGATACATGACCAATATTTACACCTGAACATAGAAGAGGAACAGCTTAATCCACAAACATGAGGCTAAAAGGCAGGGAATCAATTTGTCACAGGAAAAGAAATCTAACAACAGAAACTTTATACCATATGTGGCAGCCTACACACAAAGGCTAAAGAGCTGAGCACACACCTGGTAGTCCCAGATCTTCACCAGACGGTCATCTGCCCCAGAAATGAGGTATGGCTTGTCCCCACCACTGTAATAGTCAATGCAGTTCACTCCTTTCTCGTGGCCTTCCAAGGTGAAGTTGGGAGAGGATGATCCAAGCTGCCAGACCTGACCAACAAAACACAAACCACCTGTACTCAGCAATCTTCTGTGTCCAGGTCAGCCCTGGCAAACACAACAGGCTTGCAGAAATACTCCACAAATCCAAAGAGAAATAACACAGAATTCCAAAGACACAGTTGTTTTCTTAGGTGAGAAATGTCAACAACTGCTCAGCAAACTACCAGTCCTTCTCCCAATAAACACAAATAGCATGCTGAATGGCCCATGCTCTGCTCATGCCTCTAAACAATTAAATTGGTTGCTTTAAACTTTTTTAAGGACATAAAACCATATGAAGCACTGCTTTTAAGAAGTAATATCTGTTTATAAAACTACCTAGTAATGGTTATTATACATGAGTTTGCTCCGAGTCCTGCTTTTTAATTTTTTCCACTTACACTAAAGAATATCAAATCTCATGTTAAGTGAGAATACAAAATGAAGCAAATCAAGTGTAGATATACTAGTGTTTTCTCATGTTTATAACCTCAAATCAGCATTTACATGCACCTGATCTCAACATCTGTGGCCATATGAAATCAGTGCTGGCTTTTTACAGCCAACATACTGATAATGTACAGGAAATGTGAGGAGGTATCACTGCACAGTGGCTGCAAATCTGTAGTCACAGATATTTAGTAACAGCTGCACAGCAAATGAGACCACGAGAAGGCTGAAAGTGTCTCTGGAAACAATTCCATGCACAGCCAGCCAAGGGCATCAAAGTAATGGGAGAGACACCTTTACCAGGGTTTAGTTTTTTCTTTTTATTGCACAGCTGAAATCTTTATCCACTATAAAGTTTCAATACTCCCAGATCATTCATGGACAGTAAAACCATTGCTCCTCTCCCATATTTCTGTGTAGTCCAAATGGAGATACAGCACTTGGAAGAGTTTAAAGAACTAGACTCCAATGACAGAGACAACAGGTAATCTGGTAAATTTACTGAATTGCTTAGCAGGTGCCTGGACCAATGTCCAGGTCTTTGTTCAATCAAAATGCACCTGTTTTTAAGAATACAGACCCATCATCCATACAAGATTATTGGTTTGTATACACTGATCATCACTTAATGACTGAAAAACCCAAATAGAGTTTCTCTACCTTAATTGTCCTATCCAAAGAGGCACTGGCAAACTGGTTATTGTCTTTTGGGTTTATGACAATCTGCATGACGTAATGAGTGTGTCCTTCAAACACCTGAGAACAGGACCATTTCTTATCCCAGTCCCAGAGTTTGATCAGCATGTCATCTGGAAAAAACCACAAACAACAACCAACCAAGCTTCAGTGGGTGAGAACTACCTCCTTAAACTGCATAATCCTCCAGAACTTCATGTTACAGACTGGAAAGGAGGCACTGCTAATAATCTATTTGCATCTAAGATTACCAGTCCTTGCAGAAGGACCACTGGGAGATGAAAGTTGTCTGTTGCTTTCAAGTCAGATTCCCAGCTAAAAACTTACTCCAAACCATGACGAAGTTTTTTTAAAAACACAGCCTGAGCTGTTATTTGTGTGCTTGTCATGCTAACTAGCACATATACAAATGTTTCCTCTGGCAGATAATAAGAGAGAAGGCTCATTGCTCTTCTCTGACAAGAATACAAGCCATTTTATTTTAAGTGCAGTTGATATTTCATTAAAAAAAAAAAGAGGAATGCATCTACCAAGAAACAACAAAATGACAACTGTCACATTGGTTACTTGCTCCAGGAATCCTGAGTCTTCCCAAGAAGACCTGCAAGCCCTCACTGCACACAAAGCAGGAGCCTGAAAACAGCAGAACATGCAAACATCTGCCAGGACTCTCACCACTGCTCGTGAGGATGAAGGGCTGCGTGGGGTGCACTGCAATGCACCGGATGTAGTCGGAATGGGCCTCAAACATGTGAACTCTTTCCAGCGTGTTGTAATTAAAAACTCTGATCTGCATGTCATCCTGGGAAAGAGACAAAAAGCCACATGAAAATAAGTCTCTTGTGCAGTGCACCTTCTATGCAATGCAGGGGACCTAGGAAAAAACATTCCACTATTGAAGACAACAAAATATTTAAGGAATTTTGCTTGCTACAGGATACAAATGATACTTGGATTCAGAAGGCTTTAAATTACACACTGCTGTTCCAAGTAAATTATGCAATGGAAAAAAACTTCAACCAAATTTTTATTTTTACAGGTAACTGAGTCACAACAGCATAAGGTAATGAAATGAAAATAAATTTTTATTCCAGGTACAGGGCAGACTAGGAAATGAAAGCCAAGACAAAAATATTTAGGCATTACCTTAATTTAGCCAAAAAATATTCACTCCATAAAGAAAAATGTGTTGCCAAGATCAGAATACAACTATTCCTCTCAAGGCAGATCTGCTGAATAAAAGCAGACATTTTTTTCTAGTTGTGAGCAAAACTAAAAAAATTTTTTTAGTATAACCAAGAACAAAAGCAGAAAGCAATTTCTAATTCATGTTGCCTAGGACTGTCAATAGTTTCATCTTAGTTAAAGTAGAACCTATGATACTGAGCCAGAACTGTGTGCTGAGTATGTTCCAGCTGGCAGTAAAAGCTTAACTCCATCCACCTGGCATTACCTGCAGAGTCAATCCCTTTAGCAGGTTGTTCTCTTAAAAAGAAAAGTTTCTAAGGCTTCTAAGTTTCCTTAAAGGAGCAAACTTTTGTAGTGAAGTATTCTCTCCTCCTCTACAAATTCATATCAGGCCAGATTACATGATGCAGACAGTAATGGCATGAAAATTAATCAGAGAAGGTGCAGCTGCATAGAAAACCACAAGAGGAGAACAGCTTACAGCTCCAGTAACAACCCAGTTCTTCCTCGCCACGAACTTGGCAGCTCTCACAGGCAGGTCACACACTTCAAAATTCTTCACCAGAGTCTGAAAATAAAAACAGTCAAGTTTATAGCACTGGAGACAATACAAATTTTGAAACCAACTCTTTCTACTTTTTTCCTTGTCTACTGATACAGTGACTCTTGTACTCAGCCAGAGGAGAGCACAGTCAGTTGGCAGCAGTGACTGAAGACTCAGTACAAATTCGATGTTCCAGCACCAGATATAGATCTGTCAGTGCTGAACACTTCCCAGTAAGGCACAGCTAGAGCCATCACCTGTGTTTCATGGTTCCACACACAGACACTGCCGTTGTAGAGGCTGGCCAGCATCCATGGCTCCGTGGGATGCAGGTCCACGCTCTTCACCCGGTCAGAGCGGGCGGTCAGCTTCCGCTTGATGTCCAGTCGGAGAGGCTGGGGGAAACAAGGGCAATGCCAGGGGATTCAACAGCCAACTGGCACAGAAAAGGGAACAGGAAAGCTGCAGTTTGCTCTTAGAATAAAAGGATCCAATCCTACTGTTCAGGCCACTACTGTTTTCTATCTGGTTTTGTAGGGAGCATCACATCCCCACCAATGGCAATTGCTCTGTTTAATTTAATTCTGTGAAATTCAGAATTTCTTCATACTGCAAAAAGCATCTCCAGCAGAGTCAAAGAAAAAACATGAGATGCACTGCACATCTTCCTGGTGTCACTGAACTATGAAAGCAAAGGAGAGAGAACGTGTGCCTAATACAAATGTTAGAAAATTAATCTTCCTGCTACTTCATCTGACAAACCAGGAAGAAAAGCCAGTTATCAATTACAGTTATTCCAATAGAGCACAACAGCATTTGACCATTAGAAATTTACTTCCATTCACAATTTCAAAATTACATTTTAGAATGGAACACTATCTTGTAGAAATTGAGAAGAGGGAAAAGTTTAAGTTTTTCCCGTACAAAGAGGCTCTGATCTTCCACTTTCATGACCAGCAATGTAAAGCCAGAGTACTTAAAAGGCATGAAATCTAGCAAAGTGATTTTCTAATATATTCGAGGAATTATGGATTCATTTAGACACCCATTTAAGATCATGGAATGCTGCTTTTATCTCAGAGAACTCAGTGGGTAATGGCTGATCAAAGAACACTGCATGTAATAATAAAACCTGCAGTTACATATGTTAAACACTGCAAGGAAAAAAAAAACAACGCCTGGCTATCATGTAGTAGCTGTACCACAGCCATGACATGGGATGTGGAGATTGATTTGGGTTCATTTCTCCTGCTACAAACACCAGACAGCCAAGCACAGCTCCCCTTGATCCCGCGCTTATCCCTGGGCGCTGCAGCTCCCGAGGGCCGGGACCGGCGGCTCCGAGGGGCGAGTGCGACACGGAGCCCGAGCCCCGGGACAGCCGCTCGGTGGGGCTGAGGAACCCCTGGGGCAGCGCCGCGGCCCCGGCCCCTGCTGCCCTCGGAGAGCTGCGCTGCCTCCCTGGGCCCGGCTGGGCCGGTCCCCCTCCCGCAGCGAGGGCGAGGCGCCCCCGGGACCCCGCCGGTGGCTCACCATGGCCGCGCTGTGCCCAGGTGCGCCCCGGCCCCGCTCCGGCCCCGCTCGCCGCCGCCCCGGCTCGCTCCGACCTCCGACGTGGAGCTTCCGGGCCCGCCGCTCTCGCGACAGCGCCGCGGGGCGGCCTCAGTCTCGCGAGAGCAAAGCATCCCCCAGGATTGCCGGGAAATGTAGTCGGACTGCCCATGGCGCGGGGCAGGGTGGGAGTTGTAGTCGGCAAGCGCTGCCTCAGGAGGGGCGGGGGCTCGGAGGCGTGACCACAGACTGGGAAGGGACCCACAGGGCCATCGACCCCAGCTCCGACCCCGCACACCACACCCTGAGCATCGCTCCGAGTGTGTGAGAGCGAACCCAGCTCTGTCACACACACCCTGAGCATCGCTCTGAGTGTGAGAGCGAACCCAGCTCTGTCACAGCCTGAGCATCGCTCCGAGTGTGTGAGAGCGAACCCAGCTCTGTCACACCCTGAGCATCGCTCCGAGTGTGTGAGAGCGAACCCAGCTCTGTCACACACACCCTGAGAATCGCTCCGAGTGTCTGAGAGTGTTTCCAAACACTTCCTGACCCCTGTCAGGCTTGGTGCTGTGCCCTCTGTCCTCTGGACTCTGTTCAGTGCCCAACCTCTGTGTGAACAACTTTTCCTGATATCCAGACTCAGCCTGTCCTGAGCCAGCTCTCTGCTGGTCCCTCAGGTCCTGTCACTGTCACTGCAGGCAGAGATCAGTGCTGGCCCCTCGCTTCCCCTCATGAGGATGCTGGAGATATCTATGAGCTCTCCCCTGATTCCCCTGCAGCATGAACACACCAGGTGTCCTGAACCACTCACACACCATCCCTCCTTTGCCATTCTTGTGCTCTCCTTTGGGCCCTCTCGAATAACTGAATGCCTATTTTTATACTGTGGTGCCCCAAACTCTGTCCCCTCAGTGTCCCCTCAGTGTCCTCTCAGTGCTCTCAGACAGAGTCCCCGGTGTGACCCTGGTCCCCTCGGTGAGAGGATGTGGTGATGATGTTCAGGTGTGTCTGGTCCTGTCCCCTCAGTGCAGTCTGGTCTGTGGTGACTGTCCCCAATGCAGTCATGGTGACACTGCTGGGGGGACAGGAGTCAGGTGACAGCACTCTGGGGTGACCTGGCAGGGAGCCCGGCATGCCAGTCTCTCTCAAAGACAAACTGTGTTGGGTTAATGTGGCCAGAAATGTGTATTCTGTAACCCATCTGTTAAACCGGGTGGGGCAGTGATTCCTTATCTCCATGGCACACATTATCTGCTAATGGGCCAGCTTTGAGACAAGATGGGGCAATCACCTTTATCTTTTCCACAACCCATCCTCCCTCCAGGAAGATACCATCTGCTGCTGGCCCATTGAGTCCCACTGTATGACTGATAAAATTCCATCATCCCACTGGGAGATGCTCCAGCCAGGGGGAGGAACCAAGCCTCTCCTACCTAGATAAAAATGGAGCTGTTGGACAGCAAGTTACCCTTCTTTCCACTGGATTCCAGAGGAGAAGCTGAACTTTTCTACATCATCCCTGGACTTTTGGAGGAAGGCTGGACCCTTCTACAGGGGCACTGCTCCAGCTGAACCACACCTGCCACTGCAGGGACTGTAGCCACCATTTAATGGGACTGCTACCAACACCCTGACTGACTGATGGGGTGTCAGGTTGTGTTCTGACTCTGTCAGGGTAGGGATTGTTTTTGTATTACTGTATTTCTATTTTAATCTTCCCAGTAAAGAACTGTTATTCCTAGTTCCCATATCTTTGCCTGAGAGCCCCTTAATTTCAAATTTCTAATAATTTGGAGGGAGGGGGTTTACATTCTCCATTTCAAAGAGAAGCTTCTGCCTTTATTGGCAGATAACTGTCCTTAAAACCAGGACACAAACACATGAGCCTGGTCAGTCCTGCAGATGCTGAGACAGGCAATGTGACTCTTTTCTCAATCATTTTGTCAGCTAAAATTGCTGCAGCTCCAAACAGCATCTAATAGAAACATGGGGAATGTGAAGGTTTGGGAAGCACCAGAGCACAAGGAACCACTCTTGAGGGAATTTCTCCTATCCTTGCTGCCAGATTGAAGTTCCATCTCTAAAAATTGCATCCCCCACATTTTGTTGTATAAAGAAGAGGAATGACACAGAGGATATTTATATTCTTTGGGATCCAGTTAAAGAAAATTCTTCTTTTGATATGAGTGTTCAGCTGGGGATTAGGAGCCCTCTGTCCTTTATCCCACAACACTGCAAGGAGGATTATATCAGCCTGGAGTGTTTACAGCCTGAAGGACATGAACAAAAGTGAGAGACAGAACAGTTACTGCAATTCTTGTCATTTTCACTCTGAGGCAGAAAAGACAGATAATTAAATCTTAAAAAACCTCACAAGTCTGATGAAAAGTGGGAAGAGAAATGCCCAAAGCAAGAAAAGGGCAACATTATTGTCAACTGCTATGAATGAGTTTAGACTTTCAGCTTTCTTTAAGTTTTGTTTTCCATTTTGAATTCATTACAGTGATGATTCTACAAAATAATGAATAACATTTAAAATGTTTGAGTACAGATTTTGAGGATGCAGAATCTGCATAACCTGGCCTAAAAGGAATGATTTGAGTAAAATTTATGAATTTTGAGTGCAATTCATGATTTTTAGACGGCTGAGGTGGAACACTAAAAGAGGAGATGTGGAGGAAAGTGGCTGTAATAGAGAATGTAGACAGTGGGAGGTATACAGCACACACTCTGTGTTTTTCCTTGAAAAACTCAATGAAGTCCTGTCCAGAGAGAGAGATGAGACTGTTACAGGGCAATTAAAGATGATCAGCAAGGCA
Source organism: Muscicapa striata striata (assembly GCA_030060385.1). Taxonomy (NCBI): domain Eukaryota; kingdom Metazoa; phylum Chordata; class Aves; order Passeriformes; family Muscicapidae; genus Muscicapa; species Muscicapa striata. The sequence continues at coordinate 218,460 of JAREIS010000476.1, read as the reverse complement.
AGGGAAAGATGAAGGTGTAGAGCTTGTTAGTCAAGAAAATAACAGCAGAGAAAGGAAGAAATTGTTTTGCTCTGAGCTTCTCCTGGGAAGTTGTATTAATAGAAAAGCTAAGGGGGAGAGAAAAAGCACAGGGTATAAGCCAAGACCTTACAGGAGGAAAGAAGAAATGAAAAAAAGCGATTAAATTCAAAAAAAGAAATATCCCTCACAAAGTGTTAGAGGCAAGTTTACCAGCTGGGTATGAGTTCTGAGTCCAAGCCATGATCCATTGTGGAAATTAAATGGGCATAGAGAGGGAATACATTATGTATTGGTTTGCCTTTCATGTGGTTTCCTGTGTATCCTGTACTGCCCACTGTCCACAGGGGCTGCTGTCTTGGGTTGCAATACAAGATGTGACCAGCAATGTGTATTCTGTCACCATCTGTTAAACCGGGTGGGGCAGTGATTCCTTATCTCCAGGGCACACAGTATCTGCTAATGGGCCAGCTTTAAACCAGCTGGGGCAATCACCTTTATCTTTTCCACAACCCATCCTCCCTCCAGGAAGATACCATCTGCTGCTGGGCCATTGAGTCCCATTGTATGACTGATAAAATTCCATCATCCCACTGGGAGATGCTCCAGCCAGGGGGAGGAACCAAGCCTCTCCTACCTAGATAAAAACAGAGCTGTTGGACAGCAGGTTACCCTTCTTTCCACTGGATTCCAGAGGAGAAGCTGAACTTTTCTACATCATCCCTGGACTTTTGGAGGAAGGCTGCACCTTCTACAGGAGCACTGCTCCAGCTGAACCACACCTGCCACTGCAGGGAGCTGTAGCCACCATTTAATGGGACTGCTACCAACACCCTGACTGACTGACGGGATGTCAGGTTGGATTCTGACTCTGTCAGTATTTTTGGGATTGCTCTTTGTAATACTGTATTTCTATTTTAATTTTCCTAGTAAAGAACTGTTATTCCTAATTCCCATATCTTTGCCTGAGAGCCCTTTAATTTCAAAATTACAATAATAATTTGGAGGGAGGGGGTTTACATTCTCCATTTCAAAGAGAAGCTTCTGCCTTTATTGGCAGACACCTGTCCTTCAAACCAAGACAGTTGCACACAAAAGAGCTGGAACTGTTGCATGTCTCTAAGAAGCCTTTCAGTACATGAATTACATGAGAACAAAATCTCTGCTTCAGGTTTTTTGTGTAACTTGACAGGTATTCCTATGCTTGTTTACTGCAAGGTATTTTTTGGGTAAAAAATGCCCAACCCAGTGTTTTATTCCAGAGCAGTGAAAGGGAGGTAACTCTGTTCCTAGTGGGCATTGCCCTGAGGTTCCTCAGTGCCCCTTCCTCACCTGTGCCTGCTTGGCTCTGCAGTAGCACCTGCTGCAGCTTACCTGGAGCAGCATACCTGGGCTGGGCATTTGGCTCTTCCCTCCCAGGCCTGGAAGAAATCTGGCATTTTCTTTAGTCTGGAGGAAGAGCACAGACCTGAATTTGCTTGTCTCATGTAGCTACCAGATATCTGATAGACCACAGGCAGGGCAAAGGGAGAGGAGAGGATGATGCAGGGAAATGATGAGATGGCTGCAGATGAGAAGAGTGCAATCACAGGCCTGGCTTCCTTCAAAAACCAGAATAAAGAACATTTTCAGTGTAGCATGAACAGCCATTTCAAACTGCCTTCTTGTTAGGGACACAGCCAGCATTTGTGTAAGTGTGGATATAGGTGTGTCTACAAGAGTGTGATAGAGGAACTGGCAATAGGGTGCTGCAGGATACATTTCCTGTAGGTGCAAAGAGACTTTTAAATCTCTTGAAAGTTCTCAATGCAAAGCATTAAAAAGGACCTTTTGGCTATGAAATTATTGGCAGGTTTGGAATTTGTTTGGCAATAAAAAGTTTTTTTTGGAAGTAGGATATAGCATTTTAAGGTTAAAAAAAAAGTACACTGCCATTATTTCAGAAAAAATATTAAAGCAGTTTGGGATATCAATCACAAGTCCCTGTAGTTTATCCTTAGTGTACCAAATGAATTTTACTTGGTTTTTTAAGAATAAAATACCAGTCCACTTTCTTCTTCTCTCAGGTAAAGACTAGAGGTCTGGAAATGAGGGTCATTTCTGTGTGGCACATCCTGCATGTGTGAAAATTCCTATTCAGCTCTGGAGTGCTGTCAGAGCCATACTTAAAAATAAATAATAAATGTAATTTATTAATAATATAATAATAAAATAGATTAGAAAATAAATAAATAGAATGTAGTGTATATATATTGCATGTGATAATTATATGTAATAAATATAATGTGTGTTGCTGCTTGCTGCAGTAGGCAGCTCAGTGCTGGGGTCCAGGGTTTCTTTGCCCTGATTGATCTACCCAGGACACAAATTCAAGGTCCTTGAAACAGAGAAACAGGCACTTACCTCTTCAGGCCAGCTCTACAGTATTGTGAAGTGTTTATTTCACATGTGGAATTAATGTGCTGTGCTGCTGATTGCCAGGAGTTAATACTTGCAGTGCAGTGAACTGAAGCAGAACTGGCTGCAGCCTTAACTTGGCAGACAGTGAAGATTGATGGAACATGGTGGGTTTAAAGGAAAGGTGTTATTAACATGTAGGTGGCAGAGCTGTGAGACAGACCCTGCTGTAAATCTGAATTAAAGCCTCCCTTGTTAGGATTTCACCCCGTGGTGGCTCAGGGACACAGCAGTGGTGTGGAATGCACTTTGTCTCCTTTAGGCTGAGGTGCCCAGCCTGTCTGTTACTCTCTTGGAAACATCCCAGCCTTGGATATCATCCTGACCTGTGTACCAAACATCAACCTGACTAGAATAATGAGGAATTAAAATGCCAGTAAAGAAATAAGAACTGTCAAAAGGCTGGAGTTTACATTAGAAAAAATCCCATCCCCTTCAAAACCTGCAACCTGCCAGTAGCAGCCTGATGGTGCATAAAATGATTGTTTCCTAAAATGGTTGTTCCTTCAAATACAATCATGCATGTGGTGTATGCAGAGGAACAAGATACTGCAGTAGGTAAAGGAGGGATTGGAAATTTTGTATTTGGTGTCATCAAAAATACTATTGCCTGACGCTTTTATTACAGACCTGCCTTTTCAACTCACAATTTGCCAAACTTCAGCCATGGATTGGGATTTTTTGTACTGTGTGTCTTCATCTCAACAAGATAACCTATTTCAGACTGCATTCGAATTTCAGTAGAAAGGCTTACTATTTTTAAAGGGGTTTTATGTGAGCACAAGTACCACCTTTTTAAAAATCAACACCGGGATAATCAGCAATACTTTCAGCAGCCTCTCATATGGATTTAGTTTAAAGAGAAAATCTAAAGTATCAGTTGTGGTAGCACCATAGTATGTGATACCCACATGCAAACAACAAGGAGAGAGATATCTTTAAACAAACTCTGAGAAAAAAAGTTGTCAGTGAGAGAGACCAAAGTGTTGTATGTAATAGAAAGACTCCAGTTCTTGACCTCTCGTGCTACAGCTTCATTGGGCACATTTGATTCATTAGATAAGTGCTATCTTTATGTCATTCATGTAATCACTTAGCAAGAACCATCCTGATTGACCTGTTAGTGCTCCTGATTTATTAACACTTGCTTCTTGTTTTATTTCCTGGAGGCCACAGCTCCAATTCTGGCGTGATTCCATTTCCATTAAGATTGGTGGCAAAAGGGCAGGCCTTAAACCACTGAAGTGGTTCAGGAGGCAGCTGTTTATATCCTCCCAGGTATTCCAAGTTTGGAGCTTGTAATTTCTTTCTTTATCAGATTTATAATGCCTTCCACTATGGTCGAGTATTGGTGCTAATGTTCTTTTACTGAGTTTTGAGGCTTCAGATAAGCTTATTCCATTTTCTTTGCTCATCTTCAAACCTGCCAAACTGTTCCTAAGATCTGATTCAGGGAGCAGTTTAGTTTGCCCTGAATATAGTCTTGAGATAACATGCACTAGAAAACCTATAAAATGATTTCTTCTTGTCTGAGGAGTATCAGTCCAGCAGCTATTTAAAAATTTCTGTAATGACATTGATTTCAGGACAGAGAGACTCTGTGATTTCCATTTTATTTGTTATTATATGTTATTAACTTATCACTGCTGACTATGGAGTTGGAGTATTCTTGGGAAATTATTCAGCATCAGATTTTCCATAAGCTTGCAAAAAAATTTTTATTGAAAAGCATGGGTTGCCAGCACCCTGGAAAACTGAGAACAGTGTTTGTTTTCTATTAATGTTAGACAAAATTGACATAGAGTTTTTTGGTTTGTTGTTTTTTTTTTTTTGTTTTGTTTTTTGTTTTGTTTGTTTGTTTGTTTGTTTGTTTGTTTGTTTGTTTGTTTGTTTGTTTTAATCTAGATACAAAGTGGTAATAAAAGGAAATTTAAGAGCAGCACTATGGGGAGTGAGTCAACATGAAAGGTTCATGGCCAGACTTTGATAATTGACTGTGGCTTGTGAAGGATGGAAGTTGGTTGTTTTCTTTTGATCTGGCAGTTTTGTGCTTTTCAGATGCAGAAGTGAGGCTTCAGCTCCTACTGCAATGTCTGCAGAATGTCCAGAACAACCCAGAATCCAAGTTTCTCAGTATCCTACCCAAACAGCCAACACTGCTCCTGTCCCAAAGGAGCAGCAGTGATATTGGAGCTGCTTTTGTGGCAGTGCAGTGATGCCACACACCTTCCACTCGTGCATTTCATCAACAAACAAAGGAAAGGGCACTTTTTTTGCATTGTGTCCAGCAGACCAGCAGCACACAGGGTTCTGTGGCATTTCTGCAGCACTGGATGTGTGTCTTTGCACTGAAAGCTTTCCCTTCACAATAACCCTGTAACAAGTTGTTTATGTAGGAGAGCAGGCTGTGATGAAAGCTATATTAAATTTTATCCTTGGTCTTTTACAATAATCACCTATAAATAACATACAGCCAGAGGCAAACATAGCAATACATTTATATGTACAAGTCTTATACAAGTACTGTTTCTTTTGTATTCCCATTTCTAGTAGAACCTGAATCATTAATTTTTTTTTCAGAGATACAGTCATTTACATATATAATTCAATAATATTAGTGTGGGCTGTGTACCTTGTGGACTGCATGTTATCTCAGTAATCTCTGTCCATTGCTTGAATTTTTAAACTCAGACTGTAGCAATGAATTATTTTAGATTTGAATATCTGTTTTTCAATCCTTGGTCAGTATATTACATAAATGGAACCTGACATAGATTCTCAGCATTCAGATTTTCTGGACAAATTCATTCCCAAAGATAAAGTATAAAATCTGTTGATGAGTGAGGATCAGTACAGAGTCTCAGTTTAGACTAAAAAAACTAGACTAAAAAGTTTAGGCTTTTCATCCTAGAGGTTTCTGGTTCAACTTTTATGCTGTTGTTTTTGCCATTCTGTAACCCAGTCAGCTTTCCCCTCCCTCCAAGCAGCAATAATAACCACAATCCACCATACTTTTATGAATTCTTCCATCGAAAATGGAGATGGATTATTTTTCATATGACTTTCTAAATTAAAACTGAGGAGTTTAACAGCATGTAGCAAGTACATTGTTGGAATTTCATGCCCCCAAAATAAAAGTAGTTGCAAAGTTGCAATGGGTTATGAGCACACAAATTATCTTAGCAGTTCTGTTCTTAAAAATAAATGGCAAGGATGCTATTCAATTTACCACGGGGGTATGAAATGACAAAAGCCACTATTAGTTTGAGGGAAGAGAGTTGTGTGAGTACAAGATTCACCACTCGATGGCGCCTTGATTCTGCTCATCTCCATTTCTTTCCCTCTCTGATGTCTGGACACAAAACTTCCAAACTGGTTTTGTAGTAAACTTATCTGGGAAAGAATATTTATCACATATTTCTAAAGGATAGTTTTAATTGTCTTCTGCAGAAGTAAATAAAATTATTTCAGTTTTCACTGATGCCTTTTAACTCCGGTCTTTCAATGAAAAATGGTGAATTCCCTCAATTTTGGTTAAGCAGTTCTTCAACCTGAAAATTTGTGGGTGAGCAATGGCATGGGAACACACTTGGCTGCAGAATTCTGTCCAGAATGGATGGATTGAGAAGTCTTGGTTGTTCTATTGGTGGCCATCAAGGCAGAGGACTGCATATATCTGGAATAAATTGCAGGCCCAGATTATTAGATAAATTGTTGCACTGGTGTTATATCTACCAGAGTAATACCTATTTATTCCATGAAAGAATTTTGATCTGTGTCCCTTCCATTAGGAAAAAAATCTGCAGGGTGAGGTGAACTATTTGGGCCTCATGTAACCCATTCCAAGGTGCTGAAATACTTTCTATTTGTCACTGGAAGATTCCAAATATGTTCTGGGTCTCTTTTTATTTAAATTAGTTGCAGTAGGCCAGCTAGAGGGTTCTGTCACATACTTTATAAATAAATCCTGTGATCTGAGAAGCTGTTATGGTGCACAGCCTTGCTTATGCAAGGCACAGCCTTTTCATGCACAGCCTTGCTTATGTTTGTTTATATTGAGATATACAGTAAGCAAAACAGATTTTTTTTTTTTTTTTTTTTGTGACTTTGTGAAGGATTGCCCTTTTTATTTGAAACAGATGACAAGAACTGTATTAACACCATCTAGAGGTTTATCCTTGTGAAGGACCAAGTTATGAAAACCTGGAAAGCCAAGCTCAGGCAAAGGCTGCCTGGATTTCCACTGGGACCACAGTGCTCCTGTCACTGTCATTAGTCCCAGCCCCTGTCCCTTTGCCCTGCTGCAGAACCACCATGCAATCAGAGAAAACCTGGGGCTGCTTCTTGTTTTAGTCCCTCAAATCAGAAACCCTTCAGTTCTGATCATCCAAAACCTTGCTCTGGAAAACAGTTATTTTCCTTTAGCTGCTCTGGATGTGCTAACATTTTAACTAAGTGCTCGTGTTTGCTGTGTACTCAGTTTATGCCATCAAGGAAAGCAATTTGCTGTAATGCTACACAAGGCACCCATTAGTGGCAAGCAGCAGCCTGTGTTTTTAGAGAACCAAGGCTGTTATTTCACAAAGGGAGTAATTCAACTCTGCCTTAATCCTCTAACCAGTAAAGCTCATCTTCCAGGTGTTTTTCCTGACTATTTGGCTGCTCAAGAAAAAAAAAAGTGTTTAGAAAATGAAAGTCTAATTTAAATTAAGTTGTATGTGATTATTTTAAAAATACAATATGATACATGTCTATATAAATAAATGTAAATGTTCATTTTTTTAAATGACAGAACAAAATGCCATATGTCACATGCCTTTATTTTCAGTTGCTTGTTTTTAATATCTGAACAAAAAAAAAAATATTTTGCTTAAAACCCTGTCTCTAAACATTCAAGAACTTAATTGCATTCATTTATTGTATCAAACAATAGTGAATAGCAATACACATTTTTCTGACCCTGATACCTTGAATGCATTAAATTCTGCAGCTTCAGAGTCTATAGTCTGTTTTCAGTAGAGGCCTGATCAGGACCTGACTGCCTGGAAGTGCTCTGACTTATGTAAAACTACTTGCAAAACAAGCTCCAATATCTAATTTGACACTCTTATAATGATTTCAAAAGCTGAAAATTATCTAAAGCCATATCAAGAAAAGATAAAATTACATATTTTGGAAATCTACTGTTGTCTCACTTGTTGCACCAACTGGCTTTTATCATGACTGTTCTCACTTTTGTGCCAAAGTTCAATAACCTCTCTGCTCAAGCTGCAAGGCATGACCATAGGGTGGGGGATTTCAGGCAATTTCCATGCACTCTTCAGCTCTTTAGGACTGCTGCCCTGTTTGAGGGCACTGCTTTAGTTTGATCATCAGGAAATTTGGGCAATCTTTGCATTTATGGTACCTCCAATAGAAAAGGTATGCTTCCATTATTAAAGTTCTTTTTTGCTACACATGTGTAGGAAAAGGTGAGGAAATTTTGAAAAAACAAGTCAGTTACTAGAGAGATAGCCAGAAAAAGACAAATCAGATCATTTAGTAAGTAGAAAAAATATTAAATACTGTAAAGTAGACAATGAAGCAAGTACTGCTGTGAGCAGCAGAACCACCAAAGCTTGGTTTCTAGAGGATTTTATCTCATGGTTGAGTTCATTGCCATCCAGCTGAAGCTTTTCCATGGTTACAGGCATTTATACTAAATGATTTTCTGGGACTTGATAAACATGAGTTCACCCTGTAGCCTTTCTTTTACTGGAGGCGTCCTATCAGGGTAGTAATTTTCACATAATATTGGAGAAATATTACATTTAGAGACTTTATATTTTACAGTCAGGTTTGCTTGGCCAGTCTGCCCTGGGCAACTGGTTCAAAAGCTGTGGGGGTGTGGGCAAACAGATACAGGTATGGGCACCTGTGAACCCTTCTACCCTTGGATGTAAATATATATATTCATGGGTGTGGTACGTGTGTGTCCCAAAAGTGAATGAAATAGAGGTGACAGGGGGAGACAATTAAGGAATTACAGGAAAACTATTAACTTTGGGTGCAGTGGCAATGGCAGCAAGGGCAGTGCACTTTAAAAAGCAGTTCAAAGGATGCCTGTTGCAGCTTTCACAGGGAGCCATCCCATTTAACTTTCATGCCCTGCTTTAATTCTGAAGTCATAACCATGTTTACAGGAAAAGACTTTGTGGGGGGTTTATCAGATTTTCAAGAAGCCTTTCTTTGAAAGACTGTGACCTAAAACAAACCCAGCAGAAATCCAAAGTAGCATGAAAACAGGTAAAGAGAATGGTTCCTGTTTCTGGGTGTTGCTATACATTAGTAGCTTTTCTCTTACTGCAGGGACTCTGTTTGACCCTCCCCCCTCCACCTTGAAGAACTCTGGAATATCTACTGCCATCTATTGCATTCCCATTTCTATTTAATGGTGGCTGAAGCACTGCAGTGTGAGATATAATTAAAGAAAATGTGATATTTAGAGAATAACTGACAAAATTTCTGCAGCTGTTGAAAAGCTTGTCTCATTAGTATTATTTTAAATCTCATTTTCACAAAATTATTTATTCTAATTCTCACAACCTGCATAAGAAGTGCAATCAGCAAGCTGAAATTAAAGTATCTGCAACCTCTGCCCTTTAAATCAGTCACAAATTAAAGAAAATAATACCTTCTAGCAGGAAGAAAACTTTCTAAAGAAATCCTTTCTGTCAATCTCTCCCCACTAAAGCAAAATATATACCCCTTGCTTAAAAGAATATAAATGAATCTTATTTTTGTTAAATTTTGTCTTCATCAGATTTTGAAGTAAGTGCTGATTTAAAAACCTCAGACTTCTTGCCAGATGGCAGTGGAGTATCTTTCACCAGCAGCAGAACATCCAGGACATCCATGGCAAATTGGGAAGGAATTCTGTGCATTCCTGTGACCCTCCAGAGCTCCAGAGAAGGAGCTCTGCAGGGTCTTGCAACAGAACACAAGTGGTAGGAGCAATAAACAACATTATTCCACAGCCTCTGCCTGCAGGTTTGCTCTTTTTTTTAGCAGTTGGCAATAAAATGCATAGTTTTTTGGAAGAAAAATTGGCTCAATGCAGAGAGCCAGTTGGCTCAATGCAGAATTTTTTAGAAATTCCACCATAAACATTTGTTCCACACAGCTTTGTCACTGTCATTTGAAAAGCCCAGTGACAGGTAATGGTACTGCACTCACAAGGAAGCACTTTTGTATTGTTCAGGCTTTTCTGTTCTGGGTTTATTGGGTTTGCATGGCCAAGCTCTGGCAGGGTGGGAGCTCCAGGGGTGGCTTCTGTGAGCAGCTGCTGGAAACTTCCTTGGTGTCCAGCAAGCCAATCCAGCAATCCAGCAGTCCTGTGCTGCTGGCCAGGGCTGCTCAGCCAGAAATCCACCCACAGCCCCTGGGGATCCCCAGGGATGCAGAGATCACACCACAGCAGTTTTTGGGAGGATGCTGTCCATGGGATGGACTCACAGCAGGTTTGGGAGGATGCTGTCCATGGGATGGACTCACAGCAGGTTTGGGAGGATGCTGTCCATGGCATGGACTCACAGCAGGTTTGGGAGGATGCTGTCCATGGGATGGCTCATTTTGGAGAAGCTCACAGAGAACTGTCTCCTGTGGGAGGGACCCCACGTGCAGCAGGGGAAGGACTCCTGTCCCTGAGCAGCAGGAGAAGCCAGGGCTGAGGAACTGACCATAACCCCATTCCTGTCTCCTTGTGCCTCTGGGGGCAGCAGGCAGAGCTGGGAAGGAGGGAGAGGTGGGAGGAAGGTGCTTTCAAATTTTGTTTCTCATTATCCTGCCCTGTTTTGTTAGTAACAAAATCAATTAATATCTCTAATTAGAGCCTGTTTTGCCTCTGGTGGTATCTGCTGAGGGGTCTCTCTCCCAGTCCTTATCTCAACCCATGAACCCTTTGTTGTTTTTTCTCTCCCTGGGCATTTGCAGAGGGGAGTGAGAGGGAGGCTTTGGTGGGTGCCAGAATCCATCCAGGGTATCCCACTGCACTGGATGAGAAGGCTGCTGATAAATTCCCTTCCTGGGGCTGTATTTGAGCAATATTCTCTGTGAGGAAAGGAATCCATGCAAATGGTAATCCTTCAAAGCAGCTGAGACAGCACTGTGTGCCAGAGGGCTGAAAAAATGTGAATGAACATCCTTAAATTTACCAGCAAGGTCCGTTCCTGCAGCACAAGTATTTAATCTGCTGACAAGGAGATAAGGGACTTTGAACAGCTCAGAGACCAGCCTAACATCACAAATAGGCTACAAACAAGGACACCTTTGGAAGCAATTATAATGCAACAGAATGAATATCTCCTCTGTCTCTGAAGGAGGCTGCAAGTTCTTGCACATCAGTATGTGCAAAAACAAAATGTTCTTTTGGAGGGTAAAAAAGCTTGCATATTCCATCACTTCCTGTTAAAAAGTCTGAAATTTTCATTTCCAACATAGCAAAAAAACAGATCCAGTTTTCTCCTAATCATAGTCCACTTGTGCTCGAGCCATAACCATTAGATAGAACTAGGGAGCATAACAAGAAACTGGTTGGAGAATGTTTGCTTTCCCTCTTCAAACTCACCATTAGTGAACTGATGAGAGTTCTTTGTGATATGTGAAAGATTTTCTTTGGATTTATGATTTGGTGTGAATTTACAAGCAGGGTTATTCCTGGTAAGAACCACCTAGGAGAAATGTCACTGATTAAAACAAACCCATTTTGTTTCCTAGTGATTACATTCTGATAATATTTTGAAAGCTTAATGAGCTGTGGTAGTTTTTATCCTTGTAATTAGCAGAGTCTTAGAAATATGAATTAAACACATTTCTACTGAAAATTCCAGGTCAGGGCTGAACAAAACAAAAGAAAGAGTTTACTAACTCTAAGTGCAGTTTCTTCTGTGCAAACTGACATGAAAGCATTGCTCAGGCAAAGGACAGAGGAAGTTTGATATCAAGTCAACCTTTATCAGGAGAAGCAAAGTCCAATTCATAAAAGTATCCTGACATATGCACTTCTATGCCCATTGGGATTTAACTCCAGCTGGCAATTTTGCACCACAGAGCCATTCCCTGAGAAAACTCCTGGGCTGAGCCAAGAAAGAAAGTGGGTGAAGAAAAAGCAGAACAAGGAGCTCATTCACCCTTCCCAGGTAGGTGTTCAGCCATGTCCAGGACAGTGGGGTCCATCATGTGTAACAGCTCCTTGGCACGACCAAGGAATTTCTGGGAAATGCCATCCCAAACACAACAATTTTCCCTCTTCCTTCCTGCAGATTTACATGCTCAGCATGGTGTTCTACAATGAAAATATCACTTTGGCCAGTTTGGGTGTCCTGGTTTTAAGGACAGTTATCTGCCAATAAAGGCAGGAGCTTCTCTTTGAAATGGAGAATGTAAACCCCCTCCCTCCAAATTATTAGAAATTTGAAATTAAGGGGCTCTCAGGCAAAGATATGGGAACTAGGAATAACAATTCTTTACTGGGAAGATTAAAATAGAAATACAGTAATACAAAAACAATCTCAACCCTGACAGAGTCAGAACACAACCTGACACCCTGTCAGTCAGTCAGGGTGTTGGTAGCAGTCCCATTAAATGGTGGCTACAGCCCCCTGCAGTGGCAGGTGTGGTTCAGCTGGAGCAGTGCTCCTGTAGAAGGTGCAGCCTTCCTCCAAAAGTCCAGGGATAATGTGGAAAGGTCTGGTTTTCCTCTGGAATCCAGTGGAAAGAAGGGTAACTTGCTGTCCAACAGCTCCGTTTTTATCTAGGTAGGAGAGGCTTGGTTCCTCCCCCTGGCTGGAGCATCTCCCAGTGGGATGATGGAATTTTATCAGTCATACAGTGGGACTGAATGGGCCAGCAGCAGATGGTATCTTCCTGGAGGGAGGATGGGTTGTGGAAAAGGTAAAGGTGATTGCCCCATCTTGTCTCAAAGCTGGCCCATTAGCAGATAATGTGTGCCATGGAGATAAGGAATCACTGCCCCACCCAGTTTAACAGATGGTGACAGAATACACATTTCTGGCCACACCAACCCAACACACTGGGTCAGCTGTCCTGCTCCTGTTCCCTCCCACCTTCTTGTGCACCTCCTCACAGGCAGAGCAGGAAGTCCTTGACTTAGAGGAAGCACTACTTAGCAACAACCACATCATCAGTGTGATAGCAACATTATTCTCCTACTAAATCCAAAACACAGCTCTGTACTAGCTACTAAAATGAAATTAGATCAGTCCCAGCTGGAAGCAGGACAATGACCATGGCCCTAGAAGTATTGGTGCTATATTAATCAGATTTTTGCAGATGTACCCTAGTTGTCAGCTGGGAGACTCTCACTCCTTTCCTACCCTGAGCTATTGACAGTGAGTGGGCTGAGGAGCAGGTGGAGATGAGGAGAAAGCATATGCTTCTCCATTTCTGCCAAAGCTTTTTCACATATTTTCTGTACTTCCCTACCACTGATCTGTTTAGTGGATTTTCACTCCTCCCATACTAATGGGAGCCTATGGACAAGAGAGAACTTTAACAGTGCTAAAGCTGATGTGCAAGTTTTATATTTGAAAGGCAAGGTTGTAGGAAAGACAGTGTATTTTGTTAGAATAATTCATGTCCTTGGGAAAAAGCAGATGAGCTTTTGGGCATCCAAGCTCTCCTGGGGAAGGTGTGCCCACATTTTGTTGAATAATAAAAGTTTCTATCTACTGAAGTAGAGTTCATCATCCATGGCTAGCTTAAACTTGCCTTTAGCAAAGAACATGAATTCTTTTGAAAAACCCTGAATAAAACTGAGAAGAATTGCATGGAAAAGACTTTCCTTCCTACAGTCTCTGAAAGATGGTACAAGGTGAAGATTGCAGCAGGCTGGGCACTCTTTCTGCCCAGGTACACACAGCCTGTGAGCACTCTGCAGTGTCCTCTCCCTGTCCTGAGTGTGCCTTGGTTTTCACACCAGAAAAGTGCAGAGTTTGCTCCAAACAGCAGATTTCTCCACTGGGATGGTTGTTGGGCTGTCAGTTCTGTCTGGAAGTTACAGTATTGTCACTGATCTGTGCTAGGATGGTAGTGAGGAGCTGCAGCACCTCCCAAAGGCTGAGAGATATCTGTCAGGTGAAAACCAGCAGCAGCTTTAGACCTGGGCCAAATCCAAGGGAACAGTCCTGATGTGAAAGGATTTGTGCTCAGTGAGGTGTTCTCTTGCCTGAAAATGTGGACTTAGTGATCCAGGACTAAATTAAATAGAGACAGCCCAGTGAATATCCAGTGCTACTCACTCACCCAAAGACTTGATGATAATGCAGCACTGTGGAGACACAGGCTGTGCTTGAAATAATTGTGACTGTTAATTTTCAGCCCTGTTGGTAATGGACACTCCTCTGGCAGTCTTTATAAAAATGCAGGGAAAAATTATTTGAAAGACAAATACTTTTATTTAACTCCAGACTGAAAGGCAAATGAATTTATGAGCTTTGTAACTGCTTGATGTTATTTGTATAAAACATATTTGCTTCCATAAACAGGCACATAATACATTCACATAGAAGTGTCAAAGAAATTAAAATCTGGCTTCATTCTTCTTTTTAGACAAAAGCTAACAGCATGACATTGTGATGAAGATCTGGGAGGCGTTCTGCTCCATTTTAGTTCTTCTTCTTGAATGTCTGATGGCACACCTGGTCCTCACATGTCAGTTCCTACAGTGTTAAAACAATTAGTTAAAACAATTAGTAAGTATACAGTGGTAGAAGTTTTATTTTGAATATATATCAGATCCCACCAGAAATTACTACAACTGAGCCACTGCTTTAAAAACTTATGCTTATGAAACAGAGAACAGTAACCAAACAGCAGGTATGCACCTCGTGTTGCAGTAATTAGTTTTTTATACATGAATTGAACTCTAAGAAGAATAAACATGAAAAATGCATTAGAATTGTGCTTTACTTCAAGGCTTTTTTCATGGGCTGTTATTAAAACAACATACTGTAATGTATTATAATTCATGTTACCTCGAAATTCACGAGATGCACTGAAACAAGGAAATGAATAAAAAGAGAGGAATGCTTTAAAAACTGGTTTGCTTCAGAGGTGTGCACAGCTACTTCTCAGGGCCAGAACAAAGCACCATTGCTGGTGTTCAGATAAAGTTGGGACTTTGTGATCTTGGAGGTCTTTTCCAACTTCAGTGATCCTGTGATTCTACAATATTGTTATTTTGAAATCTTTCTGCACATCACTGATTGCTGATTTCCTGCACAGGCTTTTCTGGCCTCCCTTGGACTCACCACATCTATCTTTGGGCTACAGCTTGATACTTCAGATGTTTGAATTTATTATTGAACTAGGAAAAAATAATTGCAGTGTAGGTTGTTTGTGGGATCCTCTTGAATATCCCAAGGTTTCTGATCTGTATTGCAGCACAGTGGGGTAAAATTTCATATTGCTTCACTCAGAACAAAGAATAACATTTTTATAGCAGTCTGATTGGGGCTTTTTCCTCCCTTTTTTCCCCTACCAGTAATTATATAAGAATGAGAGTATGCTAGAGGTGCAATGTAACAGGAAGGGTTAAGAGCTGGAGGGAAGTGGACTGGAGCAAAAAAACCACTGCAGGGTTATAACTTAATTGGGAGCAGGTGGAAAGAAATTGAGCATTCCTGAGTTGAAGCAGAGAGGGAATTTCCTTAGAGTTCAGAGATCAGAACTGCCTAAAGACCTTTCTAACTAGAAAAAAAGAAACAAATCCTTTGAAATGGAAAACTGATCCAATGCTGCAGCCTCAGTGATGTGCTGTGGGTGTGTGGAGCAGCCCTTACCAGATGCAGGATGTCTCCTTCAATCCAGTGTTTCCAGCCCCTGTTGTTCTTTTCACCTTTCTGAACACAGACCAGCTTGTCACCATCCCAGGTCACCAGGGTCTGCATGAACCAGATAATTAACTCAGTTACATTAACCAGAACTTTATGAGCATAGAAAAATAAGTTCAAACAATGTGAATACACAATTACAGTTGCTTCCTATAATGATTAAAATATAAAACAACCCCAAAGCATTTAAACAAAACCCAAATGCTTTCAGGATGACAGTGTGATGAGGGGAAGCTTTTGCAGTGCTTTGTTGTCATTTCCATGTGTTTCTTCACACACATGAGTATCAAGTGTTCACACTGACTGGTGAATTGTTGAGTGTTTACAGCTACTTGTGCAATATATACAAAGTGCATTTTTTCCTTGCTGTTTAAAGCCATTAATGAAGAAATTCTCGGGTTTCATGAGTGAAGACTTGAGGGCTTATACTGAAAAGTGCAGTGCTGACACCTTTTCTAGCTCTGCATAAAGTAACAAGAGGAAGAGTACATTAACATCATCTCATACATTAAATTTATTTGTATATTTTTATGTACTTTCACAAAGAAATTCAAAGAGATGTGATCATAAGTTGGGCAATGTGTTGTAGCTGACCCTGCTTGAGCAGGCAGGTAGGACTTGGTGTTTTCAGGAGATCCCTTCCATCCTCAACCCTCTCCTGGTCTGCTGTGATTCAGTCCAGCAGCAGCAGACAAGGTACTGGGTATGCTGATTTTTGTCCAGGAGCAGGATAACCCTCAGAAAGGAAAAGTTCTCTTTACAGGCTGGATTATCTGTCTACAGACATGCCAGGATACATTCAAAGCAACTTTGTTGGAATTGTTCTGCATTTGAACCATTGTCCTTTAGGGATGTATTTAACCATGTATCACATAACTCCCTATTAGACACCAGTTACAGTCCATGAGAGCTTAGTTATTATAAAGCTCCAAGCATATTGGGAGCTTAATTCATTTTCTAGTTCAGCACTGGATGATTTATTCCTCTTATGAGGGAGCTTTCCTTTAATAATGAGACAAAGCTCATCCCATTTCAGTTAATTTCTTTCTTATTTACGGAATTTTCAAGCTACATGCTCTTTAAATTATCCATGTCTTCTTTACATTTAAATGTTGCCTACCAATTTTATTACCTTCATCTAACTTTAATGTGTTTGAGGCATTGTTTTGTTAATAAAATGACCAGAAAAATACTTTTAGAGCAATTCAGAGAATAATGGCATGACGTGCCCTTTTTCCTTCTTCTGTCTAGAAACAAATAACATGATTTGTTTAGAAATGAATATTAGGCAAAAGTAATTAAAACAGGTAGGGTTATAAATGCTCAGTTCCTTCCTTCCTTCCTTCCTTCCTTCCTTCCTTCCTTCCTTCCTTCCTTCCTTCCTTCCTTCCTTCCTTCCTTCCTTCCTTCCTTCCTTCCTTCCTTCCTTCCTTCCTTCCTTCCTTCCTTCCTTCCTTCCTTCCTTCCTTCCTTCCTTCCTTCCTTCCTTTTGCAGAGCAAGGCTCTAGCAGTGGTGTTGGGCACTAATTGATGGATTTAAGGAGTGATAAAACCAATGATCCTTAGATCCTCAGCAATGCCTTCAGCTGATCTGAAGAGATGTGTGAGCAGTGTTTTTAAGCATAGACTTTGTCACAGGAATTTGTTCCACTCAGTGCCCACTGGAGAAGGAGACAGAAAGAAAATTTAGATATTGGGATATTTGGGATCGTGAAAAAAAAAATGGGTCTTATTCTTTGATGGCTTGCAGTGCTGTGAATGAGAAATAATTTGGAAGAAATCATAGGAATTACACTGCACAAAATTAATTTGAGAATTAAAAGTGATCCATGGTGAACAAACTATGTCTTTTGTTAAAATTGTGCTCCTCCAGTGAAGGATGATGAGTTCAAATGTCCTTTATGCTGCCCCTTTTCCTGTGATAATTGCCAAAACAAACAGATCTTGTTGACTGAGTGTTTTTGTCTCAGATTCTCAGAGTTTGGCAGCTGTGAGCTGAGTGGCAGAATCCAGGTGTGGAAATGAGCAGAGCTGATAATGGAGTTCCAGTGAATGATGAAAGGGAGGAAGGGGATCCTGGATTAGCAAGGCTCCAACAAGGACAGCAGAAATAATTAACTCTAAAGACCTCCAGAGTTATCCCCAGGGCACTGCTGGGGCTGCTTCCCCTCTGCCACCTGAACCACTCCCAGCTTTGGCTCACTTTTCATTCTTGCCCCTTCCCAAAGCTCCCCAACATTAAAAGCTGAGTGCAGGTTCGTTTTTAACCAAGTCCAGCAGCTGAGATCAGTGCAAACCCAGCCATCCCAAAATGAAAATTTACATTGATGCAGTCCTAAATTCACAGGATGAACCCACAGATTCATTAATGCATAGGTAAGTTTCCTTAGGGATGTATAGGTAAAAATCCAATTTTGCTCCTTCCTAGATACTGTACTGGAAAAGCTGGGAGAATCCCCCACTAGAAAATCCTAATTAATGATCGTCCTCATGTATCTCTGTAGCCATCCTGATTTGCATTTCTAATTAACACTTGTAGCAGGAAAGAAAACTGTCTCAGGATACAAATTACTTCTGCTTTGTAAAAATCCTCTGCTGTCTGTAAAACTTTGGGGTTTCACTGAACATATTCAGCTGATTTTTGGACCAGCTGGCTCCTGGTATAAACAGGTTTTTTACCTTCACCACTCGGTTGTCCAGTCCTTTGGTTTGCTCTTCAAACTCCACTCCCACAGTGTAATCCAGGTCATAGTTTCTCAAACTACTGAGTGTTTTGGTTTTAAAATTGTCTCCATTTTGTACAATCTCCTTTGTTTGTTTCAAGTGTTTTGCAATCTTACGAGTTGCAAAATCAATACCTGCCAAAAACCAGAAAAGAGAGTGAAAATTCCAGTATTTGCTAACAAAAATAAAGCCCCACAGCATTTATATTTACACATTAAAAAAAATAAAAATAAAATAAGTGAAACATAGTTCCACAAATTGTGCTTTTACCTGTGACATTTTTCAGAGAAAAAAGGTAATTTCAAATAAAAATCATCTTGTGCTTACAAGTCAACTTGTTGACTTGTTGTTTACTTGTTTACAAGTCTTCCACTGATAATAAATTTATTTATTAACAGGATATCTGTGGGAATGTTGTGAGCATACAACATACAACCAGGAGTGAATAGATGCTGGTGTGTTAAACCACTAGAATTTTTTTGAGAATGTGAAACAAGAGGGGCTGTTAAGTCTGACAGTGCCTTTTTGGCCACACTAAAGAAGGATCTCAGGATAATATTCCTTATCAGAGCTTTAGCACATTAGAATGGGTATGTAATCAAGGGTGAATGAGCATGCAATCAAGAGGACCTGGGCATGTCACTTTTATGATGAACCTATAGTCTGTGGGAGTTGATTAATTAGTTTAAAAGAATGAAAATTATATTAATGAAAAAAGAAGCAATCAAATAAAATCCTGAAATCCATTATTGTTCGATAGCAGGCGTGCAAATAAATTGCAGCTCAAAAGGAGAAAAATTCAAAGTCAAAAGCCAAAAAAGTATCCATGCAGAGCATTTGACAGTTTCTGGGAAGCACTAATTGAATTGAGTAAGAGGATAGGCTTGAAAAAAATGTGACTTTTAAACATGGGGAATAATGATCTTGTTCAGTATTTATATTCAAGACTTCTTGGATATATTTTATCTGCTGTGGTGGATTAAAGGTATCTCTGGGGCTGATTTATAGCCAGGCAACATAAAATTTAGTTCTCTCTGAGGGAAAAAATGTCTAGACCTCTAAAGAAATGCTATTTCTGACTAATATATTGGTCTTGTAGCTCCTGGAGAAAAATCAGGGAGGTTTTATTAAAGCATGGTTTTCATAACTGCATTTTGAACAATATAAGCACTAAAAATGATATGTAGTTCTATTAGAGTGGATTCAAATACTTTGTAACATGTTTATGATAAAATCAAACTTTCTGACTTAAAGGGCAAAACTAATCTTTAATTAAAGTATAGAAATGTGTATGCATTAATTAAAAGGACAGATGATTTTAAAAAAAAATGCAAAGCCTCAGTGTGCTTTGAATCTGAGCACATTGATACTTTAAAACATCAACAAAAAGTAAAATGGTTAGAAAAAGAGCAGAAGAAAATTTTTTCACCCTTTCCCTGCCATTTCTTTCTGAGAATCACCTTCAGCATTTGCATCTTTGCAGTGGTTTCAGTGTTGGGTTTTTTTGCTTATTCACTGGCAGTTTTAAATTTCTATAACTGACAGTATATATATAATTTATAGTTTATATATGCACATATGCACAAGAACCACTTCAATTAATGTGTATCTTTCTTCTGAAATCCAAGACATTGTCCTAATCATTCTCATTTTCAAGCACTCTCTTTTTTTGTCCCTCACAGGTGTATACACACGTTATTTATAGATGTCCTTGAAGTTATTGAGGTTTTTTTCCACAAATGCAAAAGCTAAAAACTATAAATAGTGAAACTTGCCTGTCTTAAGAGAGTCAAAGCTTTGAGAAAATTGCAACTGCTTTCAATTGTTGATGCATAATGATGACAGTTTCTTTTCATGTATTTATGTATTTCTTCTACTTAAATCCTAGCAGATCAATCAATTAGGATTAAGGTTCTTTGGTAAAACCAGTAGAAAATCAGTTAAAGCAGCAAATTTTTCATGTCTGTATCACAACTAGTTCAAAGCCCTAATTAAATAATGGCATTGTAGTTACTTTTGTGCTATAGAATATCTAATTCCTCTTTAACCACATTGTGGCTCCACAGTTACAGTAAGAATATACCAGGAGTAAAAAAGAGCTTCTAGATCTGAAAACCTGTTGATTTGGTTGGTTGGGTTTTGTTTTTTGGGTGTTTTTTTTTGTTTTGTTTTGTTTTTTGTTTTTGTTTCTCTTTTTGTTTTCTTTTTTCCCACCTGTATCTGTTTTTTCATTTATCTAAATAAAGAAAAACATCATTGGCTACAAGTCTTCATTTGCTTTATATATTTAGATCATTGCAATTTGAACAACAATTACTTGATTCGGATTGTGATTTCCAGAAACCCTCGTGCCACAATGTACATTACAGAAAAAGCTCATTAATTTTAGAAGGATTTGACTTAGAATCAAACCATTTTCTCTTGATATAATTGACATTTTTTTCATTTACCTAAAGCAACCATGTAGCCCTCAAAGTTGTCATTGGTCACCATTTCCCAGGTCCCATTGTAGTCGGCAGGCATGGTGGCAGGAGCCCAAACCCAACTTCAGCTCAGCAGGAAAAGCTGGAAGCAGCCTCTGCCCAGAGAGGGATTTATAAACCTGCCCATATCTCTCCTTCCACTCAGCTTTATGATTTTGCAGATAATGCAGGTGAAGGGGCAGAGTGATAACCCTGGAAACTTTGCTTTCACTGACAAAGTTCAGTTGAGCAGCTGGCAGACAAGGAACACTTCCAGAAATATGGATTAATGCAGGATATGATTTTACAGTGACCTTTGTAAAGAACTGCTGGCTATTATGGGATACCTTTGAAATATACTGAACACCGTGGCAGATTGTACCACCCAGTTAAAATGTCCAAGGTGAATTTTGTTTTAGCTCCTTCCTACGTGTCACTTTTCCCTAAAAAGTCTTAGAGAGTTGACTCATCCAGAACTCCCATTTAAAGCTTATGGAAGTCTTGAATGTGAAACAAATGTTAGAGAATATTCCTGTTCAGAATGTTTTTGGTTTTTGTTTGATTTCTAATATATCTGCCATATACCAATAGCTGTACCTATACCAACTACACTTCCATGTTTTTGTTGGTTTAAGAGCAAGTTCAGCAAATGTAAAGTAAATCAAAATCAATCATAATTAGTATCAATCCTGCTCTGAAAATTATTTCTTAATTGCTCACGTGTCAGTTTGCATTGGAAAACTATTTTATACATTGTTATGGAGAAAAACATGAATTTCAGTTGTGCAGATGAGGACATTCAGAATGTGTCAGAATGGAGAATGTGCATTCAGACTTTACTGGAATTAAAAGTAAGTACTAAATTATTTTAAGAAAAGGTTTTATGTTATGTGGCTTCAATCAGTCAAGATAACTTACAGATAGCTCTACAGAGACAGGAATTGAAGAGACCAAAAGTAAAAAACTTCTTGAACTCCCTGCCTTCTTCTCCTTTTTTTTTTTTTTGATATTATGTAATGCTTATGCAATAGTTTGATTTTGCACATCTTTGTGTACTTTCTTAGCCTCTGTGTTGCACCAATGTCAATAATACATTATTATTATTTGCACATTTTATGTACATAAAAAAAGGTCCTGTAAAGATAAGAATACATCAGGCTGAATGTCTACAATCACCTCCTAGAAGCAGAGCATGTGCTGGAAGCTCAAGGTGGGGTATTTTAGATGCTGGTTTCAGCTCTGATGCAGTTTAATTATTTTGGTGAGGTGGGGGAGAGACTGAAACTGTATCATGTCACCATCAGCAATTAATGTCCATTAACAACTAATGGAGTAACAGAAGGTTCCATTGCTGCAGATATGCAGAGCTAGACACATTCTGAGAGAATTAATTTTGACATAAATACCTCCTTTGCATAAAATATCATAACTAGTTAGCAGCATAGACATATACTTGCACAGCTTTTCCCCACAGTGTTTTGGTTCTGTTCATCCCTTATTAATTTTTATGTTTTTCCCCAATATATGTATTTTCTAAGCACATGTTTATCCATCAGATAAAATCAGCATTTTAAACCTTTTCAGGTAAAAACACAACTTGCAGGTTTACAGGCACTACATTTAACCAATCAGAGAACTGGCTAAGTAGGGAATTAATAAAACATGGAATATTGACCTGCCAGAGTTCTGTGATACTTCATAAGCTTTTAAAGAGTGTTGTGCTAAGGTCCACAAAGAGAATATTCAGTTTATGAATCAATACTGCATCCATGGAGGCAAACTTTCAAAATGGCAAAACAGTCTTTTCTTCCCATGGAAAAACTCTACATTTGGAGAAATTAAGATAAGCTACCCTCTCCTAATTGTCATGACTGTCTTGTTCTCAGCATCCTTTTCTTTCTAAACCACTTGCTAAAAATGAGAAACTGAGCTCATATCTTTTTTTTTCAACACAGGGCTAAGATTTATAGCTGAATATTGAGGCCTTGGAAATAAAGCAAAAAATCAACTCTCCTCTGCTAAAAGCCTAAGTAACTTTTCCAGTTTATTTATTTATTTATTTATTTATTATATTTATTTAAATATTATAATATTATGTAAATATTACATTATTATGTAAATATTATATTATATTATATTATATTATATTATATTATATTATATTATATTATATTTTTTTAATTTTTTTTTATTATTAACTTTTTATTTGTGTGTGAAGAAGCAAAGATGGCATTGCTTGCCTCATTCCCATGAGTCAGGATTGATTAGAGGCAGTTTGAAAAGAAAAGGCCTCATGGAAAACACCCAAATGCTATCCATGTGTGTGGAAGAGTCAGCAGCCATGGATGCTGCTTCCAACAGCTCCTCCCATTGTGTCTGAGACTTGCCCAGAGAGAAATTCTATCTGGACAGGTGGACAAAGCTCAGCCTTTCTTGCTGTCCAGAAGAGCTGCAAGTGCATTCCCCTTGGAAAAGTTCTGTAAAGCACTGTCAGAGCTCTCTGTAAAGCACAGAAGGCCCAGTCAAATGGAATTTTCCCTGGAAACTTTTGAAGAGATGCTAACATGCTTCCCACTCTGTCCTTGCCTCATTTAATTTTCCTTTTAAATGATCCAATGTGCAGATATAACACAGGAGAGAAATGCCTGGTACTCCCCCTACACTCCTCATGCTTGACAGCTGGGATTTTTGCCTGTAGTTACTTGGTTGTTTTTTGACATGGGATTATGGCAAACTGCACGAGCTGTTCTTAGCAACTGAATCCCCCTGAAGGATTCAGACAGAAGCAGCACGGTCACAGACACATATTATTATTTTTAACTTGTTAGCACTAGGTTTATTTTTATGTTTTTTAGAAAATTAACCGCTTGCAATGTGTTCAGTGGTGGCTGCTGCTGCCAAAAGTGGTGCTGTCTCACTGGGAGGATGAGAGGGTTGATGCTGGCTCAAGTTTTGCCTTTTTTTCTTTTCTGTTCTCTCTGCATCCTTCACACATATACTTGTGACTCTGTCACCTATTGCATTAGTTTTCCCAGTATTAGTATTAGTTTTATTTTTCCTGTAGTAGTGACTGGTTTTCCCAGTACTTTTCCATGGCTTTTTCTTAAGCAGAAAGACAAGACAAATTCCAGAGCTCCAAGCCCCAGGAGGGACAAGGCTCCAGTGCTGTCTTGGCTCTTCCTGGGAACTAAGGCTGAGAACAACTCTTCTTGTTGTTCTAAATTTCCTAATTTCCTAAAATCTATAAAAATGTACTCATCCCAGTGGGGGAGGGCTTTTATGGACATCTTTCCATAACTGCTCCTGAAGGCCTTCATTAAAGACCCCTTTTTATTACCTCCTTACTAACTTATATTCCTACTTATTTATTGCCTCCTTACTAAAATTATCTCAGTTTCATTTCCAGGTTGGGAAAAAGGCAACAGTGTACACAGGACACACAGAGCTCACAGTTATGCCAGCTCAGCACATTTTGTGTTTACTTTCAACTTCAGCAAAGATGAAAAAATGTGCTTTGAATCACTCTTAGAAATAAAATAATTGGTTTTCAGCCATTGAGGTTTTGTCTTTTTTCAGTCATTTCCATCTCTCTTGCTCCATCTGATTTTGGTGATGGAGTTGGATGCAGATATTTCAAAACTTCCCTCCTCTCTTAACTAAGGACTTAGCTGAGCTCTTAGAGACTTCATAATGTCACTTGTGATGGTGTTACTGAGTTTGAGAACATTAAAAATATAATCCAGTGGACTCTGCTGTCTTGAGAACTCATCATTATTATGGTGGTTTATATTATGAAATATTACTCTCTAGAGAACTATTAGCCAGTGGATAAAACTGACTGACCTTGATTTTCAAAATAAACGGGGAATACTGAATTTATTTGTTTATTCGTTCTCCTGAGTACTTATTCAAAGCTCTTTATTCAGGCTTCTAGGAAGCAGATAAAATCATCAGCATCTGTGAAATCAGAAAAACTGAGGAGACAGCAGGGTTTGGCCAAGGCCATGAAAGAAGCCAGCAGGCAGAGCAATCAATGAGCAGAGCCCTTTCTGTTCTCCACTGCTTCCTTCTGGGCTAACTCTAACCTGAATTCCCTGCATGAGCTATGCATCAATATCTGTAACTGTAATCTATAACTTAATTGTATTTATTCTGTGCCAAAGTTTTGTGATTGCAACTGCCACTTCTTATCTTTATCAGGTAAAGGTTGTGTTACTTAGACATTGAACTGGAATGCTGATGGATGGATTGTGAATCAAAAGGATCTTTGGAAAGAAGTCTGAGGTTTTTTTCTTTGATACTTCCATGACAAGCACAATTTAGCTAAGAAAATATGCATCTCCTTTGGCTTGTTCATGCCTGACCATGAAAGCTGAGATGCCATTTTAATGCAGGGTCTCATCCATTAGAAGAACATTTGGAAGAATCAGTTTCCTCAGACAGAAACAATCCTCTTTACCTCATCTGAATAACACTTTATAGAGATACTCTCAAATATCTTAGACCTCAAGTCTCCACATAACTTGTGATAAAATTCAATGATAGAGAGATTTTGCTTCCAGTTCTAGAATCCCAATGAAAAGTTGTACCAGCCATTGCAAGTAGTGCACAGTTTTGTGTTCACTGTGGCCATTCAGGAAAAGGCTAGAACTGTTCTTGTGATAACCTCAAGGATTTAACAGGCCAGAAGGGCTTGAAGCTATTGATGCAAATCCACACTAACACCCAGCCTGTTTTCCCTCACTGTGCTGCTATCAGTGCACAGCAGCTGATACTTCCCATTCCAGGAAAATTCCTGGATAGGTGATGTACATATTTCCTGACTGCTTTCTTTTTGCCATAAATCACTTCCACTGCTTCAGATAGAAAAAAATTACTAGCTTAGAAAGCCAGCAGCAAATCAGGGTAACTGATTCTGGGCTGCTTCATCTCTCTTAGAATGTCAAGTCATTATTTCCTGTTGATTAAGGGATGCTCTGTGCAGTAAATCTCCTTAATTTGCTCCTCTCACAGCACTGTATAGTTAATTCTTTTTGCCTGCATCTTCAGCTCCACAGCAGCATCCCTTCTGTGGGAAAGGCTCTGGTTCCACCACACCTAGTTTGAGGAATGAACCAGTGTTTAACTCTCCAAGGCATCCTGGAACATTGGAAAACAATTTGTTGTATCAACAGTGGCATTTAGATATCTGTCTGATCTTTTGGTGAATTCCTGTCTCTGAGCTGGAAATTGTTTGAGAGAAACAGCACTGAGGATGAAAATTTAGAGTAATCTTAAAAAAAAAAATCTAAGTGGAAAAATCCCAGTCTTGTCTGCTGTAGTTCAATGAGTTCATCCTCTCAGTGTTGTTAAAATGCAGCACACATGACACTGCAAGCTGGCTCCTAAGGCATGTGTGTAATCAATCCATTTTTGGGGATGGGCCAAGCAAGATAATCCAGGACACATTGCTGAAGTTAAGATTTCTCCCAGACACACAACAAGATTGGTTCTGAACAGCAGTGGTGCCACGTGGTTTCAGTTACTGGATGCACATGCATGCAAAGCAGGGGAAGGAGCATTTGTATCTGTTTTATTGACATTGCCACTGGAAAACTGAATTGAAATAAAGAATTGATAAATATGGTAATTTCACTTTTCAGTAAAATGTACCAAGTGCATTTAATACAGAAGAAGATAAAAGAGAAAATAAGGTTTCTTAAATTCTGTATTTTAGACAAAAATTTATAGATTCAGATAGAGATTTGCCTATCTATATCTATATCTATATCTATATCTATATCTATATCTATATCTATCTATATCTATATCTATATCTATATCTATATCTATATCTATATCTATATCTATATCTATATCTATATCTATCTATATCTATATTATAAGAGAATAGCAGGCTGTATTTCACTAGAAGAGTAAAAAAAAAAAAAAAAAGAGAAAAATGATTGAAACTTGAAATCCTGAGACCTAAATATAATCTCAGATTAGGAAAGGATTCCTCAGAAGTTCAGGGTAATATCCATGATGATTCCAACAGAGCATTGAAAATTACTTTTCAAATTTACATTAAAACCTTCCTAGAAACTTCCTAGAGATTTACACAGGTTTTATTTAATAAGGGGAGGGAGGGGGGAGGGGGGAGGGAGGGAGGGAGGAAGGAAGGAAGGAAGGAAGGAAGGAAGGAAGGAAGGAAGGAAGGAAGGAAGGAAGGAAGGAAGGAAGGAAGGAAGGAAGGAAGGAAGGAAGGAAGGAAGGAAGGAAGGAAGGAAGGAAGGAAGGAAGGAAGGAAGGAAGGAAGGAATTTCCAGAAGGCACTTAAGGAAGCTGCATGGATAAGGCAGAAGAGCCATGTTTACCTCTGTCTTGCTAAAACTCTTTGCTGTTTAGTGCAAAATGAAAGTATCCTCTCTGGTCTCCAGAGATTTTTCCCACCTGCCCCTTTTAGATTGTATTTGAAGTTATTGTTACTGTAGTTTTTGGCTCTAACATGATTTTATGGAAATTTCCAGGTGTTCTGAGGTTTGATCAGAGCAAAGCCTAATATGGATCCAATTGTCATGAACATGGACACAGGGGTGTGAAGCAGCACAAGTGAAGTGTTATCTCTGACTTCTGCAGTAACAGCCATGGAAAAGGAGTTTGTGCTGGCAAGTATTTCTTCAGCACCATTAGACTCCTCAGGAGGAGTGGGAAAACAAAGTCCTGAGCTGAAACGAAATGTGTTACTTGTAAAAATGGAGATAACTGTGCAGTTTGTTCTAACTTGCCAAACATAAAGCAAAGTCGTTTCAGTAAGCTATAAATCTGTTAGAATGATGTTTATCATGGCCTTTGCTGCTGGTAAAAGACAATCCTGTCAGGGAAAAGAGGACTCTTGGTTATCAGGGCATTGTGCTCCATTGCCAGCTGAAAGAGGGGGAGGACTTGTGGGGCAAGCACTGCTGCATGAACGAGCTCTGCTATCAGCAGATTGAAACCATGGGGCATTTTAAGGTAGAAAAATGTCTGTTAGAACAATATTCAGCATGAGGTGAAAAAAATGATTCCTTTTCCTCCTCCTGACTGCTACAGCTACATCTTCAGGCAGCAGTGCTGAGGATTCAAACAGCAGCAGGTTGTGAGAGTGACAGTGACAAAGTGCTTGTCTGGAAGGGCTGGGAGCCCTGGGAGCATTGAGCTGGGACACTGGCAGCCCTTGGAATGTGCTCCTGGCCTTCCAAGGCTGAGCTGCCACCCCTGTCCAACAGATCCTTCACTCACAACTCAAGGTTCTATTGCTGCCTGGCAATCAGGTGGAGCTGGAGTTTCAAAAGAGACATCCCATCATCATCACAGCCTCTCCCTGGTGGCTATCACACACACACTCACCAGACTGAGTCCCCTAATTGGAAGTTTAGATTTATCAGAAGCAGCCCAAGACTGCTCCTTTTCCCCCCATTAATACATTTTCATTAGTGTCTGACCCAGCAGCTGCTGGCTAATCTCCCTTTTATCTCCTCAGCACATCAACATCACTTTTTTTTCTTCCTGTCAGTGATAGCATTGTGCTTTAATAGCTCCCATATCAAGGCAGAGATCTCAGTCCCTTGCAGAATCCCATTCAAGGACATTTGCAATGCAGACAGTAGGTTGAATTTAGATACTTAAATACAGCAAGGAAACATACTTGCATTAATGTTAAGTGGAAATTAATTAATTAATCTTAAACATGGAAATATCTAGTTTTGAAATCCTTGGCAAAATTGCAGATAGTTTTGTTGTCTCGTCAAAAGATAAAAAAGAAATTAAAAAGTGCTATGTCAATAAGCACCTTAATTGTGAAAAGACCAAATCATAAGTAAATAAGCACCAAAATAACCCATGGCACATCTTAAAAAAAAAAAAAAAAGAATTTTCTAAAATTAAGGAGTACTTACACTATAAAGAAAGAGAGTATGAAAAAAAGGAAAAATCTTCTTGTTCTGCCAAGCTCTTTCATCAACAATTATTGGTGGAATGCACCTGCTGCACAACAAAACAAAATGCACTCCAAAAAAAGTTGCAGTGGGTGCATGAAGAGCCTTGCTTCACAAAGGAAACACCTCATACAAGAAGGGCCCTTTTCTGTGCATACCTAGTACATTTATTTTTTCTCTCATGATCCAGGGTCTTGATGTTTGATGTTTCAGAGATGAAATTTGCAATTGGTCAGCTCTGTGACTGAAAGCTGCCTTACTTTGTTATTGATGATTTTGCTGTTGTGGGGCATTTTTTTCCTTTTCATTGTGCAGGGGGGACTAAAAAGAAGATCAATATTACTTATCTGGGGATATGTTCTACATTTACCTTCACTTCACTAGGATTTGGGCATTCCCTTTTCTGATTTTTAGTGCCTAATAGGTACTGAAAACCAATCACTCCGGGGGAATATGGAACTGAGAAGGTACCTAGATGTCCCTGAAGTTATAAAAGCTGCAGTGGGAAGGGCTGTGTGACATCAATCAGATTTTCAAAGCGTTTTTGCAGCTGAAGAGGGGAAAAGGCTCTTCTAAAAACAGGATGTTCTAGCAAATTAGGTATTTTAACTGCTAATTTTAACTCAAAGTTAAGCACCTGGTAAGGTTTCTGGGTGACCTTCAGCAGTTTAAGTACCTCCTTTTTTCTTTGATTCCCAAAATACATTTGGATAGACAATAAAAAAGAGATGCTTCCATGCTGAGAGGTGGAACCAGAAAGGGAATTTTGTGTGATGTGATAATTCAAATGGCTACAAGGAGGACTTGCTGTGAGAGAAAAATACCTTACAAAGGGTTAAATATATGTTTAAAAATATTATTATAAGAAATAGTTCTGCATCTGTGTTTGCTTGTCATTTTCCTTGTGTTCAATTGCACAAAAGGTGGCAAGGAAAGTTTCTAGTGGATGTTTGGGGTTTTTTTTAATGCTTAAGGAGGTGGAACCAGGCTGTTGACAGGTTATTTTGCTAGAGAACTCTGATGTTCTACTTCTTTTTTTGTTTGGCTTGGCGGGGGATGACTCATCAGTGTGTGCATCATTCTGGAGTGTGGAGCCTGGTGTGCTGCTCTGGTTTGTCTGGCTCCTGTCACCCCCAGCTCTCAGACCCAGCAGAGCTGGGGTGGCTGTTACTGCTGCAGGGCTTTGGGAAAGGCTGCTCTGTGCTTTTGGCTGCTTTTCAAGGTACAACAGGTCTAAAACACCCAAGTAAATCTTTCAGAGTAGGAATTTATTACCAGTTCCAAAGAGGAACTGAGACTATGTGTGTTTATAGCTGAAATGGTGGAATTCTGATGTGCTGGAATGAAGGAGTAGTGATGGCTTGGCTCTCCAGCTAGGGCTGCTTTAGACCATATGCTGCCCTGAAGGATTGTCCTGAGTAATTAAGTGTCTCTGATGAGCACTGGCATCAGTGTGGCAATGGAGAGACTGCACTTGTTGCACCCAAAGCTGGGGATGTGGAGGAGCTGCTCAGTGCTGTGTCTAAGCTCTTTCTATGTTGCTGTAACACACATAAAATTGCACTTTCCTCCCATTTTCCTCTACAAAAATAACCTTGGAAATGCCAGCATCAAAGCATCAACATGTTTTGTGACAGAATGAGTGAAAGATCACACAGTCATTCCACAGAAGTTCTGTTGAGTTGTGCTGACATCCTCTGCATGCCCTTAGCATGCCCAGCTGGAGAGAAGTGTTGGAAATTGGAATGGTTATGGATGACAAGCATCAGTGTCTTTTTTTGAACATTTAAATAAAATATTTTAAATTTGGAATGCTCTTCTGGCAATATTGACCTTTTGTTTGCTCAGCACTAGGGTAGGGGTGTACTACAAGACAAATGGTCTCTTGTTATGTAAGTAAATGTAGAGTCAATAACCACAAACTGTTTTCTGTCCTTCTTTCCTCCCTTCCTTTAAAAAGAATGCTGCCATCGAAAGAGGGAATTTTATTTTGCCTCCATGGGGCAGAAACTTAATTGTCAGGCAGTCTTATTGAAGGGTTTGGTGAGGAACTGAAATGTCCTTTTTCTTAAATGTTCTGTGTGGATTATTATTATTATCTATTATATTATTATTAGCTTAATATAATATAATATAATATAATATAATATAATATAATATAATATAATATAATATAATATAATATAATATAATATAATATAATATAATATAATATAATATAATATAATATAATATAAATATTATATTTATATTATATTTATATTATATTATTATTAGCTATATATATTATTATTAGCTATTAATACAGAGAAAGTGCTTGCCCTGGTAATGAAATGCCAGATACTGGAACTGAAGGGACTCTAGTTTTGTGTGCACTTTTGCTAGACAGGAGCAAATTACTTAAACAAACATTTGCTTTGAGGTGAAAAAAACTTCTTAAAATAGAAATAGTGGTACCACCCAGGTAATAATCCAAGACAAATGTGCTGCTGATAGAGGGTGAAAGGATGAATAGCTGGGAACCTGTTCTATGATTACAGATGAGGCTGTCAAAAAAAGAAAATAATATAAAATGATACATACTAGAAATTTTTCTTAATGTTGCAATGGTGAACTCTGGATTTTACTGTCAAGTTTCACAGAGCAGAGCCAAGCAGATGACAGACACTGGTGGAAGAGGATGTACCCAGGGGAGCACATCACCCACACCACGCTGGACTCTGCTGTGCTCCAGGGCTCAGTCCCATGGGAATTTGCCATTCAGTCCATGTTCATTTTACAATAAAACTGCTACACAGATCATACCAAGAGCTCCTCCCCGTCCTTCACAGCTGGGCTGTTGCATAATGTAGATTGTGACCCCAACTCTTCTTTCAGTTCTGGTTTCCATGGCTTAGATTGTAAGAGATGAGAACTGCCAAGTTGATACACTGGAAGGGGTAAAGCAAACCTGAGTGGCATGGACAAAACAGGGAATGGCTCTTTGGTGGGAGGAATTACATTATAATGTACCTGTAGGTTGCAGGTTCAAGTAAACAAAAAGTGTTTTCTCAAGAATGGGAAAAGCCTGTTTTGTTTACATTTTCCATTGGCACTGCTTCTGTAGGCACTGGTCTTTCCTAACAAATACAAAATGTCCATTATCTGAAGGTACTGCAGTTCTGTAGAAATACAGAGTGGATATTGGCAAACCATGGCTGAAATTCTGTTGAAGATCAAGAAAATCAGTATAAAGTTTGATCTCTGAGTAGCAAGCAAATCTGGATATGAATTCCCCATAAAGGTCTGGTTACTAAGTAGTTATGAAATAGGGAGGCAGATGTTTGACAATTGTTGAATGCTATACATTCAGTAAGCATCTATTTTCTGGAGAAAGTTTTAAATTACATTTCATGATAACAGTTGTTAAAGGTTCATGGAAAAAGTGGGGTTAATTTTACACACATTAATTGGAAAGCATCACTGTGGAAGTAAGGAATGAACATCATTTCCTTTTCCAAGGAAAAGGGTTGCTGCAGTGAGATAAGAGGTTACAACTATAATGACAATCAGTTGAGATGATTTGAAGCAAATCTATTCAAAGTTAAACATTCCTGAAGTTTCTGTATTTTCCATCCATGAGCTGTGGAAATGCTTTGTGAGCTTGCCTGTCCTCCATAATTAGCAGCAGGTTACATTGCTTCTGCTTGATAAGCCATTAGTTATTAGTATGGTGTTAAATTTGCCCTTGTACCAAATGACCCAAAGGGGAAAAGCTGTCTGTTTGATTACAATAATAATAGCTTTTAACAATTGGATTTACTTAGCTAGATGTTAATTGATCCACTTACAACCTTCTGCAAAAGGAGTTTGTGAATGTTACACAAGACTGGAGAGAGCTGCAGGCAAAAATTAGAAGACAGCTGGTGAATTAAGGGTTATGAACTGCCAAGTTCTATTGAAGGAAAACTACATTTCAAAAAAAGGTCTCAGTCAGTGCTGAACCATAAAAAAAAAAAAAAAAAAGGATTTTATCCAAGTTTTTGCCAAGTTTATCTGGGGATAGTGGTGTGAGCCATCACTTTATTACAGTTACTTGTTTGTTCTCTTGTTTTCCTTGGGGCCAAAGAGTGGAAAGATACCTACAGGGTGTCCACGATTATGAAATCAATAATTAGAAACTTGAAGGAAAAGATTTTCTGTGTCCAATAATCTTTCAAGAAAAACAAATGATTGAAGCACTGAAATTGGGCAACTGGGATATCCTCAGCCTTGTGGAAGATGATAAATTGCATTTTAAATAGGCAAGTATTCCCCATTTCCCTTAAGCAGAGCAGGATTTTAACCCAAGATCCACAGGTTTCTGATCCTTTCCCTCTCCTAGAACCTTTCTATCTTATTTAATTGTAACCAGTTTTGACCTGTCCCACTCCAAGTACCAGAAAACTCAATCCCTGTGGGCTGGTGGTCTGTCTGTCTGTCTGTCTGTGGGCATATCCATTTAGCTAAGGACACACAGCTAGCTGGCTAACACACTCTCCCAGGAGAGAAAGGCAGCTTCTGCATGGACCTGGCTGATCACACTCAAGTGTATTTCCCAGAGACTTCCTCAGCCATAAGTATTGCCAAGAAAAAAATTATGGGGGAACTTAAGGTAAATAATTTCATTGCATGTCTGTGACTCTGAGTGGTGCCATCCACAGCTGTTGCAGTGGTAACACAGGAATTTACATGGACAGGGAGTGTTATTCACCTGTTTATCACATGGGGATGCTTAAGTCTTCATGGGTAATGTCTTCTGGGTACTTTCTGAAGTAAAGCAAATCTCAGAACTGTAGAAAATTGTATTAGATGTCTGTTACAGCACATCTGGGGCTACAGTCACAAGACACAGTACCATTGAAGTACCATAGTTCAGAAAGTTTACCATCCCTGCTGTGCTGACTTTAGACTTTACAATGGCTGTTTCTGAACCTCCTTTTTTCCATGCTGTATGCTGCCCATGGCAGGTTGGAACTGCAGGATCTGTGAGGTCCCTTCCAACCCAGGCCATTCTGAGTCTGTGATTCTGTGAGTCCATGATTCCATGTCAGATCAGCCTCCCAGCTTTCCTAAACAGGATTAATAACTGTGCATGTTTTAAAGCAGTCTCTGATTAGGAGAGGATGGCAGCATTTGCTCCATTTGCATGTCTAAAATGTCTCAGTAAGCAATGAGTGCCTGGGGAAGGAGAAAGCAGGGCTGAGCACAGGAGCTGCAGCAGAGCAGGGAAGGGATGTTCTCATTTCAGAGCAGGGAAGGGATGTTCCCATTTCGGAGCAGGGAAAGGGATGTTTCTTTTTCAGAGTGGGGAAAGGGATGTTCCCATTTCAGAGCAGGGAAGGGATGTTCCCATTTCAGAGCAGGGAAGGGATGTTCCCATTTCAGAGCAGGGAAGGGATGTTCCCATTTCAGGGCAGGAAGGGATGTTCCCATTTTGGAGCAGGGAAGGGATGTTCCCATTTCAGAGCAGGGAAAGGGATGTTCCCATTTTGGAGCAGGGAAGGGATGTTCCCATTTCAGAGCAGGGAAGGGATGTTCCCATTTTGGAGCAGGGAAGGGATGTTCCCATTTCAGGGCAGGGAAGGGATGTTCCCATTTTGGAGCAGGGAAAGGGATGTTCCCATTTCAGAGCAGGAAAGGGATGTTCCCATTTCAGAGCAGGGAAGGGATGTTCCCATTTCAGGGCAGGGAAGGGATGTTCCCATTTTGGAGCAGGGAAAGGGATGTTCCCATTTCAGAGCAGGAAAGGGATGTTCCCATTTCAGAGCAGGGAAGGGATGTTCCCGTTTCAGGGCAGGGAAGGGATGTTCCCATTTCAGGGCAGGGAAGGGATGTTCCCATTTTGGAGCAGGGAAGGGATGTTCCCATTTCAGAGCAGGGAAAGGGATGTTCCCATTTCAGAGCAGGGAAAGGGATGTTCCCATTTCAGAGCAGGGAAGGGATGTTCCCATTTCAGAGCAGGGAAAGGGATGTTCCCATTTCAGAGCAGGCTCTGCCATGGTGATTTCCTCACTGACTGAGTCCCTGAAAATGGCTGATAACAGCTGTTACAGGACACACCTGGAATTCTGGGTTACATGCTAAAGCTTGGTGAATTTTAACCTTTTTGAATTTGGTATTTGGACCTTGTGGTGCTCATTGTATCCAGTGTGTTGGTGGACTGAAAATCTGGCAGTATTATGCCCCCCACTAATGTTTAATCAGTGTTGTGATTTCAACTGCCAGGCCAAGGCTTTCCTACACTCAGTCTGCACGAGAACATGGGACTGTGATGGGCAAAAAAACGTCTGCAAATGATACTGCACAAAGCAATGCTGCTCTCATCTTCTGTGTGGTGTGTGCACAGTTGTAGACAGTTTCTAGCTATGATCTTAGTTTCTCCAGAACAAGAAACAAAACGCATGGGCAAATATTGTCTAAAACATTTGGAAAATAATTGGCCCTTAGCCATGCTTTTGTTAGCATTGTTTTTCCAAAGTATTGATCCATAAACTTGCTTGTTTTGAGAAATCAGATTTTTATTTTTGATGGAACACTTCAGTATAGAGCTACTCTACCAGAGCCAATGATAACATTCTCACTGGCTTCAGTGGATTCAGTATTTAAGTGAAGCTGCATCCTACAGGTCTCATTTGCTTCCCTCCAACTTCAGTTCACCATTTGAAAACAAGGATAAGGCTCTGAAAGGTAGATGTCCATTGAGAGTAATAAAACAGCTTACAAGGTCTAAACTTCCAGCATCTTGTTTGATACCAAAAAGTCCTTTTTCAGTGTAGGCAAGAATTATGGTATGCACACATTTAGAGAGTTTAGCATCTTTAATTGGCATTTCTAAAAATAGTTTTATTTGCAGTAATTTTTTTTTCAATTTCCTAAAATATATTTTATTCCAACTATACATTTCTAATGTGATCTTCATTTCTGTTTGCTCTTGTCACTGAGGATGCTCAGCACTAGCATTTGGAGAATTGGTGTCAAGTCTATAAATTCTGTTGTTCTTCACTCCTGTAGCAGCAGTTGGCTCACTGCACCTTCTTAAAGACTTGCTTACACGTGACTCCACACACTCTTATTTCCTAGGAAGAGAAAATAATAAAAACCCCGCAGCTTTTACTTAGGACACAAACATTACAGATTCATGTGTACGTCCAGCTGGATTTGAATCCATAATTTTCTATTAAATTAGATTGGGAAGCTTCTACATATTTTAGCCTTTTTTTATCCTAAAGGAAACCATGTGGTTTGGGTGTGTTTGCTGCTAAAAGGTGGAACAAGGGAAGTTATTTTGGATCTCAGATCTTAAAGGGCCAAATAGGTTCCTGGTGCATTACTCTCTATTTGCAGTGAGTAATATGCAACTGCTTTAGGCCTTTGGGATGGGCAATCTCTATTTTGCATACATGAAGAAGGGGGGATGGACTTGCCTCACCAGCTCTGAATCTGTCTGGTGATGACTGGTAGGTCAAGTCTAAAAATTCAGAAATCAGGGTCCACTTTAGCAACACAGTGCTCATGGCCACAAAAGGCAGGTGAGTGTAAAGAAGATGTGCTCCAGGTCTGTCAACCAGCACAGCAGTGAGGTTTGCCTGGGCCTGAGCACCTTGGATGCATAAAGCTGTTCCTTTGAGCTCCACAAGGGCTTTTCCAATCCCCTCCCCCTTGCTGATCTCTGGATCTCCGTGAGCTGGGAATGAGTAGGGGCAGAGTTTCCACCCTGGGCTCGGATTTGTGAGGCTGCTGGTGTTTGCCTGTTCACCCATTCCCATTCCTGAAACTCCTCAAGTTTGACCTGAGAAGTGCACACAGGTGTGTGCCTGGGGTGTGTGCCTGTGGCAAGGTTTAGGTGCAAGAAAAAAGCTCTTAAGGGACATAAAGACAGTGCTTGTGCATGACTTAGCAAAGGGATGCACTTTCCAGTTCAAGATGAGACTTTTAACAAAGCCCATGGAATATTTTGAGGAAGTTGTGCACATTTCTTATGGGGGACTTTAACAAAATGACTTTAAAAAACCTTAAACTCGGTCAATAACCTAATTGACATATGTTGCTCAGCCCCAATAAGAGACAGTGCTTAATGCTGAGCTGGTGGAACAACAGACAGATGCACTGACTTTACTTAGGACCTGCTCTGTTCACTCCTGCAGAGGTAACCCAGAAGAAGGAGTGTGCAATAAGGGCTGAGAGATCTGCTGACAGTGACAAAAACTACAGAGCAGAAGCAATCAATACAATAGAAAAGGGCAATAAAACTCAAAAGGAAATGGGGAATGGTCACTCACATAAAATAAAACCTAAAAAGAACTACAAAGTACAGACCACAGAATGAAATGAAGAAAATAGGAAGCAATAAACTACTAAAGGATGTGGTCCTACTCTCTGCAGAAATGTGAAAAGAGTAAATTAACACTTGGTTTGGTGTGTAAAGTTCAATAGGATCATAAAGCTATTGAAGTATCAATTTTTTAAAGGTAACTGCTCATTGTATCAGAGCACTCTCAAAAGACAGGACCTAGTAATCTCATCTGGTCAAAAATAAGATACTAAAGGGGACTCTACTGTACTTTTAATGGAGAGAGCTGCATTAACAAGGATTAGAGAAATAAAGAAGACATCTTTTGAAATTAATTAAATACAAGAAGTGAGAAAATTGAAATATGGAGGAGTGGGCTCTAAAATACTTGGTTACTTCCTTTGCATGAATTAATTTTGTATTGACTTCTGGGTACATGGGAGACAGATTGTGGTAAATTTTCCAAATGCCACTGAATGAATGCATGAGCTGGCAGGTATGATCCAGAATTCTTCCCAGCCTTCTGAAAAGCAGCACCAGAGCAGTCAGCTTACCCTGGGCTACCTAAACTGGCACGAGACACAAGTATTCAAGCAACTGAATCTGAGTTTTCTGACTTCAAAAATCAACCTCCTGACAGGGACAAGTCTAGAAAGTGCTCTGGGCATGGAGGTCCCTGGCCAGGCTGTGTGGCTAGAGCATAGATCAGATTAAGGATAGCAAAGACCAGGGCTGAAGGAATTTGGGACAGAAGATGGGAAGAGATAATGCCTGGGAGCTGGCAAGGGCCAGAAGGAGGATGCCAGTCCAGAGAAATGCAAGAGCAACTGGTGCTATTGTTTGTATGTGCAGGGGAATGCAGGGATGTGCAGGGCTGGGGGCAGCCAGGTGTGAGCTGAACTTGGGGCAGGCCCTGTGATGGGAACCTGGGACCTGTCTGCCAGCAGAGAAGCTGGAAGGGCTGGGCCTGCTGCCATGGCCCTGCCTGCTGTGCAGCTGGGAGGAGTGTGGAAATACTGAGAGGTGCTCCTTGGAGGGAGTGTGCATGCACAGGAAATTCAGGCATCTCCTTTTAATTGCTGCCTCCTCTCCTCTAGGTGAGCCCATGGCCTCAGCAATGAAGTCCTCTCTTACACAGCAACCTTCTCCCTCCCTGTGCTGCACCAAGTGCAGGTAGGAAGATCTGTCACATCCATTCCTCTCCTAAACTGGATTCTGGGACTGCCAATATTCCTCAAAATTATGTTTAGTAATAAGGGGCTTGGGGTACTTCTGCAAAGATTTCATAACTCTGCTACTGATTGGACATTTAGAAAATATCCAGTTAGATTGCTGAATGCTAATAGTACTGCACAATGAGGAAAAATGGAGGTTGGAGTTTATTATCCCAGCAGGAATGCTGCCTTTTACCCACGCTGATGAGAGAGTGAGGATGCTATAAAGAGTTATAGGACAAAAGAACAGGCATCTTCTTTCAGGTCCTGTTAATTCAGAAAGATAAAAATGATAATTGGAAAAAACCATCAATTTCAAAAGCTTAACTGCTGTTTTAGCTCTCTAGGGGATAATGTGGCCTGTAATTATTTTAGAAGAACAATGGTGTATTTTCCCTTATTGTTGGGTGCTTGGTTTCACAGCTGCCATACTGACTGTGAGGGACATTCTGGTAAATGTCTTCCTTGTGTGAACATTTCAGCCTGGTGAGTCTGGACAGACACTGAGCACAGAAAGATCATTCGAAATGGTCAGGCTTTGTAAGGGACATAGAAACATAATGACTCCAAATGAAATTGTTGCTTTAGAAAAAATTCAAATGCTGCACCAATACACAATTATGTCAAAGTAAGCCAAAATGGCATACCACATTCCCTGCTGTGTTATATCTAACCATTTTAATGGAGGGGCATTCAAAACCTCTTACATGATCTTACCAGGTGCATTTCATCTCCTTCAATCCACTGGGTCCAACCACGGCCTTCCTTCTCTCCATTCTGTACACAGAGCAGCTTATCTCCATCCCAAGACACAGTGGTCTAACGAAATAGACATGTTTGGTATTACTGTAATATTCTCTGATATTATGATTAGTTTCTGTGAAGCAAAACTTATCTCTAATGATGAGTGTATCTCATAAAAATAATGATTGGAGAGTGTTGTACCACTTAGGATAATTACAGAAGAAATGATCTTGAACAGAAAGTTGCTGCCTAGCTGCCTGCCAAAAAATGGAGGGATGAGATAAAGCAAGCAAAAATGTCACCAAAAACATTGTGCAAGAGCACACTCCTCTCTCCCTGCTGAAGAATGGAGCAGTACAAGGGCACTGCAGCCTAACACTCTATTTGCAAAAGGAGCTGAAAACTTAAGATCCGGTTTGGTTTTTTTCACCCTAAGAATGATTCCCCAGCTCCTCTACCTGAAAACAATTCCCATTTCCTGGCACTGTGGACGAACAAAGCTTTTGAATACTGAGCTGTCTTTTCCTCATGTCTCAATCCACCTTCCTTCACTCAGCAGAGTGGTTTGGAAGTATCAGCAAGTTGGTAACTTTGCCAGCATCCTGCTTTTTGCAACTGAGGCTGGGCAACTTCTCAAGCCACAACTGGCAGAGTAAGTCAAGAGTCAGGTGCAGAAATCAATACTGCACTTCTGTGAATACTGGTGCTGTCCTGAGGGGTTCAGTAAAACCTGACTCATAAAACTCCTTCACTGTTTGACAGTGAATCCTGCAGCCTGTTCCCCTGGTTAGCATTTACTGACAATTTGCCTTTCCCATCTCCCTAAGCCAAAGAGAAGCAAAGCTCTGTAAAACACTAAAGAGGGAAGAGTTGTGACAGCTTGTGCTCCATGAGGACAGTTTAACATTAATATTAGCACATGGCCTGTAAACTGGCTTGTTTGAAGGCACTCTGAGGACTAAATATGGAATTGCTGTCTACCTTGTAAAAGTCTTCAGCCACTGTTTGCATGAGCAGTCAGATATGGAGAGATGATGAATTCTGATCTGCCATTAAAGAACACTTACTACATCCATCCTGTGTAGTTCCTAAGAGAAGTCAGCTTACATTCTTCCTTCTGGTAATTAAACCCAGTTCAACACTCAAAACCTATCCAGTCCTATTTATTTAATCTCTGCATGCCACAAACAATTAATTCTTAAATTATAACTGTGACAGCCACTATCTTTGAATGAGTGCAGGCAGCAACCTACTCCTGTGGGAAGCTTTAGACTAAACCAGCATGGAAAATGAATCACTCAGAGTGCCAGGATATATCATCATGGGCAAGGCAATGGATTGATCCCATCAGTCTGTCTGCACCACATGGGGGCTCTGAGACACAAACTCACGTATCCTTGCTAAAAATATCTCTAATTTAGAAAAAAACATTCACAAATTCTTCTGTTCTCTTTTGTAAAGTGATATATTTAACCCAAGCACTAGATAACATTTATGAAACCATATCCTTTTAATGCAAAAAATGCTAATGCAGGAAGGAACAACACATTTGGGTAAAGCTGTAGTTAATGTGGTAACCATAACCTAAATCCTCTCCCAGATCTGAATCTTCACACATCCACTGAAGAGATAGAAGATAACAAATAACAGGAGTCAAAGTGAATAATGTTTCATTTACAAACTAACATATCTACAAATTTCTGATTCTAAAAAGTGAATATAACAGAAAATTAATGATGATTTGTAGATGTGAGGGATACTTTGCAATGAAGCATTTGTATGTGGAAATTTGCTTAGTAACTGCACTTATTTATATCCATTGAGAATCAGCATAGTTTAATCTTTAGCCTAGCTAAATAATTAAATTTGGTGGGCTTAGATGTGAATTTGGAGGCAATACACCATGATAAAGTAGGATCCAACTTTATTAGCCCTACTAATATTCAAAGCCAGTTGTGTTATACTGACTTAGTACACTTGGGGAAATAGAGAAATATTTGCAGCAGTACAAGGAAATGCTAACTTTTTAGCCTCCAAGGGTGATTGAAATTGTTTCATCTCAGAAAGCAACACAATTTTTTTTCTCAGGATTTGTTGTTTTTCCAGTCAAGATTAGAAATTGCTTTTTGCAATTTGGTGAAAACCACGAAGAGTCTAAACCCACAGAGATTAACCAAGCTGTCTTATCAAACAATATTCTCAGGTATCCTCTGCCTTCCCTTTGAGAAATATAAATACTAAGGGGATATGAGTAAACCATACAACTTCTGATTTCTGAATGTAGCTGTTTTGCTCTGAAGGTTATAAAGGGCAAAACACATTGCAAGAGAACACAATGTCATTTTCTTTGTTAGCAGGAACAACCACTTTATAACAGTAAGACTAATCAGTGGCATCTGTATCCTTTCTTTAGGTCAAACTGTAATGTCTCAATGTCTCTTTTATTAAACTAATATACAAGATATAAAATTCTCTTTTAACTTGGATTGAAACACGTCCTTCCACCAAATATCTCTACTGAGACACAAAGTGAGTGTGAGCTGAGGTTGAGGTTGCTCTGGCTGTTAATGTGCACTGGCTGCTGCCAACATTCCACCCTCTGTAACACCTAAACCAGAGCAAATCTTGCTTTACAACATTCCCAAATATTTGAATCAGAACATAAAAAATATACTCCAGAAATCCTGTAGGGCAAACATTGTATACATAATCTCTCTTGCTGTATCAAAGAGCAAGGATTTATTTTTGAGGACTGGATCAGGATATTGCCATGGCATAATCAGGAGCCAAGCACTTGCAGACTGGTAAGGCAGTTCTTTGTGACCCTTTGGCACTTCCTGGCACACACTCCCCATATAAACAAACACTTCACCTTTAAAGCTACTTTTCTTAGCAAAGTATGCCTTTGTAATGAACCTTGTTTGCCCCCATTTTGGTAATACCATTACCTAAGGGCTGCCTGATTACAGAGCTGCTGCCACCTGCCAGGAAGGACTGAAAATCCTCACCAGGGTTTGGGGGACAGCAGCCCAGGCACAGAGCTCCTGTTCCTTATCCTTGTCAGCAAGAGGGGAGAGGCAGAAAAATTCGGGGGACACTGGAAAGCTACAATTTCCAGTAACAGAACCAAGTAGCTAAAAATGCAGCATTCCTCTAAAACTGAACTCTGCCTTTTTGAGCATCTTGTACTACTTGACAATAAATGGAAGACATTGTTTATTCCTTTCAACTACATAGTACATAATCTAGTTCACCATAAGCAAGCTTAAAGCTTGCTTACCAGTGCTCATACTTAACCCTAAGATAAACATTTCCTAGGTCACATGCATGCTAATTCTGTAGCAAACTTCAATAGAGAATGGTGATGGTGCAATTAGTCAACAGTACTATTAATAATACTAAAGGAAAGCCAGAAAAGGTGATGTAGTGAGGTAAAAACCAGAGAGTCTTGCCTCAAGTTAACTCTTCCCAAAAATTTCAACCACCAATATTGCACATTTTTCAGATTATGTACACTTTGTTCTTGAGCTGTAATACTAGAGAATGGAGCTCTTCTGGGAAGTGAAAAAGCCCTTGAAGCCTGAGAACACAAAAAAAGTTCAAATTTTCTTTAGTTTTATGGCATGGTTTCTGTAGTGTTTCACTATTTGTGTATTTTAATATTCTCCTTTTATGACTTAGGCATCTACATACTTTTGTTAATGTTTTAATCTCTTTGTGTTATGAAGTTTTAAATTCATATGCATAGCACCACCTGAATCTTCCTGAATATTAAAGTTGGAGGAAATAATAATTAAAGTATTCTCATTACTGTTTCCAGTTATGAGAC
The DNA here is from genome assembly GCA_030060385.1 of Muscicapa striata striata. Taxonomy (NCBI): domain Eukaryota; kingdom Metazoa; phylum Chordata; class Aves; order Passeriformes; family Muscicapidae; genus Muscicapa; species Muscicapa striata. The sequence continues at coordinate 175,856 of JAREIS010000476.1, read as the reverse complement.
AAGGTAGATTTATTAAATGAAATAGTAACCTCTAAACAAATTATTGACTACGTGTCTGCTTTTCCTTTAGTAGCAGCAACTGCACTGAAATGTTGCACAATTTCAGCTTCCAGTGGCAAATCATCCTGACCCACAGGCAGAGACAATGACTTTTGTAATTTCCTGAAATAGTCATCAAACATTATCAGAGTACTTTGCATTTTCCAGCGAGGTCTAAGTGCAAAGACATTTGGTGCTGGCTCTGTAGAATATTTCTCATTCCCCTGCTGGCAATTCCTGTGTGCCTGCCTGGGTCAGGGGCTTGGCAGCTGAGGGCACAGAATGGATTTCACAGATGAATGGAAGAAAATAACTTTTTTCCAAGTAGTTCATGAACATTTTTTTGTTAATGCTACATAGATTTTTGACACACTGCCTTTACAAGTATGAATTACAGCTCCCACCTTTCATCAAAAATATGTTATTGATTTCCTATCTCTAGCAGAAACACAGCAGCACCAGTTCTATTTTTCTCTTGCTTCCCTCAGAGTGTTGTCTCTATATATAGAGCACCAAATGACTGCAAAGCTAGGAGTGCACCACACTCCCTGCTCCATCTCCATCCAGCAATTCTCAGCTTGGGAGAATAACAGCCCATTTTACAACTGTAATTGTGATCTAAGAAGGATTAAAAAATGGAAAGTAATTTTTTTTTTTTTTTAAGGTCAGGTGAAACAGAAAAATCCAATTTGAGCTGTGTCTTGTAAATAATACCAAAGAAAATATCCTAGAACTTTTGGTCAAACACAGCAATATCTCCAACAAGGTATTTAACAACTTCTCAAGATCACTTTATCTGTACTAAGCATCAAAGTATAAAAATCTCTTGTTAACAGTTTTTTGGGGGTAAAAAGGAGGTTTTGATAGAATAAAGTCATGTTGATGTTCCAGACAAAGTCCAGTGTAGCTGTGAGGGGGAATTCTGCCAGGTGGTCACTCCGCAGGAGCTGCTCCAGGGGGTACAGCCATGAGCAGCTTTGTCACCTCTCCCCCTGAAACCCCTTTTGTTTCATCACATCTGCACCTGCGAGTTCAGCAACAGAAACTACTGAGAAAACAACAACAAACCCATCAGAACAATTCCTGGAAGGATTCCTGGCCTTTATCTGCAGATGCTGGTGCTGGCCAAAGGCTGAACCTATTTAGCCACGCTGTAGCTCAGTCATAGCAAAGTCTCCTCTGCTTCTGCCATTGCCAGCATCACTGGGGGCAGCACTGCTAGAAAAAGGCCTTAGGATTGGATTAAAACATTTTTGATGAAAGGTAAGCTGTTGTCAGATAGGATCAGATCATAAATGTTCCAATTGCTTCAGATCAAAAATGTCCCAGTTTTGCAAAGCAAAGATGGGATATGTTCTGGGGAGCAAGACAGTGAAGGTGCACAGCTCTGGGCTATGCAGCTGACAGTATGTGGCAGCAGGAGGACAATCAGTATTTTAGACAGTGCACATTGTTTTATTTCTTAGGAATGGTGGCTTTTTTTCTTACTGAAATAAAATTGTATACAAATAATACAAAACCAGGAAAACTTGTGTATATCCCATGCCAGAAAAAAGAGTAAAACCCATCACATCCAATTCACTGTGTGTAAAGACCAGAAAATATTCTAAGATGCTTATTGTTTAAATTAATGACTATAACTGATTTATCCCGTGTAATTTTGGCAAGATGGAATTGTACATAACACTAATGGTTTGTCATTCAAAACTGGATTTTTTAAGTCTGGTTCTCAGCTTTTCAGCTGATTCTGATGGCTCTTTCTGCATTTATAAGTCGCAGAGCTTTTTAGAGTTCACAAAAACCTATCCAAACCTACTTTCCCTGCAGAGCTTCAGTATGCTAGCAGGAGTTCTGTGAATACCTAACTCCAAAGCTTCTAATCAGCCTAGACATGAACCAGCCCTGCAAAATGTGAAGTTTATGATATCTGTATGGCCAAAGACTCAGATCATCTCATTTGCTATTGCTGTGCAAATGTGCTGAGCACATTTACAGGCAGTAACTAATGCCCATGGAGCATGCAGGGTGGTACAGGGCAGGAAAAAGGAAACTGCTCCTCCCCATGGAGGCACAGACAGAAGGGACCAGATTCCATTCTGACAGAGCCTGAGACAGCCCCAGGATGGACTTCTGCTCTCTGGAACCTCAGAGGGGTTGACTGGAGGATTTTTCTTCATCACTTGTTGAGAGCAGTTTGTAAAGGGCCAGAAATACCACAGAAAACTATCATAAAGTCTACCTCTTTAAAATTACACCTCCCTCCCCTCCCCCAAAATAAGAAAATCAGGGATTATGCCAATGAGGAGCTGGGGAAATTACAGTACTGCAAAGAGGCAGGAGTCACCAAATCTGAGAGAAGACCAGCCTCAACAACAGTGATTCTAGAATATGCTTGTTCCATCACAGTATAGGAGAAAATACTTACAAGCCCAAAAAGACAGCACTGGAAGGGTAAAGAAATAAAACAGCTAAATCAGAGGGATCGAGTAAAGACATGTTGCTGATCTTGCATCTTACTAGGCAGGCACAATTTATTTTGAATCTTCTCACCCTTCAGGAGATCCCTCCTGCAATTCCATGTAGTGGAATGTTGTTTGTTGGCTGGTGTTTTTCTAGGAGCAAAGCTTTAATTCCCAAACCTGCTCAGAACTAGATTAACAGCTGTGAATTCCATTTGTGTAACAGAGGAACCTGCCTAAATAGTTAAATAAGCTTCACAAACCATGTGATTTTGTAACAGGGCTCTATTCTGACCTTGCAGTGGTATAAATCAAATTATGGCTAGAACAACTACCTCCACTGCAGTTTTCCTGAATACAAACCTGAGAAGAATCAGTGTCACATTAGGCATGTTTGTTAATTAAAACAGAGCCACGAACAGTTTTGAACAACTTCCCTTGCTTCAGCAGGATATGGCACAGTCAGGTGTCTGTGAACAGTCCTTGAGTGGCTGTTTCAAACACTGACATTTCACATGGCAAATGTATTCGAGATCTGATGAGGGAATTCCACAACTCCCAAATCCTCCTCACCCTACCCCACCCCAGCAAGTCTTAACTAGGACTAGAAGTGCTGATAGTTCCAATAAAGGAACCCTAAATACCCACTTGCAAATTATTCATGGTTATATCCCACTTGTATTCAGGTTTAGGTAACTAAATGGTTAAGATGTATTACTTCCCACATTCAGTTTAAAATTCTTGCAATTTTCTCTGTTTCCCAGTTCCCTGCCTTTGTCATTTCATTTCCTGCTTCAATGGAAGAAGAAAATTACTGTATCAGAGAGCACACGGTTCTGAGTTACCAAAGCACCTCTCACATGCTTGGACAAATACTTAGTTATAACACAACTGTCATTCTGCTCTTCTATATTTAGAACATAAAATCTTTCCTGATTTTTTTAACAGATCACTTGTCCTGAGTCTCTGTCAAAAGTGATTAATTCTTCATAGCTCCTGAAGATGTAAACTTTCATTTTACATTGGTACTTGAAACTGGCAAGTTTTTAACAACCCTGGACAGTTAAGTATGATTGAACTTGCAGAAAGGTATCTTTCACAAAATTTCCAAGTGAATAGAGCAACTGTAATTTATCTAGGAGATCCAATCCAGGGTGGAAAGCTCCAGGAGCGCTGATACCAACCAATCATTTGTAATCTCTCCTGCAGTCAACTATCCCCATCTTTGGTTTTGCAGAACACAGAAACTGCATCTTTAACTAAACTGCAGGGCTTTAGAGCTTCCAAAGTAGCAAATTTTCACTTCCTAACAGAAAAAACATCCTAAAGGACCTGCTGTTCCCTCTATCCCTCCAGAGAGCAGTCACCCCAAAACATGTGCATGCAAGAAAGCCAGGCTGACAGTCAGAAGAAGGACAAACTGGAATTGCTAAGGTTTATCCTTCTCCATTAACTCCCTGATCCAGAACGTTCAGACAGGCTCCCAGGAGTGACCAACTACAAAAATGAAAGAACCCTAACTGCAAAGTAGGAGAGGACTTGGTCTATCACACTACTATCTAGTTCCTAATGTCAAAACTTCAACTTCTAAAATAAGTAGAAGCAAAACTTTTTAGCCCTTCCTCCTCACAGACAGTATTGATTTGGAATTACTGTAGTTACACTCTACCCTGACTGGCTCAAGGATATGTTTTACAGCTGAAAGGTGAACACAATTTCAGTGAATTGCACACAGGATCTAACCTGTCCACTGTGCTGATATTATTTTTACAGATATGTTAACTCTAGCTAGATGATATATTCTTCATTAAAAGAAAAAAACAATCCATACTTCTAGGAAGGATTACTTCTATGGGTATTTTTGCTAGTCTCCTGATGATTGCTCAGCTGTATAGATTAATGTTTAATGTGCAATTTGTCTTATCCGTGTTCCTTTATAGTGCTCATACATCCAGCTCCTTGGATAAAACTTGCCCAGTGGTCTGCTCAGTCTGCAATGTAAATAACAATAATTGATTCACAGCCTCTCCCATTACACAGGCTGACTATTAATGATTAAGCCATTTATGGTATGCAATTCCACAGGCTCTACATGATCAAATGGAACACCAAGACTGATATTCAACCTTTGCTTTTATGGTGGTTTTGGGTTTCTTTGTAACACCACTCAGGGAGTGGTCAACTACATCTTATAACCTCAGTGACTCTTCTCTCACAAGATTCCTTCTGCACTGTTGGAGTAATTTTGCTGCTTAACAACTGCAAATTTTGCCTGACATTATGGTTATCAGATTTGGACTGAAAGTCACTTCAGAAAGACAGCTTCTTGCACTGTTTTGCCCTTGACAAAAGAGGTCTCATGTAGAAAAGAAATCTTTAATAAGAAAATTGAACTATAAAGCGTGATCTGCTGCTAAAAGGCAAACGGAGCACCAGTAGTCAGAGACCTGAACTATCCAGCTACAGCTGGAGGCTACAAAGAGACATTGGGATATCTGCAGGGTTTTGTGCAATTAGTCCCTAAGTCCTTCTTTAAAAACACCCAGTCAGAGACAGTGACTATTCCTGGTTGTTTGGGTTTTTTGTTTGTTTGTTTGTTTGTTTGTTTGTTTGTTTGTAACAGGCAGGAAGGTGCTGATACCTTCTGCTTCCAAGGCTAAATAAGCATTTCCCACTAAACAGTAAACAGAGAAATGTTTGAGTAACCTTTGAAAGTAGGCTGAACTAGGTTCTACTCCAAATCAATCAGCTGTTGTAGTGACTGAAATTCTCTCTCTAGCTTCTTCTTTATGATTTAATGTTCTGAATCCTTTCCTTATCACTCAATTTAGCAAAATAGGGTAGAGAATTTGGCTTGTTAAAAATAATAAAATATTACTTCTTTTCACCATGCAGAGGATGGTTTAGTTCTCCTTCAGACGAGAGTTTGATGGTATTCAAGATAATGTTTATAAAGGGACAGTTCTGTGCACACACAAACCTTTGTAGCAGATGTTTTGAGCATTGCTATCTTTGATCACCTCAGTCTTAAATATTTCCTCAGGCTCATAACTGTTCAGTCCATCTGGACCTCAATATCCTGATTAAGAGCATTCCAGGTGCCAAAATCACATGATGGCATTGGGGTACTTTCCTAAAAACAAATGCACCTGCTCCTCCCTTCCATGAATGTTGTATTCTGCACTCTCACCAAACTTGTACCCTCTGTAACAAGGACTACAGAGGGATTTTCTGAGGCACTCAGTAGCCAACCATTCTTTTTCTCTGGTCTTCACAAGTTTTCTCTTTGCCATGATCAGAACAAAAGCAAATTTGCAAATCTTAGTGTGACAGAAAAGTATTGGTTTTAAATAGCACAATCTTTCTCAGAATGGAAACCTATTAGTTCTCTTTTATGAGATTTCTCCTCTAGAGTCCCTCCTGAGATAATTTTCTTTTATTTGTCAACCTCCTCATTTTAGAATATTGCCAGTGTCATGCTGCCAAACTAATAGGTGAGAACTAGCTATTCTCAAGATTTTCCCCCTGTAAGTTGATATTTATCAGTCCTAAGTTAAAAAGCAAGAAGAGCTCATAAAACAGAGCTATGGTAAAACAAAATCCTCAGTGTTAGCTTATTCCCTTCATAAGATTTGTTCCAGTGGGATAATTAAGTGTGTGCTTTAATAAATACACCCAGGCAATCTTTAAGCACTTGGCCATTCTCACACAGGAGCAGTGCCTGACCGTGCAATCAGTGGATTTCTTTTACTGTAAAACCTTACTCATTAAAGAGATTCTGGGAGTGACCCTAAATGTCTTTTTGACGAACAAACATCCCTGTATAAATGAGCACAGCTTCACTGAGGTTATTATCCACTGATTGATAAAATTGCTTTGTGCTCCTCATTAAAATGAGTATTCCTCTCATCTAAAGGCGTGCTCAAAACTCTAGGTACATTGTGGCAAACTGAGAATTGAGGAATAGCCACCAGGATGGTTAAAAGATGTGTTCTGTGGAAGGTCTCAGGTTATCAATAACCCTTTTTGTCCATTGTTACAGTTCTGTTTCTTACCATACACTTGCGATCATCCACCCCCGATAAATCCTCCTCAAACTCCTTCCCTATATCAAATTCCATGATGTAGTTTCTAAAAGTGCTTAGCGTTTTAATGATCATATGATCCCCGTTCTGAAGGATTTCTTTGTCAGGCTTTAGCAAGTTTGCTATTTTTCTTACAGCAACATTTACATCTGAAAAAGAAAAAGAGTTATTTTTACCCAGAAAAGTCTTCCCCAAGAAGAAGCTTGTCGCTTCTAGGGAGAACTGAAATGAACAAAGATAAACAGATGTCCAAAATCTTTCAAACCAGCCTTCCCATCCAGAAAAAGTCTGTAACCTAATTCCTGTAACTTAAGTAATTAAGGTTCAATTTTCTGATTATGTGGAATCTTTAAAAAATAACATTTGTATTTGACAGTTAATAAGGCCCCCAATATTTCTACAGAGATACTAACACAACATCAAATATAAACACACAAAATTCTATTAAGTACTGCATTGAATCTTTATTAAATATAAAAATTTTACTGCTTTTCAAATTATAGGAGGTTTTTTTATGTTTGGAATCCACCACTTACCCCTTCAAGCTATGTAGTTTAATGTCTGTTAATGTAAGCTTCAAGGCAGTAAAAAGTAGAGGCTGCTTAAGGCAAAACAATTTTGCTTAAGGCAATTCTTAAAGTGCATTTCTGAAAAAAATACTTGTCATAAAAATGACTTTACAAGAAAAAATAGATTCACATAAAGAATAAGACAAGTGGCATTTATTGATTATTCATCCAAGAAGTCTGAAGGGAACCTTACCCAGTGCTTTCAGATACTCCTCAAAATTGTCATTGCTGACCATTTTCCAGTACCCATTGAAGTCTGCAGGCATCCCTGCTCCAGGTGATTGTCAAAATCACAGGCTCAGAGCTGTGGCTTGATTGTGCACCACACAGCACACTGTCTTGCTTTGTGGCAAGTTTGAACTCTGGTTTCTTTTATCTCTTTTTTAGACCATGGGGCTGTGCAAGTCCTTTTAATCCGATTACTGTTGAAGCGCTGCCTTTAAATCCTTCCACAAGGCTGAACCTCTGAGATTTCTAATGACAGCATGACAACTTGATTGAAAATGAGTGAAATATTCACCTTTCATATCACTTGTGGAAAGGAAGTCCATTTTAACCATATCTTCATTCTTCATGCCACTCAGAAACAAACCCCTTTCAAATAGCTTTAGTTTAGGATATTAGCCAAAGCTATAAAACTGCTTATCTTGTGTGGTTTTTGACCCAAATTCTTCTTTCTTGAATAGGTTTCAGCTACTTTTTGCTTTCTTTCAAGAAAACAATCATACAGACCCATTCAGTCAAAGCCATTTGTGTCTGGTATTCCTTTAACATGTTCCACAAGCTCCTGAATCCTACAGAATCAGCAGTGGAAGCTGCTTGGACAGCTTCCAGAACTGGTCTCAGAAGGACCAGTTAGGTGGAAACTTGTATTAGGCAGCAGAGGTTACCTGTACAGTGATAAATGCTACATCATTGCTGCATTAATTCTTCAAGTTAAAGAGCTCTGAAACACAGAGAGAGTACTTTATAGAGTTCTGTATTCTCTGAAAGTGGCTCCTGTCAGAAATGAGACACTGAATCAGCATAACAGGCAACCAGCAGAGAGGAGCATGGATTCTCCCTGCTAATACCAGAGCTCAAGTACTGAGCCTCTCAGATGTTTATGTATGGTACAACTGAAGCTGCTACTGGATATTTTATTTACTCTGGGGCTTTGGCAATTGCTTGCTCTTAAGAAGACTCTGGATCAGAGAAGAAAAGAAACCCACTTTAAATGTGGGGATGAGGACTGTCAGTCGCTTGAGAACCCAGATCCTTACAAGTGCCAGAAGTAGCATGTGCATTTTTAAGTGCTTGCAGGGAAGAAACATTGATTTCCATCTCTTGTCCAAATTGCCAAAAAAATAAAAAAAGTTATTCAGGGTTTTATAAAGTCAAAGTTTAGAAACAATATACATTTAAACCTCTCTCTCTCAAGTTACGGTTCACTGTATTTTGCTGGTTTAGAACAGTAAGGATTGCAGAAGTACAAGTTATGAAAGTACTGTGTTTGATCCTTAAGTCATATTTATTGCCTCACTGAAATTATTGAAATACTAAGAAGATTTATTGGGAAGATCTTCTTATTTTCACAAGGAATCTGTTTTTTGTGTATTTTAAGCTATACAACCAAGCATCCCAATTTTCTTAAGCACTACCACACACACACACTTATGGATTTAAACCACCACATGATTTCAAGAAATTTTGGACCTTCCCCTTCATTATTAATAAGAAACAACTTTCTCAAGAAATCTACAAGACAAAGCTTGTGGTCTGAGAGGGCACACAGTGCAGGAATCAGCCCCTCAGAGGTTTATTGTTGTGTTCTGCAGCCTGAGAGGCTGCAGCAGGTGGCCCTCGTTGCTGCGCTCGCTCTCGGCTGTGTAGACGTTGTGCTGTGCGATGTAGGCAATGACAGAGTCTGGGATGAGATATTTCACACTCAGCCCCCTGCACAGCGCAGAGCGGATCTGGGTCGCACTGATTTCATTCTGGATCCACTCTCTCACTAGAAAAATATTGTGCTGATATTTAGATAAAAGGTCTGATTCCTGGATGAACTGAGATGGATCAGAGCCAGCCCGGCTAACGCAGACCAAACCAAACTTTTCCACTATTTCTTTGATGTCTTCTTCCTTCCAGAGATTGGGTGTCTTAAATGTCTGTAGAAAATCAGCCCCACAGAGCAGCTTTAATTCTGGTAGAACTGGAAAGACAAAAGGAAATAACACATTCTTATCCTTTCTCAGTCTTCCAGGAAGTTTAGATTTAAAATTGGTTTTAACTTGTCACTTTATTTTTCTTCTAAAATTTATTTTTAAAATAATTTACCTTTACTCCAGACTTTTTTTCAGAAGGTTGTAAAAAAATTCAGTTTAGGTTTTTATGTATCTGGTCACAATTACTTTATCACCAACTTCATCATCACTCAAAGCATACTGAATATTATCTATACACAGTTAAAGGAGAATTTTTACTCTACTCAACCAATCCAGAAAGGGGAAGAAGCAAATAAAGAGAAATACTTTAGCACAAAGATTAGACTTGGTTGAACCTGGCTACTGCACACCCTCCTGCCCTGCTGTTCTTTATTGTCTCTACTTCTTGTTTGCTGTTCTCTGCCTAAGCCCAGCACAGAACTCTTTTCTCAAACTTTTTCCACAGCACTCATCATTATTCCACCTGAGCATTGTATAAAGATTGACCAGATAGTTTCACGGCCTTGTATTCATGTGAAATGAAGGGGAAGGATGGAGGTTTGCCTTCACTTTACACTTATTTGATGGTTAGCACATCTGCAAGTCTTGTACAAACACCTTAAAGGAGAGATTCAGAACATAAGAAACATTCCAGTGATGATGCATGAAAAGCATGACTTCTTTCCTCCACCAACTGTAATGATAGAACTCCTCAACAACCAGGAACAACTGAAATGTATTATTCATGTCCAAGAGATGCTACAACACCAGAGGAAAAAGGCAATGTATCAAAAATCCAGCAGCATCCTGGCAAGCCATAGGGCTAAGGAAGATGATTAGATAGGAAACTGGAAACAGACAGTGTTTCCAGAGCCTGCCATGCCTCTGCTGCCAATAGAAGCTTTTCTGGCCAGCAAACATCAACATGGCAGCATCACTGCTGCACTATCCATACACTTTGTCCACTGTCTAACACTACAAGTAGAATTCTAGTAATCCCTGGATTTTTCACCTTTTTTATTAATGTATTCTGTGCTTTGCCAAACAAGCAGGGCCACAATGTACATCTCTAACAGAGCTAAGGACATGCTAAAAAAACCAAGAATTAATAAAACTCCAGGGTCTCCTATCTGTGTGGGAGCTGTTACAAAACAACTGCCCCAGCAGTTATGTCGGCATTTGGCATGGCTTGGTTTTGGCATGCAACCCTCCAACCCCCAAAACCAGCTACTATGTTCAGTTTTCTCACTATTAATCTGCTAAAGCTGTACAGTTCTTAATGCTAACCACAGCATCATGTTTACAGTCATGAACCAACCTGGTTGCTGGCAAGAAAGGGAATCCTCCGTAGAGCTTTCTGTGGGATGTTTGTTTCTCATTAACTCCTTCTTGGACTGGAACGCTCTGAGTGCTTCGTTATAATGGTGCCTGCACTTAAAATAAAGGCTTCTGTGTGAGGTAATCCTCTAAGAGATGCAACAAAGCGATTACCTGGCACTTTCCCATTCCAGAACAGGGTCTACTTTTATGCCCTTTGGATTTAAATACCATTTGTTAAGAATTTGGCTCATTCTGCCCTGAGATTAGTATCAATGTAGTTACATTCTGTGGAATTCACAAGTGATCTCCTTAATGGCATCCTGGTTTGCAAAGCCTTTTTGAAATTCTACTATTGTGGCAATTTTGGTAGCTACTATATTTAAAACATAGATTTTTTTTTGCCTGAATCAGGATTAAACCTCACTTCAATCAACAGCTGTAATTTCTTGACTAAATACAACCCCTCACGACAGTGTTTTTGTAATGTGTGCTCTGTTTTGGGGAGGAGACATTCTTGCTCTCTTTCCTTCTCTTCTCCATAAAAATATATTTCCTGAGTTTTTCCCTTGCCATTTTCTTGTTCATTTTAATTAAAAGAATCACAATTCTGGGAAACTAAAAATTCTCATAAGATTTTTGACATCTGCTGTGCTTCTAATTTTATTGAGTTCAGATCTAGGAAGGCAGGCAAGGATCCCTTTGCAGGTTTTTTCAGGTTTCTGCTACTTTATCTTTTCACCACTCCTGATCGCCCCTGCAAAACTGGTACTGCTACCTCATGGCAGTGGCCTTTTCCTTCCAAATCAGCACAGCCTTGCTTGTTTAGAACAGTCTCAGCCTTGCACCATCCTGAGCCATGCTGAAGCATTGCTGATATTTGCACAAGCCAACATGGTTTCAAGCAGACACAGAATCAAGGCTGTGTCCAGTTTCTGTGCAGCACATATAGAGCCCCAGTGACCATCGGCTCCTGTCCAACTGCAGCAACCACAAACATTCTGAGTTCCAAGGAACAGTCTGAATCTGGTGCATGTACAAAGCCCCAGCTGACCCTGGGAATGTCTGCTGTAAGGAAGGAATTCACAAGTTCTTCAAACGATGCAAACACTTTAGCCACAGGAAAAACCTGCAAATGTGTCAAGAACCTACATCCAGGAAGGCTGCAAAGCAGCTTCCAGTGATTTCTGATGCTCAGCCACTGGCCAGAGAAACTGCACAGCCAAGAGGTGAGGAACATATGGCAGCAGAGAGTGGATACCAGGAGCTTGGTCTCTGCCTTCCCACACGTCTAATTTTAACCCTGCCTTGCTGTAAACAGGCTGGTGCTACATACAGCCAAGCACACCGACTGTGTGTCGTGCTCTGACATTCCTGGGCCAGGATTCAAAACCAAGAATACTTGCCAAAGAGCTCCCTGCAGGATCAACGTTACAACCACTGCAAAATCTGAGCTGCCCTGGGTCTGCTCAGCAGCTCAAGGGCTGGAGCAACTGGGGTTGCACTACATTAGGTACAGCAAAAAGGACAAACCCATCTGCCAGCTTCTTAAGCATTTTCTGAAATGTGTATGAAGCTTTGAGTAACTAAAGAGCTCAATCACAAGCACAACGGAAGCTGGGTAATGCAGATATTTGCCAATTTTTAATTACTCTGTAGTATAGCTGCATGCCAATCAAATCCACAGGAGCAACGAATGCAGTCCTTTGCCTACTGACAATACTGTTTCCTTGTCTAGGCACACTCACAAACAGCAGCTAAGTGGAAAACAGCTCTATTATGTTCCCTCCTCCTCTCTAAGAAAAGCCTTGGGATAGTCTCCAAGACTTCCATATTCATTTAATAGCACTGCTGTAAGTAGGATTTGAGCTTGGCTGCTTAAAATTCTTTCATGTCACAACTACTTGGGATCCTCTGCAGAATCCACAGGTTTTGATGAAATGTGGCATTTTTATTGCACTCTGTTAAAACAAGTACTGTAGGAAAATTCATGCGTTTCAGGACAAAATGTTCTACTGCAGTTAAGTGTACAACTCAAACTACTGGTAAGAAGAGACATTTAGGTACAATAATGATCTCCTTGCCTTGCAATAGCAAAATCTCTTTTGATTGGTACTGAAGTTTCCTACCTGAGGGAGCTTATAGTGAAGGCAGCAGTTAGTCCTTAGTTTCCTGAGGAGTGAAGAACCTACAGATCAACTTTGAAAGCATGTGAAGAACAGCTCTACAATAAAGCACTGCTTGTTTACACTTAGTAAGGATCTGCTAAAGCCAGCTCTTTTTTGTCTTCTTTTTCCACCTGTGACACTTAAAATACAGTGTAAAACATAAACACCTGCATTTCATCAGAATGCTGCTTCCCCATTCAAGGTTCAGGACTGGATTAGGGCACTGATTCAGCTCATTAATACATATCAACATTTATAAACAAAACAAGATTTAAGCTCATTTCTCTTCTTAACAGGCAGTGATTTTAAAGTTTCGTGGATTTACTAATGAAACTAGAGGTTCACTTCCTAGGCAGATGGGAAGTTTGGCTGTTCATACCACATTGACACTACTTTGCCTTAGCAGAAAATTATACATAGAGGTTTTACTTACTGAAACTCTTATCCTGAAGAACTCTGAAGTGGATTTGTAATTTAAAAACCCAGTCTCACAAGCAGTACTCACTTCAGTTGGAACTGTGCAAGCCCAAAGTAGGATCACCTGATCTGTAAGATTTAGGACTGCTTCACTGGAGGAAAATGGTTTGACTGAACTGAAGTTTAGGCCAAAAGCCCCATACCCAGGCAATACTATAGAACAGCACTTGGTGACTTCTCACTCTGGGACATACAGTTATGACTGGAAAAAGAATAGTTTTCTGCAAAGACAGAAAACATCCCACCCTGACCCTGCTCTGCTACCTGGAGGGAAGGGGCAAGAGGAGAAACTGGATGCCTGTGTTCCCTCAGGGAAGCAAATAAAAGCAGATCTAAAAGGCTCTACTTTGTCTTGTAAGTTTGTAGTGAATTCTTATGGATGCTTTTGCAAAGTAACAGGTCTGGCTTTTAATGCTTTCACACAGAGCCACAACAGCTTTTGGGGCAGCTGTTGGAGGGTGCAATTTAGAGCCTTGAACATCTGCTTCCTTAGAAAGTAATCTAGAAAATGGGGATAAAAATGAAGAATCAGTGATAGCTCTTACAGCACATTTGCTGTAGCATTCCATGATAGCTTTCAGTTTAATGGTATCTATTACCTTCTGTAGCACCTTTTCCAAAGAGCAGTTAGAACAAGAAGTTTGTGTTTTCACACCCTGCCCCTTAATCAATATGCATTTATTACCATATGTAAAAGACACATTTCAAGGTCCTTGCATTGAGTTTTGGACAACCTTTTTAATTTCTCCTTCCAGCACAAAACCACAGCAAACTCCAAGATTCTGAAGAAAAAAACCCACAGTTATGGGCTTGGGCTTAATTTACCATTGGAATTAACAAGAAAAATTTACAAGATGTGTGAATAGATAAACCTGGAGGCATAATACTGCTATCATAGCTAACCTGGAACAGAGATGCTCCTGAAGAACAGAATCATTTGTGAACACTCTTACTTTCTGATCACCATCTCTCTATTACCTGCTTAGAGACCTACACCCAGGAAAGGTAACATGAGAGGCAGGAACTTTTCCTGCAGAACCCAGCAGTGGCCATCATTTTGCAGAGGCTTTCCACATGCACCCAACTACTTGAAGGACATGAGGGCAGTACCGTGGTCATTGCACATGGGGAAAGCAAATGAAAGATTCCTGGCAGGGAATCCTGACTTGCCCAGGTGTTTTAGAAGAGCAAGTTCTGTGCATTGACGTGGCAGCCTGGCAGATTTTTGGCAGTCAGTAATTTCATAAAGACAGGAAGAAGATAATGCAATCACCTTAGTACTTTCACTGTCTCTGTCCATGTGTCCTGCTCGCTCTCCCAGGGATCCACCCGGATCCAGTCCGACGTCTCCAGGGCCAGTCTGGCCATCGCCACCCGGTGCCTTGCTGACACCAAGCCTTTCTTCCCATAGTTATCACTGACAGGAGACATTATGCCTTCAATCACCTGATATCTTCCTGGGGGGAAAAAAAAAGAAAAAAAGAAAATTAGTTCTCTGCATAGAATCTTGAAAATTTAGGGTGGATAGGGCCTTGGGGGCTCACCTAGTCCAACCTTTTCAAGGGATAACTTCCATGGTTAACTTCAAAGTTTTAAGATGCTATGAACAACTTGATTTGGGTTTTGTTTTTAATCCATTCACAGCAATTATAAAATTAAAATGCAAACATTTTGTTCCTCTGTGAGCTGCTCACAATTACTATCATGTTTATCCTAATAAATGACCCAAAAAGGAAAGCTGGGTAAACAGACAATTTTAAACCACATGGACATAGTCAAAATTGATGCTGCAAACTATCAAAATTGTTAGATAGATTTAAGTTTCATAGTCCAGTTAGTACAGCTTTGATATAGCCAGAGCATAGAATGACTTAACTGACCACTACTTTGTTCTTAAAGAACTGATCATTGTTATTTATCAGAATCATTGTGCCTTATTTTCTGTTAAAGGAAGAATTACAGCATATTACTGCAGCTGTGATTGATGTGATTCAGACAAATCAGAAGATTCAAGCACAAAGATGGGGCTAATGGAGTCTAAAATGAGACTTGGAGCACTGTGCTCCACACATCAACTCAGCAGTCACTAAATGCCTTTCTATCTGGCTGACCATGTTAAATACATCTGACAATATGCCCCTGGTTTTCTACCCCTGTAACACAACATAATCATTAGCACAACAGACTGGTTAGATTTTACAGTTCTGACCCCAAACCAGGAAACAAAAATAAAACACCACCAGAAGCTGCAAGGCTTGAGAAACTGAGGAGAGGGAGAGTGTTTCAATTGAACAGAAATGAACAAAATTATTTCTAATGTAACACATGCATTTTAAATAACTATGACAAATATGATACTGAAAAGGAAAAAAATCCTCTCCATTTTTTCTATTTCAATTATTTTAACAAAGAAACTTCAATGCAGCATGCTATCTTTATTGCATTGTAAGGAAAACAATACCCCTGACATTTCTGATACTGGCACATTACAATTCAATATTCTAACACGACAATGTCACTCTAGCAGTGTCACACTTATTTTGATGTAATAAAATTTTCAAAAGAACTTCATCGAATTCAACTTAAAAAAACAGCATTGAGATTCAATGAGATTTACATCCTCTTAAGATGTCAGTTCAAACCATCCTCTGTTTTAAAATATTCTCATTACAGGCAAAATGAGCAAGATAGAATTTTCCAGAATCATGCAAAGATGTGTATATAATTAATTCCATCTCTTGATTTGAAATTGGAAATAATTCCACTCGATTTATGAACAACAATTATTCTCTCGTACTCCAGTATTATACAGTGCTATAACAAGTTGTCATTTAAAGGGAAAGAAATTACAGTTCAAATTAATTTCTCGTTTAAAGGGAAGGAAACTTGAATACACTACTATGTTAACCTTATTAAAAGGTTTTTCCTACATGATGATTTTATTTTGCATGTTTCAGTTTCTTTACGTTTCTACGGATATAAGTTGTACCCTTATACCTTAAATGAATATATTAAATGAAAATAATCATATTTCTGTGAGCTCATGCTAAGCAAGAATTATATGGATCTGCCACATCCTTGTGAGATGGAAAGACTTCAATCTCTAGTCTGCCCTAGAGCTGCACAAATGGGATGAGATGAGATGAGATGAGATGAGGTGCTGGTGCCATATCAGCTTGTTCCACAGCAGAAATAAAACCAACTGGAAGAGAAAAATCAAGGCTGATAACACTTCAGAGAGTCAAACACAGGAATGGCTCGAGAAGATTCACAAAGGAGTTACTCAGCACTACAAAAACAGAATGCACAAGAGCCTTCCATACAAATACAAGATTTAGCTGTCAAAATATAGGAAATAATTTTATTACTGGCTCTAAATAATTTGTTTCCTATTCAGTAATTTAAAAGTTCACCTGTTCAAATATGCCCCTCAGTTTTGGCAGGCATGCAAAGAGAAAATCATTAAATTCTGTCACCTTGGGCTCTTCTTAATGTCCACTGAATTTCTCAACTCTCTCCCATAAATTATTACAGGTTCCTTCAAACCCTCCTTGGTCCAGAATTATCTTCAAATTCTATTTCTCTGGAATTCTATTTGTTTTCATCATGAAGTATGTTATTATTGCTTGTCCTAAATATGTGCAAAAATCCTCCAGGCCCTTAAGTGGCTTTGTTTTTCAAAATGTACCTACCAAAAGCAGCAAAAACGTTCCTCTTGTTATGAACTTACATTCTCTAAGAACTGTTTAAGAGGACTGGCTAGTGCTCAGAAAACTAAATGTAACTAAAGTAATGAAACAAAGACTGTCCCTCAAACATGTTAAAGCAGATTATTAAGAAAAATTAAGGAAAACTAAATAAGTATTTAGTTTTCTGTTATCAAGGTGTCATGTAAATTGCCACAAACACTAACACAAATTGTAATGCTTAATTAGCTTATCCATATTAAAGCAAATTTATCAAATTCCATTTTGTACAAAATTATTTGTGTATTTTGGTGTGGCTTCTGATTTGTTCTGGTAGTAAGTCTGGAATTCAGTGAGAGAAATGATGCCAGAAGGAAATAATAAAAGTAAATAACCACTACAGAAAAGCAAACAAATGAAACACTTCCAAACATTTAACTCTTGCTAACTACCCATTTTCCTCTCAGTGCCAAAGGAAAATCCCCCATGAGAAGCTCTGCAGCTTCCTGGTGTTACCCTACCCAGTGAACAGGAAAGCATTTGACAGAACCCATTAATAGTGTCAGATTTCCCCCAGTTTTCATAAGATAATAACTCATTATCCTTCACCTTCCCCTCGCATTTGTCTTGCCACAGATAAAATACCTTGTCTTTCACACCCTCCTCCTTTGCCCTCCACCCCTCTGGTCTCACCTGGAAACCTGGGGATGTAAGTACCCTCCACTGGCAACACTTGGGAAACAAGATTAGAAAATATCTCAGATAGATTGATTCTAGTACTATTTCTTTGGTCTTCATGGTCAAATGAGGAATATAGCCACAGAGAAGTAGAAGTGCCTGACATTAGGTATTAATAGACTCTAAAGGAATCTGCCACAGTCACTGCAAGTTTCAAAAAACAAATTTAAAACAAGGGACTGAATCTCAGAAAATTTTAGCTCTGTCTGAGGATGTGTAAAGTGCCAAATTCAAATAAGCAGACAGAAAATCCAGATAAAGAGAACTATTTGAGTCATTCAGGCTCACATAGCTATGTGTGTTGTATTTAAAAAGCAGCATGACAAGATTTATTGGCTGATATTACCAGAAAAATGATTAATTACTTGACACGTGGCAATGAAACTGTAAAAAGTATCAGAAACCCAGTAAAATGTTGTAGTTAAAATAGGGATGTATGAAATATAAGATTAGGCAATATCAGAAACTGATGTGATGTACAAAAAGCTGGCAGACAGAATTACTGGAGATGTCAGTCAGGATGCACATCAGGGATAGTCTCATCATTCATGGCAGTGAAATCTGCCTCTGAAATCACAGAATCCTGGAATTGTTAAGGCTGGGAAAGCCCTCTGAGATCATTGAGCCCAACCAGAAGGCCAGGACTAGAACATGTCCCCAAGTGCCACATCCACACATCCTTTGAACACTTCCAGGGCTGGTAGCTGAACTCCAGCCAAGCTATGGCCCAGCTCATCCTTTCAGCATGATTTGTGATGGAGCAGCACCACTGAGGCAGCAGGAGGATGAAGCCATTCCCAAGCCTAGGAAACATGTCCCTCACACTAATTAATTAATTCCTCACTCATTTCAGGCATCCAGTGTGGATGTCAGCTCCAAGGTGCACTGTTCCCTCGGAGAAGGGAATCACTGCTGCCTCAAGTCAGATAAGCCCTGCTCTCCAGCCCCTCCATCAGCTCCCAGGCTGCAGCTGCTGCTTCTTCTCAGCAAAAAAGCTCAAATTTCTCCTCTCCTCCCCTGTGTAACCCAGAAGTGGAAAAAGGGCTAAAACCATGAGGAAATGACCAATTAATTTCCTGGGCAGGAATGGTTCTGCCATAAAACAGGTATCCAGAATCAGTCACTTTTGTAGCACACTGCCAACCCCTTCTGTTTGAGAAACTACATTCCCTGTGGAGGAGGGGCCATAGATGGGATCTGTGTACCCACACATACAAACACATCCATCTGCTCTTGCAGCACCTCTGCTCGGGGTGGGTAAAGCTTCTGCAGGCAAACAGGATTCTGACCTTGCTGCCACGCTGGGTTAAGCTTTCAGAAAGTGCAAAGACAACGCTGCAGGCACCCAAAGAAGGACTCTTTAATGCAGAAAGCCCTTCTACTTGTAAAGCTTCACAAATTAAAATAAGAAGCCAAAAGGCAAGTCACACCCTACGCAGAACTAGGCATTGACAGTGGGTGTAATATAATGCACAATTTCCATTTCAACCTTTCAAAATTTAATTTTTAATTCGATTTTTACTGTATTTTAAGCGAACTGCCCTAAGTAAAGGGTGGAGTCTTTCTAAACTGACCCTGGAGCAGATCAGACATCAAATTGATTCAGACAGAATAATAATTCATTTCCCAGTTCAGTCCTTCTTTCAGGGCAAAGAAACGTTACTGACTGTAATTTATGACTTAAACAGAATTACCAATTGGTCACATATTACATTTCTACTCTTTGCATATCTGGGCAGCAGAATCAGTTATAAAACTACAGTGAAAATATTCAATTAAAATCTCTTTTTAATCCTTTATTTCCAGTCCTGCAGGAGCAACAAAATAATTTTAGTTCTAGGAAAACAGAGACTTGTAGAGGCTGCCCTCAGAGCTAGCTCTGTAATTCCACCTCATGACAGGCAAAGTATCCTCACAGGATACTCTGAGTATGTAGCTGCTGCTTTTACTGCACAGCGGTATCAGTGGGTTTCCTGGTTCTCTCCCCTGCTCAATTTGACAGCCAGATTCCTTTTACTATTATTTGCTGTTCAGGTTCCTACTAAACCACCTCCCTAGGAACTTCTCTGTCAGATTCCAACAAATAATGATTTCCTCCCAATGACTTCCAGAAACTTAAGTGCATATTTTAGCTGTCAGATGAAAAAAAAAAAAAAAAATCCCTGAACAACTAAGGAGCTGCTCAAGCTTAGAGTTCAAGGCTTCCCAGTAGCATTTCTGATTCTTTCTTAAATTCCTGATGTTACCACCTTGCTCTTTTGTTGCCAAAACATTCTAGCCTAGCGGCATCTCGCTTTTCTGATCTTTGTCTAGGAGAGATAAAGTGCCTCTTAGTGAAGACAGATAATGAATAATTAAAGTTTCATTTTTTCACCAGCTTCCCCCAGCTGTCAAAACTGCTTCATATTAAAACACACTGTATCATAAAAGCATGGAATCAGAACATAATTGATTTTCACAAGTTTCAAAATTATTAACCATATCATTTCACAAGGTTCAGCCAGTGCCATGAACAGGAGCCTCAAACTCCTGATAAAACTTTTACTCTCTTTGCATAAACACTCATTATACTTGCTTATACACTGAGGTAATGCCAGACTATATACTGAATATCCCATGAAGGCTTTATGTTAATATCAGTAAAGAATATTAAAATGAACCCAGCTGTAAAGTAAGAGCTGATCTAAGTGATACTGAAACTTTTTCTTGCTTTTCCCAGCCCGCACTGACCTGTCTGGTGCAGGTGGTCTCTGGCCAGCTCAAACAAACGCATGTGCATGTTGGTGGTGGGGTTAAAGGAGCCACAGGCCAGGAGGATGACAGGGATCCTGCTCCTCATCCTGACAGCAAAACATTACACCTCCTCCCTGCAGAAAAAAAAAAAAAAAAAAAAAATTAAAACAAAAGACAAACTTGAGAAAGAGGGGTTGCCCTCGGCTCCTGAACTGGGTGTTTCTGGTGCACAGTGCAGTGTCCAGAGATCTGTCCTGTCCCAGCATCCAGCCCCTGCCTGCTCAGGAACACAGCTGTTCCTGGATGTTAATTAGAACACCAATCTGCTTCCTCACACACAGACATGGCTAGAACATACCTCTAGAAATTTACATTCTTATTATTAAAACCGGACCATTTTTAAACTTTTATTACAGAGAAAGGTTTTGTTCTGTCTTCCTGACCATAGATAACGTTGGTCTGCTACAAAATCAGATTTTTTTTTTTTTTAATAACTTCTTACAACGAACCTTTGCAACACCTTACAAAATCTCAGGTGCAACACCAAATCCTAAGGTGTGCCTTCCCTGGAGCTGGGCAGGCAGCACTGGGGGTCAGCCAGCTGGCAAACACCTCCAGGCAGATTATCAGCATTGGCCTGTGTGGTTCCTCTGCTGGACTGCAGAGCAATGGACAGTGCACCAACAAGAGAGCAACAGGGGAGAGAAAGCACAGCTTTGTCAGGAAATCCCCAGGGCATTACAAAGGGGAAATGGGTAGGGAGCAGTGCTGTGAGGAGCCTTGCAGGGGTGTTTACAAACAATACTGATATCATTTAAACTGTTGGTCATCTACTAAAAATGTAGCAAAAATGAGTTTAAATCCACTGTGCTTGGAGCTATTTAACTGTATAACTCTTTTTAAAACAAATCCAGAATACAAGTGGCATGATAAAAGCAATTGTGCCCCACATACCTGTCTGCAAATCTAAAATCTTTTCTAGAAGTTGAAATCTCTACATTGCTCATACCTGTGTATCATACCACCTCCTCTGTTGCCTGGCCTCCAGCCCTCCCCATCAAATGGAATTCCTGCTTCCTGCAAGAGACACCCGCATCCCAAACTTCAGAACTCAGTCTTGGGATAACAGAGCAAATCCAGCACAGACTGTGTGTTCTTATCAGCCAAATCTCATTCTCCATCTGCACTCTGTACCTGCAGCTCAGAGCCCACCTCTTATTGTTCTAAGTTCTTACAGTCCTATCCCCCCTCCTGCCCCTTTCTCTGAATTAGAAAAATTTCATAATAATGGTTAAATCAATGTCAAGTCAATATTTTATAGCTGCCAACATGATCAGTTCATTTATGGAGGACTTACAACCTGAAGACTGGAACTGCATCATGGAACAGCACTCAGGGCACCAAGCAACAAGTGGTAATATTGTCATTTGTGACTTTTTGAACCTTTGACATTTAACCTTTTTACTAAGAAAACCCTTGGAAGCATTAAGTGCTATCTGTAGCTCCAGCACTGAGTACTGAATACAATGATTGTGTCATAATGTTTTTATTTTACTTTCCTAATTTCTCATACCTTCCATCATACTAGGGGAGCCATACTGGGGAGAAAAGACTTGCAGGCTCTAGAGCCACTGAAAGTCAGTGCCAGTTTTATGGTCTGTGATGGGAGCAGCTGGAGGAAGCTCCTTTCACTGCACCCTGCTCTCTCCTCTGGTTTGCTGCCCCCGTGCAGACACAAAAACTCATGCATGAAAACTGTATGCAAAATGTACAGCTTCTTCATTCAGAAAAAACAAAAATTATTCTTTTGTTCAGTATCAGCAATTCTGTAATGTATCTCCATTGTATGGGGGAAGGTGTTTCTGCCCTGAAACTGAGCAAAACATCAGCATCTGAATGGAGCTCTCACTGTTGCTCACAGCTCTCCTGTGCTCCCTCCTGTTCTCATCAAGTGCAGTTTGTATTTCCATAGCTGTTCCTCTATTTGTTATTTCAACTGGATGACTTCTTTTGCTCTGCTTTTAATTCTAGAGACTGCTCTATTTCTCACCTGAAACAAAGGTGTTGGACAGTTTCATCACAGCTCTTACTCATTTATACCCAGGAAACTCCAGAGAAAAACTTCAATCTTTGATTTTTAGTGATAGCTTGACAGTACTAATAATGGAAATTCAAAAATCAAACCACCACCAAACAAACAAACAAAAACAAAAACAAGAAAACAGAAAAAAAAACCCACAACAAATCAAGGCTGTACTAACAGTAATGAAAAACCATCTCACAAGGTATTATACATCTATAACCTCAAAAACACCCTATAGGTTTTTTTTTTTATTTTTAATCACTGTTTTTATTTTTACTACCCCCAAATATAGTGCACCCTACACCTATTCAACTGGTCTAGGACAACTCTTAGTATTTGAAACAAAACTTTCTGATTCAGTTGCTATCTCAGCTGGTATTGATTACCTGAAAGGTTTTAAACCATTAGAACACCACTCAAAGTAACAGAAAGAAGACAGTTAACTGATTTTTCAGCTAAGCTCTCTTGAGAAATCAAACACTGGGGAAAGTTTAAACACAGAGTCTGTGTGCCCTGCTCTGGGCCCGTGTTCCAACAGCCCTGGCCAAGCAGTGCATTCCCAGGAATGCCAATCTGCATTTGGGGAGCTTCCAACAACAGGGACATCGTGTGGCAATGCAGGAAAGGGCACTCACCTTCCGATGGGGAGGCCACACTCAAGCTGTATAAGAAAGGTTGAATTACGGATAAAGTGTTATGATTTTCATTAGATAAATCCTACAAGTTCTTTTTCTGGTGCCTATATTCCCACAATATGCCAATAACAGATGATGTTACAGATGACCACAGTTAAGTTCTGCTGAAAGTCAGTAATTAGAGCCATATCTGATTAATTATCAGTAGCAGAATGGAGTACTGAGCAGCACAGTCTGATTCATGAGCTGTTAAATCAGTAAACTGGAGAACAAGATATGTGCATGCTCTGAGGCACTCACCCTGGAGGGAACATTTCTGCAAAAAGCAGAAATAAACCAAATCCTAGCACAGGATTCAAGCATTATCTCCTCCTGTGAGGGGGAAGCTAGATTAATTTAGATGAAATTTAGATTTGAACAAGTTAAATGCTGCTGATTCCATTCTTTTACTGGACCACATCATTACCTCATATAAATTCATGCAGATGCACTGGGACCACCTAAGTTACACTAAGTGACACTAAGAACATTAGAGTTGAGGGACAGATTTTGGAAGTCAGAAAATAAAAGTACATTTACTAGCTGACCCAAATCATAGCAAGCCACAGGACAGAAATATCCCTTAAAAATATGACTGGATATGAGTTTCTCATGCTGTTAATAAGAGCTGCTGCCATAGAGAAGTTACTCCAGACAGTAAGTTCCCAGCATTTGCTGTCACCAAAGCAATCCTCCACAACAGTGACAAATATTTACTGTATATCCCCACCTTCCTTTTAATAATGAACATATGTACCTGGGTGAGGAAAAATGGAAAATGTATAAACTGGGGCAGTATCTTATTTACTCAGCAAAAAGTTACTCCCTCCAGCCACAAAGGATTTTGCAAGGAGCACATATATATTACACATAGCCCAATATGATGTTGTAACCCTCCAAAACAGCTTTTTCAGGGCCACATGGTGAGTCACAGTGATTCAGGTGGACCCCATTTATCTGACTTTCACTGACAGCCATGACAGAATACATAATTTCCTATCAGATTCACCACAACTACGAAGCTACTCCTTCCAATCCCCACACCAGACTTTTAGTCAGAGAACACAAGTCCCATTGCAGCTTCAGAGAAATCCCAATATCTGCTCCCCTCCTCACTAGAGCAGCAACTTATCCAAGCCTATAAAAATCACCTGGGCTTTTTCTCATGTAACACTGAAGATGACTCAAAACACAACAAATGCTGCCTTTAACAATGCACAGGGGGTTTTGCCTGAGACAGACCTGCTGACTTTGGGGGTACTCACTATTTCTCCTTCCTCTCTGTCCAGACAGCAATTTTTCCAGCAAAACAAAAAGTTCTCTGTGAACAAGTTACCTCACAGAAGACTGCCTGTGGCCCAAATTGCAAATGCTCTGGTGGCAACCAGACAAAGCAGCCTCTGCAGAAGTGTCTCCTCCTCTCCTGAGATAATAATCCTTCACATCACAGCACAACACTTTACTCTTGCCATTCCTTTATTTCAGGCTGTATCAGTGGGAAAATTCAGAGAAGAACCAACAAAACTTCTCTATCAGTTACATCTCTAAAATCAACCTAAACATGACTTATGGCTCCATTTACTTGGAATGAGTTTTTTCTCCTGAATGAAACTAGTTCTCTGTTTTCAGCTTCCAATCCCAACTCTTTCTGCTCCACTGCTACAGAGAATCAGCAGTTGAAAGGGACTAAAGAAGAAAATTCACCACAAAAAGTACACACTGACAAAGCACAACAAATATAAATAATAAATTGAGCACAGGACTCATGCAGTCTGAAATACATGCAAATATTGAACCTCCAGTTAATAATGAACACAGCATTGCCTTCAACAATTCTGAACTCTGAAAAATTGGAGCACAATTATTGCTTAGCACAAGGTTACAAAGATTATATTCTCAACACACACAAAAATTCAAGTGTGAATTCAAGTCAACAACACATTTTTTAAGCCTGTGAGTTGCTACAAGCTTATAACTAGAATTCCACAGTGGGGCACAAGAGTGTCTGGTCCCAGAGCCCAGCCAATAAATTATCCACAGAGATACTCCCACGATAATATCCTATATATTTTTCTTAGTATTCTTAAGACTATTATATGTTATTAATATTTTTAATCATCCTGCAAAATAATATGCTTACAGGCTGCCCATTGCCTGAACAGGAACAAGGACTACAACAACTCAGCAACATGGAATTCAGAAACCACCATTCATGCACATTAACAGTAAACTCCCACGTTTTTAACATCCCTATTTGTGCATTTGCTAAATATTCTGAGTAAATTCAGATTTTCTGCTGTCCTTAAACAGCAAACATGTAAAGACAACCACATAATGTCCTTAATGTTCTTTTTCTGTATTAGGGGAAATAATGAAACAATTCCATTTTGTACAAAAGGCATTAATTACATTGTAACTGCTCATAAAACACCTGACAATACTTAGACACCGAGCTCTGCAGCAGTTTCTTCTAGTTACAAGGCCAGTGATACTCCACTAACCCAGAACCATGCAGAAAAGAAGTAGAAAAGGAGCAGACACCTCAAACCAAGTGTTTGCTGGTAGTGTAGGATCTCACTGGCCTCACACCACCACTCCCTGCACCACTTTGCAGCATTTCCACAACTCAAGAGAATACAATCATCTCCTGGTATCTTGTACTTCCTGCAGTATGATCTTTAGCATTACTGCTCCAATAATCCCTAGTGATCACTCACCATCTGACACTCAACTCCCTTCCTATTCTTTGTGCCCACATCACCCTGTTAAACAAGCTTTTTCTTCTTCTACAGTTGTCTAAACTACACTAAGTATAGCCAGTAGTCCTCCTTTTGTTTGCATGTTCGAGTCAGTCATCCACAATGCACAATATATTGATTTACAGAAAAAGAGCATTCACACAGAGCTGCGACTCTGGGAGCCTATTTTTAAGCAAACAAACTCCTGATTTAGTCAAAGCACCAACTTGCCTGTCAAAACAAACTTACTAAAACTTCAAGAGTTCCTGATGAGAAGCCATTCAGAGTGATTTTTTGTCTATCAACATCCCTGTAATTTTCTTTCAACTAGCAAAACACACTTAAGCATATCCTACGACAGATCTCAGAAACTGAGCTCACACACAAATGGAAGATTTAAGTGGTAGAGAAAACACCTTCAATCATGAAAATCTGCTCTTATAAAGCTGGTTTTAAAAGGCAGCAAGCTAAAGAAACCCCTAGCAGTACTACTGCAGAACACTCAGATGTAGCACCCATAACGTAAGGCAGGATTTCCAGAACACAGAACAAGACCTGCCTGTGCCAGATCACTGAGCTGGATGGTATTTCTTATGTTTTTGAAGTTCTCCATTATATATTTTGACCCTGCATGGCTAATTTCCTAATTTCTGCTAGTTATTGTTGAGAAAAATGCACAGTGCTTGGTGGGCAGAGTAACATCCACACAACTGTGTGAGTGGTAATTGCAGTAAGTCAGAATGTGGAGGGAACAGATCCAGATGTGAAGCTGGCTCCTGAGACTGAGCTGGCACCTGCTATGCCAGGGCAGGCAGGTGGGGTTTGACAGCTTCACCTGCTCCAGCTGCAGCAGCAGCCACTGAAACACTGTATGAATGAAGTCCTCAGAAACCACCAAGGCCATGAAATCCAGTTTGTCTCATTAAATTATTTGAAAAGGCACAAGCTCAAATTCCCCTCTGACAGGACTGTGACCTGCTGTGCCCTCAGTGCTCCCTGCATGCATCTCTGGACTTCTCAAAGGTCTCTGACACTACCCGAACGCTAATTAGGTAGTCATAGATAGGCTATATTCTAAAATCTGCATTTCTGAAGTTGAAGGCACAAAGGCAGTTTACTGGTACAATCACACAGTGGAACCAGACTTCAGCAGCAAATCACGCCTGGAAAACGAGCCCACGTGGATTGTATTGTTACAAAGCTTAAAGAAAACAAACATCACACATTGTTTATAAAATCAAACAGCAGCTGCTGCACCCTCTTCAAAGCTGGGGGAAAAGACGAGTAAGTTACACGGTGAAAGCCAGATGGATTGAAATAAATAAAAGCAACCATATCTGCTGTTGTCCTCTTTGACTCTCACTGCACTTGGGGGAGGGAGGGGGGAGAAAGGGAAAAAAGCTTTCTGTTTAAACACACATACGTATACAATATTTACGTATGTCTATATGGTGGTGGATATGCGTTTATCGAGTGGGTGGCGCGGCCGGCCCGGCAGCCCCGGCCGGGGGTTTGAGGCCTGGCAGGGGGTTTGAGGCCTACCCGCGGTGCCCTCAGTGCCCGCAGTGCCCTCAACGCCCTCAGTGCCCGCAGTGCCCTCAATCCTCTCAGTGCCCGCTTCCCTCAGTGCCCGCAGTGCCCTCAACGCCCTCAGTGCCCGCAGTGCCCTCAATCCTCTCAGTGCCCGCTTCCCTCAGTGCCCGCAGTGCCCTCAATCCTCTCAGTGCCCGCTTCCCTCAGTGCCCGCAGTGCCCTCAACGCCCGCAGTGCCCGCAGTGCCCTCAATGCCCTCAGTGCCCGCTTCCCTCAGTACCCGCTGCCCGCAGTGCCCGCTCCGCGCTCCCCGCCCGAGCTCGCAGCCGCTCCCGACTCCCGCCAGGACCCAGCCGGCTCCTCCCCTCCTCCTGTCCGTCCGTCCGTCCTTCTGTCCTTCTGTGCTTACCGCAGGGCGAGCGGGGCCCGCGGCGGTTGGCAGCGCTGCCCCCGCACCCCGCGGCGGGCTCGGGGCTGGTTCGGGACACGCTCGGGGCACGCTTGGAGCAGGCTCGGAACAGGCTCGGCGCCGGCCGGGACAGGATCGGGGCAGGCTGGGACAGGCTCGGAACACGCTCGGGACAGGCCGGGGCAGGTCGAAGCCGGTTCGGGACAGGCTCGGTGCAGGCTCGGGACAGGCTCGGCTCGGGAGCCGGTTCGGGACAGGCTCGGGGCAGGATCGGAACAGGCCAGGGACAGGTTCAAAGCCGGTTGGGACAGGCTCGGGACAGGCTCAAAGCCGGCTCGGGACAGGCTCAGAGCCGGCTCAGGGCAGGCTCTGAGCTGGCTCGGGACAGGCTCAGAGCTGGCTCGGGACAGGCTCAGGGCCGGGCCTCCCCCAGCGCCGCTGCACAGCGCCAGCCTTGCCTCCTTACAAGGTGAGTTTTTCTTGTGTCACCTGAAGGTGACCTCCCAGACTTTCGGCCTTGCTGTTACCAAGGGTGGGCTCTGCTGACGGCGTGGGGAAGGCCGTGGCGTATAATGTATGTGTGGGAAAATTCACAGCGCTGGAGGTTTGTGTCCAAAAAGGAGACTCTGAGTCCTGTAACTTCGTTGAAATAAAGGGAGAGGCCATGGGATCTTTAAAACACAGCCCTGGTTTTGCCCTGATTTCCTGTCCACATCACGCTGTGCTTTCCCCATCGGCCGAGGTTCTCGCAGGGTACTTCCTGAATCCCCTACCTTATGTCCCTCTCTACTATGTATCCTCCCCCCACATCTTTTTTTAAAAAAAATTTGTAACAAAACACTGTTCATAATTCTATGAAGTATTTTATTTCTTTTCTCACTTAAGTTCAGAAATTTAACACAGCCTTGGCTGAGCAACAGTCCATGCCAGTTAGTGCTGTTTTCTAGAACTGATAGTCTCTTCCATCACTTCCCTGTGTGTAAGTCCCTGGCCCTATCTACAAGCAGATTCACACAGTATATTTGCAAAGACAGTCATCTTATTCCTTTCATGAAGCTCAGCTTTCTCTGCGTCAAATGGCCTCACAAAGTCATCTCCTCCATCAGCTATGGAACGTTTTGCAAAATGCACCAATGTCATGAAAAGTGTGTTAAATAGATTTTGCAAAAAGTGAAGTCCAGAGAGTTTTAAATAATTTGCTTCTTTAATTCTTCGGCATATGAAATCCAGTTTCTTGAGATGTCAGAATGTCACTGCTTAGGTTTAGAGTCCACATCCTGTTGTTTGTACTGTTGAAGGGAAACACAAATGTTCCTCTGGTCTGACACTGTGGTAAAAAATAAATAGGATTGTGGAAGCATTGTTAAGCTCTAGTGTGTGAAATGCACGTGTAAACGATGAAGCTTCACTCCTGCACAGAGGCCATGAGATGTACTTCAGATCTTTCATTGCCCTTGCTGAAAGCTGGCCAAGAGATGGTGTTGGCAGCAGAGCTTTGGCTTCAGACTGGGAGCAGTTTACGCTTTTGAGGTTTAACTTCACGGGGATAAAATGGCAGTGTGGGCAGTGCTGAAGTTGAATTGAAATTGTGTATGGTTGTGTATTTCCCCATGATATTTCCATGCTTGTCTTTGGTCCTGCTCTGTTCACATAAAGTTTCATTTTTCATAGACTACAACTTGCAATTTGAGATATTGGGGAATTATTATTGTTAGTGGCAGGGTGACCTTTGTCATTGTTTAAAACAGGGAGAGTGTTGGACGAGGACTGCACAAGCAACTTCTTATATATAAGCAGTCCAGACTGTAGGTGCTTAATTTTTAAAAGCTGTGGGATTATATAATGATGAAAAACCAGATTAGCAGTTTTGAAATGAACTAATGTGTCTGTATAAATAATCTTTCTTACAAAAGGATCTAGAACTTTCTAGAAAATGCAATTCCCTAACTCCCTTTGACAGACAAAAGTCCATTTTTAAAAATCTTTATGGCACTGACATCCTGTGTATAATGGATCACTTATTCTGGCTGACCAGGCTTTCTAAACATATAAAGGTTTTCTATGAAAAGTAGTAGCTAGGATTAAAACCTCTTCTTTCTAGAGTCTGAATTACTGTTACGTGTTTTGTCAATATATAAGAATCCCTATAAAAGGAAACGTTTCATTTTTAAAGAAGACAACCAAAATCCAAAGGTTAAATCTTGTGCATCAGGTTGGAAAACTAAGGATGAACTGGTGAGTGGGCACAAATTAATGTTGCTCCACTGATCCCGGTGGGAACAGTTCTGTGCTGGCTGAGGTTCAGTCCTTCACCAGTTCTCTTGTAAACTGAATCACAGGTGTAGTAATAAGCATTTCTGGCTTGCTGTCTTTAAACATAAGATTTCCACTTCACAGTAGTTTTTAAGAAACTGTTTAATAAATAAAATGCTTTAGAACTGAGAGTAGTTAGCAGAAGGTAGCAAACAGAGTCCTGGGTGTGAACCTAAGCGGAGTTTTCCCCTGAGCCCTCTGGAAGCAGGTGAAATTGCAAACCATGCCTGAAGTGCAGTGGTGTAAAAGGCATGATGTGGGAGGAGATGAGTATCAGACAAGAAGGTGTGCAAGAGCTGAAGCACTGAGATGCTCCTCTGCAAGGGAAGAACAGATGACCAAAGTTCCCCAGTGATAATGAAAGATGGGCTAATTAAAACTATCTTCCAGCAACCAAATGAAGACAAAGTTACTGCTGCAGAATCATGTAATGTTCTGGCAATTACCTAAAGAGAATGGTAATCGCTGAACTGGCTTCTACTCTTTATCACAGAATTATTTTCATGGGTTGGTTTCTGGCTTGTTTCAGGGGGAATTTGGGCAACATGTTATTCTGTCACTCTTCTATTAGTATTAAGTAAAACATAAATCAGAATACCTGTGTCAAAGTGTGAAACTATGAGTATGGAATTCCAAGCCAAAGTTGTACCAGATGTTGTGAATCAGTTTTTGTAAGAAAATTTGGCATTTAATGCAGTTCTTGAGATGCAAAACTCCCAGGGTCTTACACAAGTTGTGCATGCTGAGGCTGAATAATTAGGGCTTGTAATTGTAAATTAATAAATAATATTTTAGTTCTTGGCATCTGCTGTGTTCTGATGTGTAGTTCAGATCTGATGAAAATTCTGTTGGGACAAGATGGAGAAGAGAGACATGAGAGAAGTGTTCATTAACCTTTCCCCTCCATAACAGAGTTGGCGAGCATTAGCTTGAAGTGTTGGTGATATTCACACGACTTCATCTACACACAAGTAAAGGAAATAATACGAATGCACAGCTTTTATCTTGAAATTACTTAAGTGCTACTGTTACAGCCACTTTGAACGTTACATCGAATATCACAAATATGGGTGGGCAAGAAAACATTGACTTCCTGCAAATGAAAAGCATTCCGTTGGTTGATTGCTGTTGGAATTAAAGGCAAACATTAGCAAATCCATTCTTACTGAGGCAAGCAGCAGGAATCAAAAGGCTAAACTGCAGTACAGAAACAAGGCAAACAGGCTCTGGTGTGCTGATTCCTCTGAAGCCACAGAAGATAAATGAGCTGAGGTAGAGACAGTGCAGAATATACAGCTTTGTCTGAAAGTTAAGAAAAAAAAAAAAACCCAAGACAACTTAAAAAGGCTGAAAAACAGTAATAAAACTTTTTAACTTGGCTGCAAGGAAGACATCTAGAAGATAAAATACAAACAGAGAAAGGGAGATTAAACTAAATTTTTCTCTTCTTTTAGATACCATGGCCATCAAAACAGTTTTGGTTTTTTTTTTTTTTTGGTTTTTTTTTTTTTTTTTTGTTACAGGTGGACAGAATGAAATGTTTGGTTCATTTCTGTTTTTAGAGTCTCTCAGATGTGCATTTTCAATTGCTTTGGGTTCTTTTTTTTTCCCCTCTCCACTGTTTGTAAAGTTATGTCAATATGTGTCAATTGTTTCTGTCATTTCCTTTACTTGCTTGTATTTTGAATTTTAGTGGAGCTAAAATAGCTTATTTTGTTTGCATGATGTTTCCAATGACATTCCATATTATCTTTCCAGCACAGTAAGTGGTATTACTAGCTGATAAAATCTTACAGTTGTTTGGTATTTCAACCACAATTAAATACAATTTGTGTCTGGAGGTAGCAACAACAACAACACATAACAGTCCAAGAGAAATTTAAAATTCTTTTTTAATATAAGAAATTTGATATTGTTTTTTGAAGTAGATTTTATGAAAGTATTTGGCATCTTGCTTTTCATTCCTGCATTCTTTGGGATCTCTGCTGGTGAATATTAGTGTGGTGCTGTGTTCGTCTGTAACCTACAGAATTTTACCAGCAGGTATTTTTAATAATAGTACTGGAAACCTCAGCACCATTTTTGTCAAATGTCAGCTTTCCTATACCTAAAGTCTCTATATCATTGGAAGCTTGAGATTTAATAGTTCTGCTGAGCTGGAAGTGGGAGTAATCCCATTATCAGAAGGACATTATTCCTGTTTTCTTGGTATGGCTCTGTTCTAATTCAGAAAGGACCAAGATGAAAAAATACTGCCACTGTAATCTGTAGTATATTTCTGTGCAGCAAAGGTGCTGTAACATCCCCACCATGGAACATGGGTAGCCCAGCAGAGTTAGAACTTCTCTCTGTGGTATTGTCCAACACTGGTGCTTGCTGGATCTCTGTGTGACCTGTGCTAATGATTTTAATTAAATTGCTTTTAGATCAAATGTGGCAGGAGTCAATATAGAAATGTGTTGTGGTGTCATATTTGTTCTGATCATGTTCTGACTGCAGAGTGCTTGCTGATCCCATGCACAGGTAGGGCAGAGAGGAAGGAGATGAGGCCAGGACTGGAAAGCATTTGGGTTTTCATAAAATTGGGTATCTGACACATTTATCTTTGGAAAAGCTACAGAGAAGATCTTGTGTTCTTTCAATGCAGAACAAAGACTAATTTCAAACCTTCAGGGTTTGTTGTGAACCAGAGCTGTAATTTTTGGGGAGCCCTGCAATTTTTAGAATAGCTTCTCTGTAACACTGAATTGTGTAATGAAGAAAAACTGAGTATAATATGTGGCTTTCATTACTGCTTTTCTGGGAGAAATTGCTGTAAAGGCACATCATTTCCCCACTCTCAGAAACTGGGGCACTCCAGCTTTTGATTCTGCTGCCACAGCCACACAGGCTTGCTGAAATACTCAAGTTTGTTCCTATTTTCTGATAGCAAACCATACAGGTTTTTTCCCCATGTAACCTTATCTTGGTTTAAAAAGACAGGTGCTGCTAAGGAAGGTAGGAGCTTCTCTTGGAATGGAAACTGTAAACCCCCTCCCTCTGAATTATTATAATTTCAAAATTAAGGAGCTTTCAAGCAAATATATGGGAATAGGGATAACAGTTCTTTACTAGGAAAATTAAAATAAAAATGCCATAATACAAAAGAAAAAAAAACCAACAAAAACCACCAAAACATTGACAGAGTCAGAATACAACCTTACACCCTATCAGTCAGGGTAGCAGTCTCAGTAAATGGTCCTGCAGTCCTCCTGGAGGGACAGATGTGGTTCAGTTGAAGCAGTGCTCCTGTAGAAGGGAGCAGTTTGCCTCTGAAGGTCCAGTGATGATGTAGAAGGGTTTGGTTTTCCTCTTAAATCCAGTGGAAAAAGGCTGCTCTGGTGTTCCAAATCTCAGTTTTTATCTAGGTAGGAAAGGCTTGGCTCCTCCCCGTGGCTGGAGCATCTATCAGTGGGATGATGGAATTTTATCAGTCATGCACTGGGACTCAATGGCCATTAACAGGAGATACCTCCCTGGAGAAAGGATGGGTTGTGGAAAAGATAAAGAGCATTGCCCCACCTGGTTTTAACAGCTGGCCTATTAACAGTATGTCTCCCCATGAGTTATGAGAGATAAGGAACACTGCTCCACCTGGTTTCAATGGATGGTGATAGAATACATACTTCTGGTTGCATCTTGCATTGCAAAATAAGACAAAACTCCTTTTCCTCTCCTGGAGTTGTCAGGAGGAAATTGAGAGAATTTTTCCCTTCCTGTAACTGATCTCTGGTGAGTACAATGGGATTTTTGTGGACAAACAAAGTGGTCAGGAGAGTGTGGGCTTTGTGTTTTGGGGAGGCACTGCAGGGTCACTGTTCCCACGTGGAATTCCCTCTGTGCCCACACAGTGCTGGTGCTCTGGCTCTTAGCAATGTCACCAGGCCATGGCAGGAGGTCAGCTGCAGTCCCTCACTGCCAGTCAGATGCTGCCTTCTCTGGGTACCTGGTACTGCCATCCTCTTCTAGGACTGTTGAGGCACAACATGGTTTGAAGTTTAAAAAGAAATATATTATTTTTTGTTCATATTTGTATGAACAAAACACTTTTTTGGGACATGCAATATTGCACTTAAAAAGTAAAAAATAAATATGCTGTAAACATCACATTTTGCCCATTTTTAGATTATTGTTTCTGTTATCTTTGTCAGCTAGAAGATTTCTTTCTCTCATCCCTTACCAGTTTAGTTTTTAGTGATCTGGCTAGAATATTATTTAATCTGTTTTATATAAACGTTGAAATGATACAATGAGGCATTGTCATAATGCTTAAAACCTTGATTTCAGTATCATTTAAGAGAAAGAATCTTTTACAAAGCCGTATTGTGCAGTGCAAAGCATCAAGGCTTTCATCCATCTTCATTGTTCCTCATTTAGGCCCAGATTCACTCTTGCATGCCAGATGGCAGCTGCAGAGGAGTTTCAAGTTCTAGCAGCAATGGATGGGAAGATAAGTGCCTCTTGAGAAGGGAAAGCCAGATTGCAAATTCCTTTCAATTGCACCTGATGACTTATTGCCAGTCACTAATTGGTTTGCCCATACACAGGCAATTCAGAATCCAGCAGCAGTGCCTGACTTTGTCTGGTGCTCTGTTCTTCCTGCAGAGATCACTGCTGAAATAAACCCTTGCAGAGAAAAATATTTTACAAAGAGCTCTGGGAAAAGCAGACCTAAGGGTTTTTTATTTTTTTTCTGTGTTTGGTTGGTTGGTTGGTTTTTTAATTTTCATAACTGCTGTGTCAATATTTTTTTCCTTCAGGAGAGCTATAAAATCTTGTGTAACTGTCATTGTTAATTATTATTGCAAAATAGTGTTGCTGGCTGTTATGTGCTAACAGTTGACAATGTATTTCTGAGTGCATTTTCATTTTAGTCCTGGATGGGGCATTTCAACAGCATCCAGAGAACCTGAAGACCCAGCTATGAAAAGCACAGAATAACTCAGGAATGAGAAAGTGCTGGTTCTTTTCCCCACTTGGAGGCCATGAGCAGGTGAAGTGTCTGTGGAGCTGTAGAGCAGTGTTGGTGATTGCCATTACTGGTGATGACAGACAAAAGCTGTGTGTAATGGTACAGCCTACAGCCCAGCATGTAATAAGCCCTTTAAAAGGTGAAGTGTCCACTTAGGAAGCAGTGTCCCTCCTGCACTGAAATGTCAGTAATTTTCCGGCTATGCAGGAGCAGCATTATCTCCTGAACTTGTCAATGGAAAGCATTTTCACTAGATGTGTTTTACTGAGTTCAGTGACAACATATCAGTTATGTGGGAACAGGAAAAAAAAACAGCTGTCTGTGTTATAAATTATTATTAGTTTTCCTGAAGAAAAAAAATCAAGGAAAAACAGGCTCTGTAATTAAGATCTTCAGTGTCCACTGTCTTTGTTACCCTTTTGTTTGTGATCACAATCCCAACAAAACCAGAAGTGGAGCTGTGAGTGTGCAGCATGTCAGGGCTGTAACACCACACAAGTGAGTAAAGAGCACATCTTGTTAAATAAACACAAAGTAAATGAATCACTGGGAATCAATGGTACTTACCAAAGGTGTTCTCCAAAAAGGAGGGTGTGAAAGAGTGGAAATATTCCCAAGTACAGCAGAACTACATTAAACTTGTGGAGAGATCACTGGGGAGATTCCCAGCCCTTAACTGGACCGTGAATTGAGTTCACACCTTGTAAGTTATTGTTTGCTTCAGAAAATCGCTAAATTGACTTTGCCTATTGAGAGCCCCAACAGTAAAAGATAAAATAAAATCACAGACCAGCATCCAATCACAAATGAAGCGGTTTGCTGTTTAACACTTGGATAGCTGTGTAGTAAAACCCACAGTCCACAGGGAAATGAATTTAGACATCTCAAATGTGCTTGAAAGCAATGAATGTAGATTCCTATAAATCCTTGTTCAGGTCTTTTCAGTGTTTTGCTTTGTTTTTCCTCCAGACCTAGAGAAGAATGGGGTACTTACAGAGGCCCCACTTCTAGAGTTGAGCTAGTGACTTGTGGCTGACATGACTTGAAATTCTTTCTTGAGATGGGAAGAAATTCTGTTGCTCATCAGCAACCAGAGGGGGGAGAAAAAAGCACTTTTTTAGCAGAATGCTCTCACTTTTGGGTTTGATAGCAGCAATGAAGGAGCACTTGTCCAATACAGGGTGTGTCTATTCCTCAAGGAAAATTTAACAAATCTTGGGGATCCCCTGGGTTTGTGTGAATGAGTGACTGCTGTGATAGTGCACCCTCAGAATGGGGCTTTGGGAACAGTGCATTCATCTGGGATCTCTGCAGAGTGATCGGTGTAGTGGGGTCTGTCATGACTGTGGCAAAACTCTGACCTTGTTTGATAAATGCCTCTCAAAACATTGTTGTGTATTGGTGGATAAAGGTGTCTGGGGTGCTTTGTGTTCTAAAGGATTTCTTAAACCCTCCGAGGAAAAACAAATGCTAAGTACAGGGGAAAGTCTGTTATGGTTTGAAGTTAGCACACTTAGAGATGAAACCCTAATATTTTGGAGGAATGGCTGTGAAGATGGCAAAAATTAAAGTAAGATGCAAAGAGATGTCTGAAATTGTTTTCTACTTTATAATGATCTGAAGATAAACACTTCTTAAGAATGATGAAGTAATACCAGAGTCTATATCTGAAATCTCTTAAAATGTTAAATTGTACATTATCAGGTCTTTCCCCATGACGAGATTTATGTCTGTGTTACGAGGCAGTGTAACAGGTGAGAGTATCAGATAGAAGTAGCCCTTTACTAAATTTGATTGGTGAAAAATCTAAAGTTGTGACTTGACAAATCTAAAGTTGTGACTTTACAAATCACTATAAAAGTAACAGATGCTTTACTTCAGGGCATTGCTGCTTTACTTGGGAGGGATTCAGCGTTGGTTATAGTCAGGGGAAATTTAGAGGAACCATTTGGCTGTCTTGGGTTGCAATACAGGATGTGACCAGAAATGTGTATTCTGTCACCATCTGTTGAAGCTGGGTGGGGCAGTGATTCCTTATCTCCATGGCACACATTATCTGCTAATGGGCCAGCTTTAAAAACAGGTGGGGCAGTGCTCTTTATCTTTTCCACAACCCATCCTCCCTCCAGGAAGATCCCATCTGCTGCTGGGCCATTGAGTCCCAGTGCATGGCTGATAAAATTCCATCATCCCACTGGGAGATGCTCCAGCCAGGGGGAGGAGCCAAGCCTTTCCTATCTAGATAAAAACTGAGATTTTGGACAGCAAGTTACCTTCTTTCCACTGGATTCCAGAGGAAAGCCAGACCTCTCCACATCATCCCTGGAAAACTGCAGGAAAACTGCACCTTCTACAGGAGCACTGCTCCAGCTGAACCACATCTGTCACTGCAGGAGGATGCAGCCACCATTTTATGGGACTGCTACCAACACCCTGACTGACTGGTGGGTGTCGGCTTGGATTCTGGCTCTGTCAGTGTTTTGGGATTGTTCCTTGTAATACTGTATTTCTATTCTAGTTTTCCTAGTAGAGAACTGTAATCCTTATTTCCCATATCTTTGCCTGAGAGCCGCTTAATTTCAAATTTACAATAATTTGGAGGGAGGGGGTTTCACATTCTCCATTTCAAAGAGAGGCTTCTGCCCTTCTTGGCAGACACCTGTCCTCCACATCAGGACATGGCCTGATAGTCCAGTTGCAGCAAAGTGACCAACATAATTTGTATGTGCATTTATTGCTCTTGAAGGTGCTGGCTTGAACGGCATAAGATACAACAAATTCCCCTTTAGACATGCAGCCTCCAGGCATGGAAAAGTAGTTTGGTTACTGTACAGCTAAGAGAGAATTTTTCCCGATGGAGAAAAAATTACTGCTCTTTCTCCTTGAGATTGAATGGCATTTGTTGAAAATTTTAGAGATTTTCTTCAGTCTTATTTTTCAGTCTGCGCTGAATTCAATGGGGTTGTGAGACCTAGATGAGTGAGTTTTTGATTCAAACCACCCAGGCTGATTGACCTTGGTTAGAATTGTTTGGTGAGAACAGAGGTGATGGAGATGCTTATTTTTTGGTGAGATGGAGCATCCTGCATTTTAAAATAAGCCCTCTGTTCAGGTCTTCTGTTCCTAAGTTGGCCATGGTGGGATGACAGCTCTGCATGAACAGTGGGGGCCTTCTTGTGCTTACTGTTCTGCCTCAGAGACATTTGTGTGTGGATTTTTTAAACTTTTCGGTGGGTTGGTTGAACTTGATATTTTACATACTGTAACCACCAGGTTTATTTGTTAGTGTGACACTCCACACACATCTCTGCAAATACAGCAGTGAGGGATTTATTTGCAAGGTCAAACCTGTTCCACAAGGTGCTGTCTCCCTGATAGGTTCAAGGTGGTTTTCAATGAATCATTGCTCTAATAAATCAAATTGTATATATACTGGCCTATCCAAGCCAGGATATTAATTCCTAAGCAGTGCCTGTCATGAATATGGAGTTTAAAAGACCTGAGATGAATAAAGCATATGGCCTTTACATTTCAAGACTGTATCTGTAATTCACTGTACTTTCTTCTTGATACACAGACAAAGGTGAATTAGTTCCAGACAAAAATGCATCAATTCTCTATTGAATAGTCAATTATTAAACATGTAATGGGATCTCTGGTTATCAAGGCGTACTCAGCATGTGCACAGAGTACATAGTTTCCCCCAGAATGGAGTGAAATTGGTCTATTTTGAAAAAAATCCAGGCAAAATTATATTAACATGGAACTAAAAACAGTTATTGCTTCTGCTGTACAATGAATGGGCTTACTTGACTTCATTAACCATCCCAAGGAGCTAATTTCAGAGTCTTATTATATGTACAAACCTAGAAAAAATAGCAGTAAACAACATTATTTTCCTTGCCCTCAAGAAATAATCTATCCAATTTGCAATGTCCTGTTTTGTGGAGAAGTAATGTTTTTGACAAGCGTACACGAAGGTAAATGTTCCCACATAAATGTCCTGGCAGCACTGCAACTTGCTTGAATAAAATAAAAAAAATAAAAAAAGAAGAAGTTTTTGCTGAACAATGAGGAAATTACTTCATGAATGTCACCTGCATGAGGTTTTAAGTATTATTCATTTCCCTAAATTTTATTCAGGAGAAAAAGTATTTGACTGTTTGGTTGTTGGCATTGTCATCAAACTAGAAACATTATTCAAGCTGTGGATGTTTATTATTTTACTGCAGTTATGTACCATGATTGCTGCATTGGACCATTCATCTGATGAATATTTTTGATTAGCATTAGGAAAACTGCAGATTTATAGCAGTGCGTGAAAGGCACCATTTAAATCAACAGACAGGTGGGGTTTAGGAAAACTTCATTCTCAGTCGTATTAAATGTAATTATGAATATAGTTGATTGTGGTATTACTGTATATATTTTCATGGTTTATTAAAAAAAAAAAAAAAGTATTTTCTTCTCTGTGACTTCCAAAAATACTTTTTACTAATACTTTTTCGTGGCATAAGTAATTACAGCTATTTGCATGCTCTAATAAAAATTGCAAAATCTCCCTTTCAACAGTTTGTCATTAATTTCTTTTCAAAAAACACCTGGGTAGTATGTGAGATGATTATTACTGATATTTCATGTATATTAAACAGGAAATATAAGTGATGGGGACTTTATATGTGTAAACTGATATATGCAATAAAGGAAAAAGCAGAAATTACGTAAGTGTAAGATATTGCAAGAATTTCTTGGCTAATAAGATGACAATTTATCTGTATGAAAGGAGAGGAATGGAGAGGTAGACATTCAGAAGTGAAAACTGTATGTTTCTTTCAGAGGTACATTTTCATCTAGAATTTGGAATTTCTGTTGGAATTGGATTGCAAAAGTTCTTGATTCTGCAATCCATAATTCTTTAGGGAATTCTTGTCAATTTTTACTGCAGGATTGTTCTTTTGTGAGAAATGCTTAAGATCGGAATGATTTCATGTGCAAAAAATTCTTAGCGGAATCCCTTGATGCAGAAGAAAAATTTGCAAAGGAGGTGGGATAGCATTTCTCCATTTCTGCACAGGGCATGTAAATGCATCTGAAGGTGGATGATGCAGGTGGAGTTCTGCTGCAGTACAACACAGCCACAGCTCCCTGCAGCAGCCTCATACCTTGTGAGAACTTCTTGAAGGCAACTCAAAGAGACCAGAGTTTAAGAAAAGATTTTACCAAGAACTTAACAAATGAGTGTGGTTAAAACTCCCAGTCCACATCCTCAACGTGCAGCACACCATTAAATGCTAACCCCATCAGTGCACCAGTGTCCCAGCAGAGCTCTGAGCAGAAATCTCCGTGGCTGCCCGCTGGCCCTGCAGGATTCTGTGAGGAGAACGTGCCATTAACAGGGGTCAGCTCCAGGCACCTGCAGCCAGGGCTGTGCCAGAGCTGTCAGTCCCTTCCTGGCACTCCTGAGCTCCTTTATCCTCCTGCTCCAGTCATTGATCAACCAGATTCTGGTGCTCTGAGGACCTTGTTGATGCTGCAGCAGATGTAATTGCCTGCTATTATGATTCATGCTGTTCCTTCTATTGACCTTTCAGGATTGTTTTGTTCCTCTGAAAGAAGAGGATACTTTGTTATCAATGGGGCCCTTATGATTAATGATGTGATCAGAGTACAGGGGGAGCTGTCCGGAATATGAAACTATCTGGACATGAAAGAGGGGCTTAGTCCCTGAGATTTTTTTGCTCATATTTTTGTAGCTGCAGGTATAAACCTCAGAATAAGGCCACATCTAGCTGTAGATGTAGTCTAGCTGTACTTCAGGCTATGGCTGTCTCTTACATAAAAGCCATTCAGGAGGGAGATGCTGTTCCTAAAGCTGTCTCATCGATATCTGTCTGAATTCTCTGAAAGAAAAGACACAATTCCACTCCCAAGCTCACGAGTCCTGGGGGAAGTCCTGAGGTAGTTGGGCTGTTTGGGGACAATGTGTGCTGATGTTGGCTCAGTCCCTCAGTTGAGAGGGGAGGGGGAGATGTGACCTGTCACTTGTGCACCTTAATGTGGAGTCTGTGTGCTTTTCTAGTGACTGCTTGGTTCCTGGGCAAAGGAGATGCTTGAGTTCTGCCCCTGAACAACACTTTGTCTCCAGGGGACCCAAGAAAGCCTGAAAAGACATCTCAGTACCCCTCTTTAGCTCAGCTCTTGCTATGCTTGCAGTTTGCTCCCTTCTTTTCACTGACCTTTATGGTTTTGCTAGTCCACATTACCTCTGTTGCTCTTTTCACATTCACTTTCCTCCTGCTTTACTGAGCACTTCTACTGTTTCCTCTAATGACTGCTTCTGCTAATCTAGGAGATGTCTATAATAAGACAACTTCTCAAAATGTGCAATCAAAATGATATGTGAGGTTTCTAATGCAGCAAGATAGACATGAGAATTATTATTTGCATACCTTGTTTGTTAAAATTAAAAGCTAAGCCTTGTGTTAGGCTAGTAGCTTTTCAGCAGCAAAAGAAGGAAATTCAGCCCATTTAAAAAGATTTTTCCTAAATACTTCTTGGATTAGAAAAGGAGAGAAGGGAAAAGGAAACAGTAATTCTGCTGAAAACATTCATGAAGTGCAGAGCAGACTTGTTTGCTTGTTTCTTTCTCCCCCTTAGGTGTCTGTAATTCAAATAAACAAAAATCCAAAGCGGTGATTTCAGAATTCACAGAATGACTAGGTTGGAAGAGACCTTCAAGATGATCAAGTCCAACCCATGCCCTA
The DNA here is from genome assembly GCA_030060385.1 of Muscicapa striata striata. Classification (NCBI taxonomy): domain Eukaryota; kingdom Metazoa; phylum Chordata; class Aves; order Passeriformes; family Muscicapidae; genus Muscicapa; species Muscicapa striata. The sequence continues at coordinate 133,877 of JAREIS010000476.1, read as the reverse complement.
ACACCTCAATTAGACCATGGCACCAAGTGCCACATCCAGTCTTTTTTCAACACATCTAGGGATGGTGACTCTACCACCTCCCTGAGCAGACCATTCCAGTACTTGGTCACTCTTTCTGTGAAAAACGTTTTCCTAATATCCAGCCTGTATCTCCCTGGCACAGCTTGAGACTGTGTCCTCTGGATGCTGTCGAAATAAGTCAAGTGCCCCATCCAGGACTAAAATGAAAATGCACTCAGAAATATATTTTCCCCTCATCTCCTGAGCTTTTCCAGACATCAGAGTGTCTACCCCAGCAGAGCTTCAGTGCTGTTGCTGCTGTCCATGGCTAACCTGGGCCATGAGAACCACATCTGTGTCTCTCTGAGCCTGCAGAGCCAGGACTGCCTTGTGTAGGGTGATGCCACTTCACTGGGGTGTCATTTCTTTGTGCCGCTAATTTTACAGAAAAAGTGAAGAGCGGAATGTACAAAGCCAGCCCTTCATCTTTCTCCTGTCCTACCCAGACTTTTCTGCAGGTGTGTTGAGACTCATCACAAATGGATTTTTGTTTTTAAAGCTCCCACCCCTCTGTACTGCTGGAAGCTGGTATTTGATTTCTTGCTGTTTTCAGTTTCTCTGCATTCCTCCCATGGTGGCATTTGTTGGCAACAGAGTGTGACTCCAGCATGGAGCCATTTGAGTGGCATAAGTGACCGATTCAGTGCCAGCTGCAGGACTGATAGTTTTTTGGAATTTAATACTGCAAACCCCAGTGGAAACAATGAGAGATTTCTTTGCAAGATAAAAGTTCTGAACCCTCAAGGTAAAGCATGGCACTGAATAAAGAACTGGTTGAAAATGCATGAGGAGAGCAGGGTGGAATCCTTCCTCTCTTCAGAGGAAAGGTTCCTTGCAAGTGCAGAAAGGTTAAAACATTTGTGTTCTTTAACCTCTAATTGTTGTTTATGAAATCAAGATATACAACTAAACAACTGCAGAAAGAGCTGGCCTCTTTCAGAAAGGAAGGGAAATCAGACAGTAAACCAGTGAAAAAGAGGAGGAAAAATAACCCTGAAAACCTGAATGTATGTTGACATTGAAATGCAAGGAGTGAGTTCAGAAGTGCTATTTTTAGAATGACTCAGTTTCTTTGCAATTTGCAGGAAATGGCACAATGAGGTGAACAGGATTGAAGAAGGAAAAGTATGCCTGATGTTCTTACATAGCTAATGGACTTGCCTTAAGAGAAGTCTTATACCCCAAAAAATACCCAGAAATACCAAAAAATTAAAAAGAAAGAATTAATAGCTAGGAAATGTAATACCTGACTTCAGTCTTTTCATATCTGAAATAAGGCTTCTTAACCCAAGAACACTTCAGCCATCTATGGATATGGTATTCCTAGAAACAGGTGTATTAAAGGAGGGTTAGGTTAAAGGAAACATAATTAACATTTCCTTTCTACTTCCTGAGCCCGAGCACAGCAGCTCTGAATTGTGAACAGGCAGTAAAGGGTTCTCTTTTACAGTTCTCTGCAGCAAAGGTGCAGCTGCTCTTATCTCTGAAATTGCTTTATGGACCTGAATTCACATTTCTTGCTAATTTGTCTTTCTTTAATCGTGAATAATTACATTCAAAGAAGTAGTAGGAAAGGTGGTTTTCTTTTTTGCCAAGACTTGCAGTTCAGTGAGGTTAATGATATTGGCACTGCTTTATTCAAGAAATGAATTTGCCCTTAAGTTAGAATAAGAATTTTTCAAAAGACATGCTTCAAAAAACCGGGGTAACTTTTTCTGCTATCAATCACTGGCACTTGTTGCAGAGAAACTGATGGTCTTTAAAATGTGTATTAGCTTTTCCTTCATGTGGGATAAGGATTTACTTCTTAAAAGAGAAGTAAAAGAGGAGGAAAAGAATACAGATTCTATTATGGTAGATTAGTCTAAAGCATCTAGATACATTTAGAAGGCCTGAGTTTGAGTGATTTGGCCAAAGTAAAATAGGTAATTTTTGAAAGAAGAGAACCCCAAATTTATGTTTCAGGCCAACCTTCTGTGCCCTGCAGAAGTTGTATAGCTGTCAGGTATCAGGCTTCTTTGTAGGAAGGTGACATGCTGGCACCATCAGAATCAGGAAATTTTTTGTTTGTTTATTTGTTTTGTTTTGGTTTTTTTTTTTTTTTTTGTTTTCCCCACATTTTCCTCTAAAGCATTTCTTTAGCAAATTATAGAAATATTTTTGAACAGCTTAACTAGAATTTCTTGTAGCAATTCTGAAAAGGGATTTTAAAAATTCCTTCTATAAAGGAAGCTGTGTCAGGATGGGCTTAGAAGCAGGAAGGAAATATAATGCACCTATTGTAAAATGTGACTGCCCTTGTCTTGTCAAAGAAAAGGTTAAAATAGGTTTGAGCAGCAAATACAGAAGTACATAACACAATAAAGAATAACCAAGTCATGTAGTTCCATTTAGCAGTATTAAGTCAATGAATTCTTGATGAATTCAATACTCTCCCTAAGCTGTGCAGTGCACCATACTTAAAATCAATACTGAAAAGGGAGACAAACTTTGAAAAGTTAAAGCAACTGATATAAAAATTAATAGGAAATTGTACCAGATGTTTTTAGGATGAAATGTATTGGTAGGTACTTCCTACAAATGTATCCTTTTGCAGCTTTATCTATTGCCTACCAAACTGAACTGTCTAAAAACCGTAATTCTGTTCATGGATCTGTAAGTGAGGATGAAAAAAAACCACCAAAAAATTTCAAATACTATGAATGCCTCTGTAGAGTCTGTAATGGAATATATGTCAATATAAATCAGTAAAATCCTTGTTAGCACTGAAATGGTGCCAGAAGTGTACCCTACACATAAAGTCCAGTGAGTGATCACTTACTTCTCAGATACACTTACTGGATTAGCAGGGAAATGACAGCTTGATTTTTGACACTTTTAGAATAGAATTGGCTTTAGTGATATTTTAAATGAAACGTTGGCATTGCTAATAAGAAATCCATACAACTGTTCCAAAAAGCCCGGAACTAAAGGAAATCCAAAGCAGGGCAAAGCCAGATTTCACGCACTGGAGAACAGAGCACTCATAAGCTGCTTCTGAGAAAAGACTGAATAAATGAGAAATACAGGCTTGCAAAAATGGATTTACTTTGTAAGGAGGGGAGTGTTAATGTGGTGTTTAGCCAGCATTTCCACACCAAATAGAAAGAGCTCAGCTGACATTCCTGCTGTGGGTTCCTCTCTCAGGGTCTGGGGCATGGCCCTTTATGGCTCTGCTTTGGGCTCCAAAATGAAGTCCCCTGTGGGCCACTTATGTGCTGATCCCTAACCCAGCTCTGGTGTTTGCATTGGAAATACCTGATATTAGAAATGAGGAAAAACTGCTGCTGCCCCAGCAAGCGGGACAGAAAGTAATGATCACTATTTTTGTTGCATTTCACACTGATACTCGTGCAGCTCAGTGTGAGTGTCAGAGCTGGCCTTGCTGATATGTTGTGGTAGTGCATGAAAAGGAAGGCAAAGTGAAAGGACAAGGTTAATCTGCCCTGAAAATAGAGAGAGCTCCTAAGACACCAGCAAACTGACAGATTCTTTGTGTTCAATGTGTGGTCTTCCATTTTTTCTTTCCAGATCTGATGTCAGCTGCCATTTTCTTGCACAAGAGTCCCAGATGTACTTCTCCCTCAATCATAAGTTCCACCAGGCAGATAATATGTTGTACTCCTAATAAATATGTGTAATCAGGCTGTTAACAACTTAACGTTCAGTTGACACTGAAAGTTCCTGTTCCTGTAGCAAAAGAGTTGGCACAAGTGGCACTGTCCTGCCATAAGAGCTGCAGCTTTATTATCTCTTCCTTTTTGAGCTATTTAATAAAATTTCCCTCTCTGAATCTAAAAAGCTGGAATATGCTAATTTTCCTTCCTTCTCCATGCAGATTCTCACTGATATTTACAAACACAGGTGTGCCAACTGGCCTATAACAAGTGGCGGGAGTGGTTTACCTCTTTGTCCTAGGTTACAATGTAAAGATGTGCCCAAAACTTTGTATTCTATCACCATCTGCTGAAACCAGGTGGGGCAGTGATCCTTATCTCTGTGGAGATATCCTCTGCTAATGGGGCAGCTGTTAAAAACCAGGTGGGGCAATGTTCTTTATCTTTCCCACAACCCACCCTCCCTCCAGGAGATATCTCCTGTTAATGGCCATTGAGTCCCACTGCATGACTGATAAAATTACATCATCCCATTGTGAGGTGCTCCAGCCAGGGGGAGAGCCAAACATTTCCTACCTGGATAAAAACTAAAATTTGGACCACCAAAGCAGCCCTTACCCACTGGATTCCAGAGGACAAGAGCTACCAGACCTTTCTACAGGATCACTGCTTCAACAAGACCACTTCATCCAGGCTGCTACCACCACCCTAACTGGTGGGGTGTCAGGTTTGTATTCTGACTATCAGTGGGGTTTTGTTGTTGTTGTTTTTGGGTTTTTTTTGTTTTGGTTTTTTTTTTTTTTGGGGGTTTCCCCCTTCTTTTTTTTCTCCTTTTCTTTTGTACTATTGCATGTATTTTATTTTTTTTTCTTCTTCCCTATTAAATTGTACTTCTGACTTGGAGTCTCTCACTGGTTTTGATTTCAAAACCATTACACCCTCTTTTGTGTGCACCCAGCCATTTCTGGCTGGAAATATCCTCTTTCCTGCTGCCCTGAATGCTGGGCTGTTCCACACAGGCCTGGGAAGAGCTGGCTGAGCCTGCCAGGACCAGTGGCTGAGCTGGGGGAGATGCACAGAGCCCAGCTCCCAGCACTGCTCCAGTGTTTGTCTGATCCCAGGTTCAACTGCAGGTCTTGTGCTTCAGTCTTGGAGCTTTTGCAGGGCATTTCAAAGGGCATCCTCCAGCAATTTGCTGAAGCAGCTGTGATAAATGCAGGGAAGGACAAGGACTGGAAAAGTCTGTTTGTGCTTAAAGTCTATTGCAGGATTTTAAAGTCAGAATTTCTTCACAATTTAATGTGTTGTTTGAGTTATTTCCAGCTGAAAGCATTCAGGATATCCTGAGAAATGACTCAAAAATAAAAGGAAGGGTATCATGTGCTGACCTGTCCTTCTGATTAATGTATGTGAAATTAAAATACTAGGAATATTGAAATATATTAGATTTCTACAAAGATGGAGGCAAAAATTATCTGCTTTAATTCTAAGGATGTTGCCATGTTTAGTTATATTTGTCATTCTAAATTTTGGAGATACTCCTAGAACCAAGTTATTTTCTCTAAAGAAGAAATACTATTCTGATCCATAGAAGAAATACTATTCTGATCCATAGGAGCTAATATTGATTATGGCATAAAAGGAGGAAGGACTTCACATCTGAAAAGTATTTTGCCTTCTTCAAATAAGGGCTTGTTTCAGCTTGCCTTTTGGGACTTTTGTTAAGATATTTTCCATGCTCTTTTTTTGAAAATACATGTTGTTCTTGACTTCCCTCATGCATCACTGTGCCTTTCCCCCTCTCCCTGAGAGCTGTGCTGAGACAAGTCCCTTCTGATAGAAGTTGATGAAGGAGAAGCAAACAAGGCAACCTCATAAATACATAATGAGGTGGCCCACAGAAGGGACCAGCCCATGCTGGAAAACACAAGAAATGTTCCAGCTTTACACAAAAAAAAAAAAGAAACACAAAAAGCTACAGCAAATACTGCAGTTTTCAGTTTCTTGATGGGGCTGAGGAAATTCATGTTATCTCAGTGGTACCAGTAAATTGCTGCAGCTTTGCTCCTCTGGTTCAGAGGAGCCAGCCCAGGCTTTTCCCTGGGCTCTCTGGATTTGAGGTGATTTGCATTGCCACAGTGGCTCAGGCCAATGGGCTGTGGCAGAAAATCTCATCTCCCATATCTCTGATGTCAGAATGAATCTGGCATCACCTCACTTATGTGAGGTTGTCCTGCTGCAGCTGAAATCAGAAGCTGCTTCTTGCTTACATAATGATTGGTTTTCACTGGTATTGAGTGTACAGAGCTCTCTGTATGGCTTGTGCTGCTTTAGGGGAACAATAAATATTAACACAAAGCTGAATATTCTCATGTGCATAACTTGTGTCTTACAGATTCTGAAATACTGCTAAATCAAAAACTACAGCACTGAGACTTTAAAAGGTTAAATAATTTTCACTTGGGCAGATTCTGTGCTCAGAAGTGCAACTCACCTCCAGGTTATAGCTGGGGTGCTCCAGAGCCACCCCAGCACACCCAGCTGCTCATCCCTGCTCTGTGCCTTGTCCCTGTCCTTCCTTCCCATCTCTTCTCTCATTCCTGTGCTCAGGTCAGGGCCACAGGTCACTGGGCCAGTGCTGTGGCTCTTCCAGCCCTCCTGGGGAGGAGTTGTGCCTTTCATTTGCACTGTGTGTCTGCCACCTGTGCTGTGCCAGGAGGGGTTTTTCCCTCTGAGCAGCTGGTGGCAGGGAACAGAGTTCCCACCACTTGCTGCAATATCAGGCATTTGTTTGCTGCTGCTTTTCACTAGGTTGTGTCAAAATATTTTGAACAACAGAGAGATGGGAATGCTGAGTCTAGCAGCTCCTCCTGCAGTAAACACAGGGCTGGATGGGAGGAGGGAGTAGGACCCCAGATTGCACAGCCTCAGGAGGGTCTGGTCCTCACCAGAACTGTGGGGCTACGTGGCACTGACAGTGAAATTCTCATTCCTTATGATGCCTTAGGACTTTAGCTTTTCTATTTTTCATGTATCTGTAATCCTGCAATTCTTTAGTGTATAACTCTAAACTCCACACACAGTGTGAGCTGCTGCTTTCCCATTTTGGTCAGACACAACAATTCCTCTCCAGGCTGGGAATCAAGGACACCTCACTGTCTCAGGCCCTGAGAGATGGAAACAAAAGTGACTTGGGGGCAGTAAACTTGGGGTAAATGACTTCATTACCTGAAGCTGTAATTGGAAGATCAATCCCCAATGTGCAAATGGACCAAACTTACAAAAGTAGGAAAACCTGTGAACTGTTGTCCATTTCTGGGTGGAACCCCTGGGGGGCTTTGTCTGCCCAAAATGTACTTGAAGGCCCTTCAATAAATATAACTGCTTTTTATATTCCCTTAATTTTGTCTGACCTCTGTTTTTAGGTAGTCCCAAGAAGGCATCACTCAAGGCAGGGAAATGGATCCCTGTCACTGCTCCTACCAGAGCCCACACACCTACAGAACACAATGGAAATGTCCTGTCTTAGAGAACTGGGACAGAAAACTCTGATACTATGAGGTGGTGCAAGTGAGGTTTGACACAGAAAACACACTCAAGTTAGAAATGGAAATGAAGATCCTTAGCCATGGGAAATTGTCTCTGGAGTTATCACAAACCCAAAATCACAAATAGATGTCTTTATATCATGCCTCATGTTCCTTTTGATAATTGTTGAAAATCTCTGTAACTCCTGATTCCTCTGACAGAAAAAAAAATTGAAGACCAGATGGGACTGATAAAAGCCATCTTCCCAATCACAGAGTATAATTCAGCAATTGGAGCTAAATGTTCATAATCCATAGGTGGTTTGTGTCAAATGAAAAACAATCATTTTGTCATCTCTTCCTTTGCTGGATAACACTGAAATTAATCCATTTGCACTCTGGATTTTTTTAAACCTGAAAGTAGGGGAAGGTGATATGAAAGGCTAACAGGACAGGTGACAGAATTTCCTGTGGCTGCCCTTAATGATTGTGAGTAAAAGAGACTTTGAATTCCTGTTCTGATTACCACTGTCTTCTCTATTTCCTCAGTGTGGGATGCAGCAGGATCAGTCCAACCCCAAGTCTTGGTAGCTCTAAGGATCCTCAGGACATTTCTTCTACTGTCCAACTGTATATTTCACCTTCCCATGCTAGTCTGGCTTAGCATTCTCCCCAAAATATACAGGATTTAATCTTTTCACCACCTCAAGAAAATACCCACTTTTTTTTATGCTTGAAGAAATCTGAAAAAAATTAAGCACAAATAAAGGTCAGCTAGGCACAGAATCAGAATAGTTTGGGTTGAAAGGGACCTTTAAAGGTATTGTGTCCATCCCCCTGCAGTGAACAGGGACATCTTAAATTAGACCAGGTTGTTCAGAGCCCTGGCTTGAATTCTTTCAGGGATGGGGCATCCACCATTTTTCTGGGTAACTTGTTCCCCTGTCTCACCAGCCTTATTGTAAAAATGTCTTCCTTCTATTAGCCTAAATCCACCCTCCCTCAGGTTAAAAGCTTTCCTTTCTCCTGTTGCAGGAAGTTTCTTGTTCCAGGACCCTTCTGTAAGGAGTCCCCAGAGCCTTCTGCTCTCCAGGCTGAGCCAGCCCAGCCTCAGCCTTTCCCCAGAGAGAGCTGCTCCAGCCCTCCAGGGTTTCTGTCCCTGCAGATCCCATGCTGAGGCTCCACAGCTGGACACAGGGCTCATCCAGGACAGTAATTGTGTTTAGAAGGAAGTTTTCTGCACTCACTGCCTTTTGTACTTTATTCTGGCTTGTTGCCAAAATTTACCTGTTTTTTGATAGAAGAGAGTTTCAGAATGAGGGAAAGGGTATTCCATGGTGGGGGAGTGAATAAGAGAATATGAGAAATAAAGCTTGAGGCTGAGACACAGCAAACCTCTTGGTGTTGTTAAAGGGTTGAACTCCCAGGTGGACACCAGGAGAGGGGGCAGAACAAGAAAGCAGGAGTGAACCTGGCTCTCAAATTCTGTATTCTGCCAGCCCTGGCACATTTATGACATGACATGGGTAGCAAGATGTTTATTGTTTCTGTCAGTGAGCTGGTCAGGAAGGGTTCAGGTGCCCCAGACAGCTGAGGCTGCCAGAGGAGGAGCTGAGACCCCACAAGAAAAGGCTGCAATCACTGGGGCTTTGTCCCCAGCCTCCCCTGGCACAGCTGCCTTTGTCTGGATCAATTCAGCACTTCCAGATGTGGTTTTCCACCTGGCAATATGTCAGGCAAGACTGAAGGATCTGTGGCTGGTGTGTTCATAACGGTTACAACGCTCTCGTTAGAGAGCAAAGAACTGTTCAAGCTCCTCATTATTTTAATGGGAAGGTTTGCTTGTTGTGGGTGCCTCTGGAGCAGTCCTTGCTGCAGCTGGTGACCATAAGGATGCTTCTTGGTAGCAACACTTTCTTCTTTCCCTTCCCTACAACCTCCCCAGCCAGAAGTGCAATCAATTAACTTTTGATTTGGAAGTGCTCTCTGGCTGGGTGTATTTTCCAAGTCAGTGTAACACAACTTACCCAAACCAATATGGAAAATGAAAGATTCACTGGAAAAACATTTAAAAGCTTTCTAACATTTCTGCTTATTGAATTGATAGAAGTTGGAGGTTGCATGTAAAACATCAGCATGGAAGGTGTTATGCTCATAACATACATTATCAAATATCTAGTAAACTTCCAGAGGTAACCAAAGCAATAATACCAGTTTTGCAAAATGTAAGTGATGAAAAATTAAAAGAAAGTATAGATAGAAAGGGAGCTTGGCATTACTAAGGTGTCTCTGATTGCCCTTTCCACATGAGGGAATTCAGATGAATCAAGCATGTCATCATTAGGATTACTTCATCCTCTTGGGCTCGCTTTGTGTCCTCTAATCTTCTCTCAAATGATTCTCAGCCAAGATATCAACACACATCAGCTTTGAACTGGTCACTAGTTCAATTTTACCTTTTAGGTGTATCATTATTCATTAATAATGAATGGGCTGGAGTCAAGAATATCTCAAGTCTTCCTGTCTTTCAAAAATCTCTCTCCTTCCTCACTTGCCTCTCTGTGCTTAGTGCTTCAAACTAACAGGAATTTAAATAACTCGACCCTTGCTATTATTGTGGCATTCCAAGCCTGACTTAAATGGTTTTACTGTGTTTCTTGCTGAGTTAGGCTCTCTTGAAAGAATTAGGGTAGTGTTCTTTTGAATGTCAAATCAATACCAATAACCTGTAGAGCTCTTGAGCTCATGCAGGCTATGACAAAATCTGTTTAATTCTTGGTGACTTGTTCTTAACAATCCATAGTTCATAAAGAATCTCTATCCTGAGCACACAGAATTTTTCACAGATAGAAACTACTCATTATATGTTTTAGAGTGGTTAGATGTTCCCATATAGCTCTGGATGTTTGAGTAGCTACAGAAAGTGATTGTGTTTTAAGTTTAGCAGTGGTTGTTCCTTTCAAGACACTTTATCACAGAGCACTTCCTACAGCAAAGTCTTGGGTCCACTGGTGATGAAGCTGCTATGGCTGGGTGTGGGTAGTGTCAGCTGAATCTGCTGGGAGAAGGTAATTACCAAGGAAAAAAATTAATGGTGGTCCAAAACTCAATGTAAGTGGGGCAATAGTAATTAAAAAAAGAACTTAGGTGATAAAACTTAGCTGTAATATGTATGATTGTATAAAAATAAATCATAACAACGCCTATTTGAGTGATCTTACAAATATCTCTGTGGTGTTTCTGCAGCTTCAAAAAGTCTGCAGGCAGATGGTTGTGAGGGTAACTAGAAGCTGGAGGATTAATTTTGTAGAAGTGTCTGTTCCCCATGCAGTTACTGCAGATGTGTGCAGATGTTCTGTACTGGGGTGTGGCAGTTCCTTTGACATCTGAATAGGAAAAGTGTGGTCATTTGTGGGTGCTTTGCTGGCTCCCAGTGTAAACAGTAGAAGAGATTTGTTTTTGCAAAAAGGTGGCATGCATATGCAATTGTGCCCCTGGAAACCTTGGTGTGTGCAGCCCTGTGTGAGACCCTCCTTGCTGGTGGTGATCACATCCTGCCTGGGCTGGGCTTCACCAGCCTCACTCTTCTTCCCATCTCCAGGCACTTCTTGTAGCTGGCAATCTTTTACCTTTGCAGTGCTGCACTTTCTGCTACACCAAGGTTCAGTGGGAGCATTATGCTCTTACACATCTCCATAGAAACAGATTCTCCCAGCCAGGAGTGGTGGATGGGGATGTTAAAGGCAGCTCACACTCATGCCACGGTGCGTGCTGGGCTTATGGAGCAGTCACTCATGTTAATGTCCAGCTCTCTGAGACCAAGGACTCTGCTTAAATCTCTGCCTTGATCCTGCCTGAAATCTGTTACTTCTGTTGCATCCCCCTGCTACTGATACCATGACGTGGGGAATAACAAAAAAATATGCTCACAAAAGTAGGATTTATGAGCAATGCATGAAATCATGACTTTGACCTCGATTGTATGCAAAATCTCTAGGTTTTGAATGAAAGAACAATCAAGGCTTCAGAGGTAAACTTAATAACTTGGGATATGGTTACATTGAATGCGGGTTTTATCAGACTGATTTAATATATTGATAAGATAGCTGACTTCTTTAACAAGGGGAGTACAATGAACCTAATCTGTCTAAATTTAAGCAAAGTATTTGACATAGTTCCTCAAGGGAAATTATTCTTAAGGAATGAGAAAATGGGGATTAATTAAAAAACTATGAGGTGGATAAAAAGCTTGCTCAGGTAGAAGCTTTGGTGAATTCTATAAAAGGGAAAGTTCCCAGGATGAAAAGAAGTTACCAGTGCTGCTTCTCAAGGTTTGATCTGGAGAACAACCCTGTCTAATATTTCATTAGTGACCTTGTTACAAGAACAAAGTGGGTACAATTATAAAATTTGTGTCTGACACGAAGTCAGAAAGTGTTACCAATTTTGGAAGAGGACTGGCTCATAATTTACAAAGGATTAGATAGCCTTAAGGGAATAATTCTTTCTGAATTATGATGCAGTCTTCCTCTAGGGCCGGCAATACTTTCTCATTTTGTCATCCACAAATTTTATATGGCCTTGTAGACCTGACTAATGGGAATGGAATGAAGTTTAATTGCACAAAGTCAATCACATAGAGACTAATTACAATAACTTTTGCTGTGAGATGGAACCTCATGGTTTGGAGTTGGTGTAATTCTGAAGGGAGGAAATCTATTAATTTGGGAGTACTTGAAGTGATGTGAAATCACTTTTGAAGATGAAGCACACGATGAGTCAATCAGTAATTTGTAATTTTTCTCAGGTCATAACATTCACCATAGTTTAAAAACTGCTATTGATGTGATAATTTTTTTGTCTGTCTGCTGTATTGTCATAGATATCTGAAAGCAAATTATTCATATCCTATAAAAATTTAGTGCTGATGTTTATTTTTCTGGATTATGAAGTTACAGTGAGGCACAGACAGACATTGACCAGCAACAGTTCTGGTGTGGGTTGAGCCTGGAGAAGTTCAAATTGCAATGAAGTTTGCCAGTAAATGCTGTCACTAACAAATACCAAATACCATTGAATTCTTTTGACAGTACACAATATGTAGAAAGGAACCAGTGTCTATACAATCCTCACAGAATTCTCACTGATTTCTAAGTTGACTGCCAGACACTGAATATTCATGGCCAAGAGCCCTGATAAAGCCAGGAAGTTGAACACTGAAGAATCAGAAAATACCATAGTTGAGTGAAATCTGAGCATATATAAACTGAGGTGTGTCTAAAGGTAAAAATGTGATCAAATACACAGTTTTTCATATGACTCGATACCAGAAATCCTGCTTTGCTTTCATTCTGTGTTCCAAATAATAAAACTGCTCAGGATCCTCCAAAAGTATTCTTACATGAGGAAAAAAAAAAACAAACAAAAGCAAACAAAAAAACCCCCACCAACAAAAACAACAACAAAAACAAACAAACAAACAAACAAATTAAAAAAAAAAAGGAAACAAATGAACAAACAAACAAACAAACAAAAAAAACCCAACAGACCCCCCCACCACCACAAACCACAAAAAAAACACCAGCAAAAAAAAAAAAAAAAACAAAAAACTAACCTGTAAATTTTCTGGAACATGTTCACAGAAATTACAAGACATGTTTAATTTGACCTTTAAAGGAAAACCTCCCAAAACCCAAAGAAAAATTCAGATATAGAGATATTTCAGAGCACACTGAAAATCAGAATATCAGAAGGAAAATGGCTGAGGAATCTCTGCCAGAGTTATCTGAAATGTCCCTCATGGTCAGTGCAGGCCATTAGCACTGCTGTGAGCATTGTGGTGGGCACTGCTCTAAATGCTAACTGGTCACATAAAGGTTTTTATAAGGCCATGGATTAGACCATTGTCTGAATGTGTATATTGAGAAGTAGGTATTCAGTAAGGTATATTGCATTTCTACGTCATAAATTTTTTATCCATCACATCTTCATGCCCAGTGCTAACAAATGTTAATTATGCTAAATGTTTGATTTGGTTTCTCAGAGCTTTTTGAGATCCTCTGTCAGATTGTGGTCTGGTAAATCATTCACACAAGCCATTCCACTGACCTGAACAGAGCTACTTCAGTCAGATGCTCCTCATTGGGGTTAATAACATGGTCACAATAGAGCTCATCAATTACAAGGGCTTTGGTATTGCTGGGTAGGTAATTAAAATGGTAAATGCAGATTTTAATGGTGAGGAACACTGGAAGTATTCAGAAATGAATTACATTTTGGATTTTTTTCTTCAAAAGAACAGAGAAAGTAGGAGTTTGTGTTGATGCCTGCTAGAAATTATTATGGAGTAATGGTGGCTTTGAACACTTGTTTTAGACAACAGCCATGGAATTTCTCAGGCTTTGAGAAGCTGAAACTATGCTTTTATTTTCTTACTTATGATTCTGTGTTTATTTCATTGTTTCTATATCTCTCTAGGAGATAAAAATAAAATTACTGTGTTATTGAAGCAGTATATCAAATAGGGGAACATTTAGAAGTATATATTAATTTATTTTCTTTGACTCTTATGGTCCAGAAGGAAATAAGTAATAAATAATAACAGCACAGAGATAATTGGAGTTTGGAGCTACAGTAAACTCAACCTACTTCACTTCTGAGTGTGGCTAATACAATCTAATGTACTGCTGAGGTGAAAATTTTTTCCATAGGAATTAGGCTCTGCAGTTGAAGGTAGGACCTTCTGGGTTAGCTCCCTGCTTTTTGAGACAATCACAGATAACACCAAAATTAAAATCTTGCTGTTGGTACTATTAAAATCTTTCCTCCAGTAAATACCCCCTGCCTTGTGCTCCTAGCCAGTGACCATGTCAGGCTGATTTTTATATGAAGCTCAGGCTATTCTTGGTGCTGATTTCCTGCAGTCTGAGTTGATTTACCATACAGCCTCCTTGGAGGCTCTCTGCATGCAGTGCTTCCTCTCAAGTTCAAGAGTTTTGAAACCAGAGAGGGTTTGGAATGCCCACAATCCCAGTGATTCTTCATATTTAACCATTACTAAAGCTGCAACCTATTAGAATAAGCAGCAACAAGCGTTGGAGTGAAATCTTTGTTCCAGTTCTGAATGTGTAAATAGAATATTTCCTTTGGCATAACTAAATTCAAACTCATGACTGGATATTTCAGATCTAAGTACCAGCAATGAAACCATCAACTGTTTATGTGTCAATAGCAGTCAATTATTTATGTGTAAGATGTAAAGCATTTAAGCACGGCTTTCTGTAAGAAGGGTGACACAAGCATTCAGGAGTCAGGACACTTCATGTAGCTAAGCTTGGAGCCAAAGGGAAGATGTGGATATTGGGAATTCTGGAAGAAAACCTTGAAAGATTTTTTTTTACCCATGTCATTGTTTTGAGCAAGGTTCATTATGATCCCAGTAAAAAGAACACTTGGACTGTGTGAGAAGGTTTCTAAAAAGCTTTGAGTTCCTTCAGACACTGGGAACCTCAAATTGGTTGGAATCAGGTGGGCTCCAGCCAGGCAGTTTTCCACCTGTGTGTGGACACTGCTGAAGGCTCAAGGAAAAATCCAACCAAGGAAAAATCCAACTCAGATTTTCCCCAGACTGTTGGCTTTCTCAGATCCAGCTCAGATCTTTCCCAGGCTGGGGATTTTTCTGAGACAAACAAGAGAAGGGAGAATGAATAACACAGATTAAAAATGGTATTGATCACAGAGGAGTGTGTGTGCTATGTGATGTTTTGCAGAAAGCATGTTTTCAAAGAGGTGTTGCCTTCTTGGACCAATGACCCTTTTCTATTCTGTTTTGCACAAACTACCCTATATAAGTGTGGTGGCCTTTCAATAAACCACTGCTTCTTGCTGCCTTGAGGAAGTTGTGTGTGTGGCTGTATTATTCACTGTTCCTAATCAGACAGTGACACCTGTGGAAAACTTGCCCCTCAGTTTTGGGGGGTTTTTGAGATCTTTCAGGATTTTGTTAAAAGAAAGCTATTCCACTAAATACTTCTATTGTCAAACAAGCCCGAAGTTCACACGAGGACCTGTGGCACATCCAGTCCCACACAGGGACCCCAGGCAGGGACACCAGGCAGGGACAGCTCCTAGCTGGCTGGAGCTGCCCCAGCCCTGCATCCCTGGTCTGGGGAGGGCACTGGGGGTCTGTGCAAAAAAATAGGGTCTGTGCTCAAAAACAGTATTTGTGCACAAACAAACAGGGTCTGAGGGTCTGTACACACAAATAGGCTAAGAGTGCAGCTGGACCTGCAGCCCAGACCAGTCTAGCTCAGCTCAGCCCAGCCCAGCCCAGCCCAGCCCAGCCCAGCCCAACTCAGTCCAGCCTAGTTCAGCTCAGCCAGGTTCAGTTCATTCCAGCCCAGCCCAACCAAGCCCAGCCTAGCCTGTGCCTCCTTGGGCTGAGCTGCTCCAGGCATCAGTTACTCCCTGACTTACAAGGGCTGTCTGCTTAGAATCACTGCAGTGATTCATTTTGATTTTCACAGCTCTCATCTTCATGCCCACAGGGACCAATCCAGTGAGTTCAGACTTAAAAATATAAGGGCCTTTAATTGAAATTAGGATTAGGTTCTGCTGTCCTGCTGAGTAGTGACTTTTCAGATTTATTTCAGGTGGGTTGGAAACTACTCGGTGCTGTTTAAGTGTCCCCTAAGTTTCTAAATGCTTAAATATCACTCTCCTTGGAATATTGATACACCTTTCCCTTTTAAGAAAAGTAGTTACAGCCAAGGAAAAATGTTTCCAAAATGGCTGGTAGTTACCAGTTCCTTTAGGAAGAGAGCAGCATGTGGATCTCTTTGCTTATATATGAATGTATTTTATGGGAAAAGGCTCCAACTGAGCTGGTAAATTGAGTAGTGTCTATGTAATTCATAGCTGGGCCACTCCAGGTAGCCAGGAATGGGGAAGCAGTGCCTGCCCAGCAGTGGGCTGGCTGTGTGACTGAACACAGGACTGCCAAGGGATGGCAGCACCCCCAAGAGCCCCCAGAACTCTGGTGCTTGTCAGAACTGGCACAGGAGGCAAGAGGAGCCTCGCCTGTGCTGGCCACAGCTGGGCCAGCATCAGCCTGGATTTGGCTTGTGTGTTTGCAGCAGACCTTCATTCCCATCAGGCTGACAACAGGAACAGGTTTTAGGGGTCTGGCCCCAGTCCTGTGAGCTGTCCAGCTTTGTTAGGGGTTATACCTGGGTTGATGAAGTTGGTTTTCGTTCCTGTGTTGGAGTAGAGCAGAACTGTCCATCTGATTCACAGAGCCAAGGTGCACCCCTAATGCCCTGGGGTTTGGCAGCTGTTTGTTGTTGTTTAAGGCAGCAATATCTCTGTTTGGCTGCGACTAGTTATATAGCTTGTAAAATTAAAAATACAATTTGCATGATAATATATGGTTGTTTTAGGCCATTTAAGCTATTTGTTCATTTTAAATGGTCCCTTTTTGGAGTCTATTTAAGTCTTCACCTTGCAAACAACATTAACCTTTTCAAGTACTTCTCTTGTTCTCTTGCTAATGTTAAGAGCATTTGTGGCTCAAATAGTTTGAAATATTTACTGGAGTCACCATAGGCTTGCACCTATTCACATTGTATTGTACATATTTGACTTTAAAATAAAATTCTGTATTTCTGCTTTGAAGTGCTGAGAGTGGTGTCCTTGTTTAATCGTGGAACTCAGAATGTTTTGTTATTACTATAGGTAGTTCTAAAACTTCTGTGTGAGAATAAAGAAATTGTTTTGTGAGGCCTAGTAACCTAACAAAAAATTCAATAAACTTGGGGGAGGTGTATTTATGTTCTCAAGTTGCTTATCTTACATGTATCTCACATGTAATAAAACTTGTAGTTAATCCTCTGAAACTTTGTAGTGAGGATAATGCCCATTACCTGTGAACTGTCAAAATCACACAAAGAATTGGCAGCTTCTATACTTTGTATAAAATCAATTTCTCTGACATTTGTCCTGTAGCTATTCATCCAAAAGTAAAGATTTATGATATCAAACTTTTATCCACCAAAACCCTTTTGTAGAAACACTGGGGGAAAATGTGCTGTATCAACTAGCAAAGGAAAAAGAGGTTTCCCTTGAATCATGATTTAAATTTTAAAAATAAAATCTAATTTCTGTGTATAGAGCTACATGAGCTTTTATTTGTGAGAAGCAGGTTGTTCTGTTTCTGCTGTCATAGCTCCTTTCAGTATTTTCCAGGAGGGAATGAAGAAGCACTCTGGGGCTCCAATGGATGCACAAGCAGCTTTGTACTTTGGAAGTAGCAGTTCATAACTGGATGGTTTCACACCTGGAATTACCTTGGTGTAACCTGAAACTTGTCACTTGGAAGCTGCACAGCTGTCAGGTTTTGATAGGGGTAGAAGGAATGACATCCCTCCTGCAAAGTGCAGTGGAGTTGCCATGTCTGAGCACTGTGTTTTGCTCAAGATCAGTAATATTGGTCTCAGTTTTCTGAGAGCAAAGGTCCTAATGATAAAAAGGGAATTAATTTTTTTCACTAGAAATGGAAAAACTTCAGTGAGTTGGATCTCACAGAAGTCTAGCTCAGTGCAGGCACACAATTGCATGAGTGTTTGGCCAGTGATAATTTTTCTTTACAATCACAGTAACAACTGGCAGGAGATGGCTTCCTACAGGATTGAATCCAAATTGTCTGTCCATCATAAATGTAGCAGGAAAAGCAAGAATTAGGAGATCTGGGTTCTAGTTCTATGTCTTCTCTAGAGTCAGTGTGGTACTGGGCAGTCACCTCACTTTGTCATCTGCAAAATGAGAGACTTTGTGAAGGACTTGGAGCTGTCTGTGCTTTACCAGCACAGGCTTCTTCACAGGCAAGTTAAAGGGCATTGGCATAGGCATGTGGGTTTTGTTTCCTTATTGACTAAAATAAAATGACAGCTCAAGGTATGAATAAGCAATTCCTCAGCAAGTTGGGAACATGAATTTTAATTCTTGTTTTATTGATTTGCACCTGACAGTAAGTGCCAAATAAAGCCTGAAGGCTCATGGCTCTTGCAGTTCTGGGAGGAGTATCTAGGCAGCAGGCAGCACCCAGTTCCTTTACCCTCAGCCCAGAAGAGCTGCAGGGAAATACAAAAGGCATTTTTTGTGGCTTTGTGAATGTGCCTGACAGTGCAAGTTGGCTGTGATGAGGACATTGGAGCTTGGTTTGCCCAAACTCTCTGGACACCACTGAAGGCTCAGGGAAAATTCCAACTCAGATTTTTTCCAGGCTAGAGGCTTTCTCAGCCCCATTTCAAACTTTTTCAGGCTTAAGACTTTCTCAAAGACAAACAAGAGAAGGAAAAATCAAAACATAGATTAACACCAGGTGTTGATCACAGAGCAGTGCGTGAGCTGCGTGATGTTTTGAAAAAAGTCTCAAGAAGTGTTTTCCAAAAGTGTTTTCAAGAGGTGTTAGCTTCTTAAACCAATGAGCCTTTTCTATTCTGAATTGCACAAACTATCCTATATAAGTGCAGTTACCTCTCAATAAACTGCTTCTTTCTACCTCAGAAGAAGTTGTGTGTGTGTGTTGCTGTATTTGCCGTTCCTAGTCTGATAATGACAAAACTCCACTCACACTGGCAGCAAATAGCAACCAAAATGGAGTGAGCTGCAGGACTTTGCCACCAGACCTCCTTTGGGCTGGGAACCAATGTTTAATGAAGTATATGGCAGCAGCCACCCCTCCTGTGAATCAGCTGTTTCTATAGGTGATGCTGGTGTTGGTGAGGCTTGTCTTTAAACTATGATTTCAAATCCATCGGGCAGACTTCTTGTGAAGTATTAACATGTTAGTAAGGCTGATGCTGAAAGATCCTTGGTAGACTGGGAGCTTCATTTCATGTATTACAGCTGAAAATCCAAACAGTAAAGCTACTGTGCAAAGGAGATCTGCTCCATGGAAACTAAATGTTTGCAAATATGCCTCTCCCTTAAGAGCTGAAAGCTTTTAACTTCAACCTTTAGCCAGCAAGAACCTGAAAGCTTGCATCCTCTAATGGAAAACATCTTTCAGCACTAATAACATAATAAGAACAAATTGGGCCATGATCACACATAAACCAGGATGGATTGCACCCCGGGAACACCATCTCTAACAGATTGTTAGAGGTGAGGCTGCTTCCCCATTGCCAAAGAAATGCTATTTCAGAGGTGGCAGCTGCAGCCTCGGCAGGGGACACTGCTCCTTCACATTCAAATGCTGCATTTGTGCTAGTTAGAAGGGGATTAGGTGGAAAAAGAATAATCCCTAAACAGGCAGGAATATGCCTTTGAAATGAAAGGCTGAGTGCTGTTAGACATGGGGCAGCACTAGTTTCAGTTTCTCTCTGTTTGCTGATAGCTTTTTCCTCTTAAATACAGTCACGACTATATTTTCTTATTTTAAATGATCTTTAGAATATTCTTACAGGCGTTTTTCTGTATTTTTCCTCTCATTGATCAATTTTTTCCAAAGCTGTAACCACAGGTATGCTATATACATTGCAGTCAGTTGGAAAGGTAGTCCTGGTGTAGTTTTCCCAACAATATTTCACCTCCACTTCATAAGCATAGCTAAACTGGCTAAAAGGTAATTGAAAGGAAGAAAAAATTCAGTGAACTTGAAGCATATTTTTTCCTGACAGATTAAATTTCATTGACTATTATATTCCAGGTGAGGTGAACCTAAGATGGAGAATTCAAAAAATATAGTGAGATCACCTGCTTCACTTCCAAAACTACTCCATTTAAAATGATTAAGCAACTACTGAAGTGCTGTTGCCTGCACCATTAAATCTTCCAGTTCATGCTCATAGGTGATTTCTTCTCTTCTTGTCTTGTTTAATAGTTAGTGTGCAGCTTTAGTGGTCCTTTAAAAGCCATATTTGAGTTGCTGTGATGGAAAAGGGGTGTTCCTGCTGCTAAAGGATGCCACATGCATTGGGTCACATTGATTATATATCAGTGCTTCTCTGGTGTCTGGAGACACCTGCCTGGAAAAATTTGCCTCCAATCACTTGATTAATGGTGAAAAATAGCTTATGTCCTCCTCATGGCTTTCACAGCTGAAGCCTGCTTTACTGAGAGAGTCTGATTCTTTTTTTTTTTTTTTTTTTCTTTTGTGGGAGTTGGGAACACATACATGTTTAGGGCAGTGGGAGACAAATCATGGGAGATGGGAAATGGGCAGCCTGGGGCAAAGCCTGGGGTCAGAACCATCTCACTGAAGAGTTTAATTTGAGGCATTTCCTGACCCACTGCAGCAGGGGAAGCCTCCCTGGTGGCACTGGGGTGGCTTCTGGACCTGCCTGGGGTGGTCACAGCCACACCTCTGCCACCTTCCCACTTAGGCTGAGCTTCTCCCCAAACCCACCTGAACAAGGTGGGAGCTGAGCAGGGGGAGGTGTTCTGACCTAATCATCAGCACTTTGCTGAGCTGAGCTCAGGTCCCTCCCAGCACAAATTCCAGCTAAGTCCCTGTGAATGGTGGTTCCCACTCTGGTTCTGTCTTGCCTGCAGGAAATTCAAACCTTAAAAGATTGAAGAGCAGGGAGGGAGGGAAGGATTATCTGGGTTGCATCTGTTAGAGTCAGCTCTTCAAAAGGAAATTAATGGAAAAGTCAGTTCCTAGTCTCTTGTTATGGTTTGTAAACCAGGGGCAACTATTAGGAAAAGGCAGAGTGAAATTAAATGGGCAGGTTGGCCAGCAGGAGGAACCAAATGTTTGTAAGAAAAAGGCTGGCTAAGGCAGTAAATACACTGCACTGCCTTATCCTGAGCTAGTGAACAGTGTACTCAGATATCAAGTTTGGTGTAGGAAACACAGGAATTTCTCATTCTGTTGGCTCATTTCAGTTTGATTCAGAGGAGCTACAACCTCTCTGTAACAGTACAGTGTGTAAACTGAGAATTCATCTCTTCATCATGTCCTGATAAACCCACTAAAAGATTGTATTTGAAGCTTTTCTGGTTTTCTGCATTGATGCCCATTGATGAGTGAAAAGATTGTTACTGTTATTTTATTGCAGTGCTAACATTTTGCATTTGCATTATTATAGCATCTCCTGACACTACAGGTTTGAATTTCTGAGATTTATTCTTTGGACATGAAATAGTTTCTCATTGCTGAAATTTGGCAAAGAAATTCTTCAGCCTTGAGGGATTTGCAGCTTGTGTACCTGTTAAAAACAACAAAAACCAAATTCCAAACTCTTCACAGCTCCAGATTTTCTTTCACTAAAAAAGAAAAATAATTTAAAAATCAAACCATATGGAGAAATTTCTTTCCATTTGCCTGTAACTATAAAAGAACAAGAAAGGCAAAATGGTTAAAAAAGGCCCATTTCTAGTGGCCTTAGGAATTTGTCAGCTGTCTCAGTGATGAGTCTTCCTGAAACTGAAATGATGCCACAAAATGTGAACATTTTTGGTGCCAGCTGGTTACAGTGACAGTCTTTAGAAGAAGAAAATTCTTGTTTTAACTCCAAGTCATATGTCTGAATTCTGTAAAGTATCCCCAGAGTTGTGCTTACTTGGATACAGGAAAAAAAATTTTGTATAAAAAATACTGGATAAAAAAATGTAATTAGATGGCCAGACATCAGTGGAATATTATTTGTCATCACATCTCAAGTAATAATAAGTCAAACTTCGACTTTTTTTAGCACTTTCATGCTATTATATATAATATACTGTGCTAGGTGAGTGGTGGTTTCGTGGGTTAGCAGACTGGGTCTTTGACCTTTTCTTATTTGCTTCCTTAACAGAAAGGTCCAGTTTTTTTCTTTATTTTTTGTCTTTCACCTAAACATCTGTTCTAAAACTCATGTAGGATCGTTTTTTTTCAACTTGGACATGGTACTTCTAATTTTCGAAAAATTTGTTTATAGACACAGCTGTACTGTCTGCACAGATTCGTTGTGTGTAACTTGGGGATAAATCTGAATACTGGGGAGTTTCCACTGCTGGCTAATTTGCTGCTCTTCATGAACTCTGATCTCATTCTTTTTTAGTAATTGCCTCTCTTCTAAAGCAGACCTAAATCTTGGCAGTTGAAAAATCCAACACGATCGATATTGTGTTGGTCCTCCTGCCAACAAGATGTAAGTTCAGTTTGCAGAAGAATCTAATCTATGTCTCTTTTAAGTCCAACTCTATGCACAAATTTGTGCCAGACTGCTTCCCTGCCCTCCACAGAGCTTGTGGGATATGGGGAAGTCTAGGAGTACTGCAGAGAGAGAAGCAGTGCCTGTGCCATCCCTGTCCAAGGGCTGAATACACTGAATACCCCAGTACACTGAATTATAGCACAGCTGAGATGGCCCTGCTCGTTGTGTATCTGCCAAATAAAACCACTGCAAACTCACAGGTGTATAAACCTATTTCTGTATAGTATAGAAACTGTTCTAGATGCCCACGAAGTCCCTGAAATCCTAAAGGTGGTCAGTATGTCCCAGGTTACAATGTAAAGATGTGCCCCAAAGTGTGTATTCTATCACCATCTGCTGAAACCAGGTGGGGCAGTGATCCTTCTCTCTGTGGGAGATATCCTCTGCTAATGGGCCAGCTGTTAAAAACCAGGTGGGGCAGTGTTCTTTATCTTTTCCACAACCCATCCCCCCTCCAGGAGATATCTCCTGTCCATGGCCATTGAGTCCCAGTGCATGACTGATAAAATTCCATCATCCCACTGGGAGATGCTCCAGCCAGGGGGAGAGCCAAGCCTTTCCTACCTAGATAAAAACTGAGATTTGGAACAGCAAGGCTGCCCTTACCCACTGGATTCCAGAGGACAAGAGCTACCAGACCTTTCTACAGGATCACTGCTTCAACAAAACCACTTCACCTGGACTGCTGCCACCACCCTAACTAGCATGGTGTCAGTTTGTGTTCTGACTCTGACTGTACTTTTTCTTTGTACTATTGCATGTATTTTATTTTTTCCTTTTGTAAATTTTTTTTTCTTTTCCTATTAAATTGTA
Organism: Muscicapa striata striata; assembly: GCA_030060385.1. NCBI lineage: Eukaryota > Metazoa > Chordata > Aves > Passeriformes > Muscicapidae > Muscicapa > Muscicapa striata. Next base: position 110,621 of record JAREIS010000476.1, on the reverse strand, counting down.
TTTCTGACTTGGAGTCTCTCACTGGTTTTGATTTCAAAACCATTTCACAGTATTAAAGCAAAGATGATCAATATTAAAGGAATAACTGGAAATGCTTTCTCTTCTGTGTACCAAGCCATGGGTAATTGGTTTTGGTTGCTGGAATAACTGAGGTGGGTGTTCAGTGGGGAACTTCTCACTTTCAAACAAGTGTTGCAGGATTTGGAAAGAATTTAAGAATACTTGGATGTACTGTTACTCAAGACTAAATATAAACATTAAGTTCCTGAAGTTAGAAGTGGCAATTTTAAGCTAAAAGAGGACAACTCACTAGCTGCTTCAAGGGGGAAGGATTTATCTCCTGAAATATTTGGGGCTTCTGGCTGCTAAGGGCAAACATTTAGACTTGCCAGAATAATGGTCTGATCCCGGATGGATGCTTCAAGCTGCCAGGTTGGCTGTGAGTGCTTCAAGCAGCCTGGCTGGGTGCCCCAGTTGGAGGCTATCATTCTCCCTTGTCAGCTGCCTCTCCTGTATCTGGCATTGTGCTGCCTTGTTTTCATTGCAAAGCAACAAAACAGAGTCACTTTTTTAGCTGCTGATGATGTGGGAAAAATCCCCAGCTCACTGAGAGACAGAGTGTGTGAAGTGTTGCTTCAGCCAAGCAGGCAAAGAGGCTCATGCTTTTACAGAGAGAGAACTGAGTGTTGACTCCTCTGGCCAAGAGTCCCCATAATTCTGGTGTCACAGAATTATGGGTGCACATCTTGCCATTTCCACCCCACACTGATTTCCCAGCAAAGTGAAATGACTTTCTTGCTGTCAGTAGAGAGGCTGACAGAGCCAAGCACAGGCCCCAAGGACCTGATTAAAGCCATTTTTCACCTTGGTGAAAAGTCAATGCAAAGCACAGAAGTGCAGCTGAGCAGAGCAGCCTCCCTCTGTTCCATCAGAGTTCTTGCTTGTTTGCTGCCTCCCCACATCAATTTTCCCTGTGTTATTGTCTGTCAGCTCTCCATGCAGACTTTGATGTTTGTGGACTTCTTTGCATGTGTTCTTTTAATGATCCATTTCTACTGAGTTCCTTGCCATCAATAAATGTGAGGGTGTCAAAGGCTCATGCTTAGGGGTGGCAGCTGAAGTGCACCAACATGGTCTTGGCCCTGAGAAACACATTCTTAAGAAATATGATGTATGTATAGATTGCCTTTCATTTCTCCCTTCTGGTAATCTACAGTATTTCCTTGCAGGTAGTAATTACTCCTGATTATCTCTCCCCTCATAACCTAGAAGAAACAAAGAACAAATAGCAACCTCACTGCTTCTCAGTGCAGCCAAACCCATAAATTAACAACACTATATTTCCTCAACAAACATGGCTTCTTTTGAATCTGGTAATAGCCAATTGCATTATGATTTTTATCAAAATCTCACCCAGATGGCTTTAAGAATTTTTTTCTTTTCATTCTTCTTGTATCTCTTTCTCTTCATTGCCTTTTCTTTTCCTTCTTAGATTAACTGTAGGCAATTACTTCCCAGTTCTTTCCAGTGCCCAAAGTTTGACCTGGAGCTGTTTTGGTGACTGTTCATTGAGCTCAGAGGTCCCTGGTGCTGAGTGAGAGAATTGCCCAGGCAGAGGGCTCTGATGCTGCTGAAGGTGGCTGTGCCAGAGCTGAAGGAATTGCCCTCTTGTCAGACAATATTTGACAAAATCCTGCCCAAGGTCATACAGGGCACACACCTCAGTGAACAAGGGACTTGGGGAACACAGAGATGGAAAATTTAAGTAGCAACTCTGAATAAGAAACTTTTCCTTCCCATTTATGTGTGGTCTGTTCTCATCAGGAGCTCCTTGAGGCCAGAGAACACCTCTGCTGTGCCTGTGCAGCACAAGAGCATCCTCTGCCAGAACCTGCACAAGCCACCAGGGCTGAACAGCACCACAAAATGCTTTGGGGTCAGACAAGCAGGAGAAGGTGGAGAAATTGTTCAGCCAGCCTGAGATGGAAGAGGCATCTGTCCATGGCAGAGCTCCCAGCAGGAGCATTCCCAGCAGGATTGTGTAAGAGCACAGTGCCAGACAGCCACACTCACACACCCACGGGCTGGCTGCTGGGCCAGGCACGGAGGGACAGCTCCTATTACACACCAAAAAAAGAATAGTTGCCTTCCCCTCTCTGCTCAGTAGCTGAGCTGAAGGAGTAGGGGCTAACAGAGCCTATTTGGTTTCTAATTGTTACTTACTTTGTTCAGATTGTGAGCTGCAGGAAAGTTCCTGCCCTTCAAGATTTCCAGTTAAAATAGCTTTGATGTGAGGACAGTTGGATACCACAACAATCTGTGAGACAATATTATTTCCCCTCAATTGAAGTGATTAATTTATTTAGTTGCCTGCTAAGAAAATAATGCCTGGGTTTTTTGTTTCCATCAGGAAATCTCACCCTGCAGAGATAAATATGATTTTGCAGGGCCATGGGGAACGGCTGGCTCTTCCAGTGTCACTCAGCTAAAGGAATTAAGGAAAGAATGGAACCCCAATCTCCTGCACCATCCCAGTGCTGTATTTACTGAGCCAGGCTTGTGGCTGGTGGGTGCAGAATGGCACAGAAAATAAGATGACATATCAGAAGTGCCCCTTGAAGGGGCAGTCTCAGTCTGGAGTGATTCAGGGACAAAGGACAGTCTGGGTGTCTCTCTGTGCCACGGTGAAGGTGTGGGTGAGTGGACTGTTCTTGCCACAAACTCCCATTGCCATTGGGCATTCCTCATCCTTGGCATTATTCAGTGGCTGCCAAATGGACTTGCTGACTTCTGGACTGACCTGATAGGCTTTATGTTTTATTGATGTCCTATGGTTTTCATGAATTCAGAATTCTCCATTCACTCTAATTAGTTGAACTTGAGTTCACAAACTCAGAGACCTTTCAAAGCATTTGGCAACCTGCATGAAAGTATCACAGGCAAAGTCTCTGAAGTGCACAATGCAATCCATGTTGAAAATGCAGGGAGGCTATACAGGTGCTTTTTGAAATCTTGAATATCGAGAGAAAAAAATACCTGAGAAAAAAAAAACAACCTACTTTTCTGCTGAGCATCCTCAAAAGAAACTCAAGATGAACTTTCCCTGAGTTCTTATTGTAGACTTGATGCAGCTTTCAGAGATCAGAATTAGACTGGAAATGGCCTAGGTACCAAAGTGTCTCCCTAGCTAAGTCTCTCAGTGTCCTCTCCAAAGTTATTCTCAGTGCAGAATGAAAGTGTGATGTTGATGTTACATGGACAATCTGTTGTTCAAGTAGCAGCCGGTGCCCCAAGGATAATTTTAAGTCTGTTTCAAGTGTTTGCAGCACTGTTGCAAACCAATTGTGTCCTGGTATTGGCTCTCCAAGTGACGGCCATTAAGGAAAATCACTGTCATCCCTGAGCCTTGTGGATTTTACCTCTGGTGTCGCTGGTCTGGAGCTGCACTGTGGTAGCTGAGCACTGAAAGTGGAGGTACAAATCTCTGGAGGCTTCACAGAAATACAGTGACAAAAATAAAAGGTTGTGATCAGAAGACCAGAATAATTGCTGATGTATAGAATTTAAAATATTTAGGATTTACTTAATGAAAATTTAAATATATTAAAATCTCTGAGAGTGAAGAGGTGGTGCTCAGCAGAAAGTGTTCCAGGGCTGGTATCTGAATTTCAGGTCTGACTCCAGACTGCTCCTTTGCACTCTGTTTCCTTTCCTGCTGAGCATGCCAGTGCTCATCCCTTGCTGTCCTGAGAACTGCCTGGGTCTGTTTGCTCAGCTTTGTTTCTGTCTTGTTCAGATCCTTGTGACACAACGTGGGCATGATGAAAAGAAGCAGGAGTGCTTGTAGGGCTGCAGGTGGAGTAAGCTGTGCAAGGGGAGGTCCCCAGCTGAGGCAGGAGCTCTGCAAGCTGTGCTGAAGGTGTTGGATGGCTTGTGTTGGCATACACCTGGAAATTCAGGAATGCAAATTGGGACTGGAAGCCCAGCTTTAAAATTAGAAGCTGTTTTTTAGCTCAGTTTTGCTGCACGAGTAAGTAACGTGTTCCTGTTTCTTGTTAAAGGTGAAATAGAGAGGTCACTGCTTGAAAATTGTTATCAATGTGATGGGAGCTGGAGGAGCCCTGGAACCTCTGGGTCAGATTGTATCCCTGCTACTCTGCTCTCCCACTGTTTCCATGGCAATGGATGTCAGTCTGCTGAAAATGGAGAAAATGAGAGTTTGGAAACTATTATTGCTTTAAATCTCTTCGTTTTTGTAGTCTGACAAGGGTTCCTGTAGTGCTAGCAGCAGGTACAGAGCAGTTTGGTCATCAGCTTCACATCCAGACACTAAGTGACACCTGAAAAAGCTCATTTAGCCAAGAGCAAAAAAACCCGACTAAAGCACCTAGGTTTATGGATATGAGAAATGGGAAATGGTTTTAAATTGTTTATTGGACAAAAAGGTGTGATATGCCTGCTTCTAGGACAACATAGAAGGGGATTGTTAAGAAAAAAATGTGTATTTTAATATTCCTCACATTTCTTGGTGGAGAGAGCAGAGCTGGTCTTCACACACATAAAACTTCCTATCACCATATGTTCAGCTCTTGTAAAACTAATTGTAGATTTCAAATCCACTCACCCTTGAGGTTTCAAAGATAAGAACTTAATGCCAGGTTTTTTTCTGGATTCCTTTTATGTCTTGTTGAGTCTGTAGGGAGTGGGAGAAGGAGAAGGGGTTTAAAAATATGGAAGGTGTGCATACAAGACATAGCAAGGGGAATCTGTCACAGCATTCAGCTCAAAATTTAATTAAAGGGAAATAAATGCTGGCAACACTTTCAAGTGTTTGGGAAAGGAATCTGCAGGATTTGCCTATATTTATAGCTCTTGCTTCTGCAAAACTGGATTCCAGATATATGTTTACTTTACCTGTGGACTGAAATCTCTTCTGGTGTGAGTTAATCCAAGAGACATTGTGTTGGATTCAGTCTCTGTGGTGAGGTATTTCATAGGAAGTAAACAGAAGGCCAAAACTCTCTGCAGGGCTGTTAAGGCCACATAATCTCTGTAATTTTAGAAATGTGATATTTACATTGTGCATACGGTTGTTGATCTTGAGAAATTGTAATGTTCTGAGAAGTGAGGGCAGATTGAAAAATAACACAAGGTTTCTTTTCGCTGCTTCTGGATTTTGAATGTGATTCAGGAGCTTATGTCCTGTGGCAAACCAACATGTATTAGATTCCAGACTCATTAGGTGCAGCTCCTATTGCCAGATATACTATTCTCATTCAAATCCCTCTTTAGAATCTTCATCTGTCAGAAGGCTTGAGAAGAGGTAAACTAATTAAAATGTTGCAGTGAAGTAATTTTGCTTGCCAAACAGCCTCTGATTTTAGGGAGGCAGGAAATTCTTGTCACTAAGGTCCATCTGTGTTTTAAGTTTGTCACCTCAGCCTTGAGTCATGGTGGACAGAGCTCACAAGTCTTACATACCTTGTGAGATACCTTGGGCATCTGTGGGCAAGAAGGGATCAGTAGTGCTAATTAATAAACATTTCAGTAGGCATTTCAAATGTGGTTTTGTCTTTATTAATGTTAATTAATGTCAGTCTTACACTATCTGTAAATTCTCTAGGATTTTTTGTTCTAATTTACTGTATAAAGACCAGTGCTTCTATTTTTCTCTGAGTCTCTCAAACAGCTCTCCATCTGCTATTCTACTCATGAATCTTTGTTGCTTTCCATTTTCTCTGTCAATTCTTTGATCTTTGCTCTGTTTTGCAATTCAGAAAGTTTTTATTTCCCTAGATGATGTGCAGTGTTACCATTTTTATCCAGGGAGATGCAGAATTCCTTTTACAGGCAGCAAGAATCTGACAACTCTGTGGAAATGCCAAACCTTAGGTTTACACATCATAGGATTCCCTCAATTTTGTATCTCTGGTATCTCACATTCACACTGCAACAACATCTGGGCAAATATCAAAGTTAAAATGCAGAAATCAAACCAAATAATTACTGTGCTAGAAACTCCTCCCATCCAGAATCAGCCTTAGCTCAGCTCCTCAGGTTGCCTTAAACACAGTGGTTGGAAAGGCCAGAAACAAACATCAAGGTATTTGTGGCAAGGAGCGAGTTTGTTTCAAATTAAAAGTTAAAAAAAAAAAAAGTCTCCTAAATGAGTAGTGGGCAGGCTGATCTGCATTTGGAGAAGCCTACAACCATCTGCCAGCTGTGAAATTACCCAACCTTGAACAGCAGCAATATTTACCTGCCTTGATCCAGTGATGGGTCTGTTTATTGGACACTGGCAGAATTTAATTCTTCTCGGGTTGGTTGGGTTTTTTGTGGGTTTTAGTGGGTTTTTTTGTTTTTTTTTTTAATGACAAGTAACATTAGTGTGCCATAGCTTCTCTCAGCCAGTAAAACTGTTGTTAATGGAGAAGACAGAGGCATGGCAAAACAAAAGCACACTGTAGGTACAAAGCCCATTGACTTGGCTCTCTCCTGACTATTCAGGCTTGGTGTTAACCTCTTGATGCACAAGGGTTTCAGGTAGGTGATACCTTGGGTCCAGAAATGGGTTTCATAAAGAATGGGATATTTCTGTAATTGTATCACTGTGAGAAAATGAATGTTCCACTTAATGGCCTCCCATAATAACCCCCTCATGTTTGCTGGGAATTTATTGCTGTGCTGGAAACTGTTCCTCCTCTTTGCACTGCTTTATTCACTCTCTTTGCTGTAGTAATCTTTAACTTGATAGAAGCTATCTTTTGCTACAAGTAAAGAAAAAGTAAAAAAGCCCCTTTTGAAGTAGGTTTCTAAACTATAACAGTAGTGGTTTCTAGAACAAACACTCAGTAGATGATGAAAGAAACTGATTAATATCTCTGAATATTTGAAGTGAGGACTGATAGCCAAGAGCTGTCAGAGAGTGATTTAAAAATGAAAATGAAGCCATAATATATTCAAAGGGTGAAATGGTTATTACTGGGGGGTGGGGGGGTGGGGTAGTGGTGTATTAATTTTGGTTTCCAGAGTAAAGAAAAATACTTGGGAGCCAATTATTACCCAGTTGCTCCAGGCTGCATTTCCAGGATGATGTACAAAAATGGCAATTATACAACATTGTACCTCTAGAAAAACAGCACTAATCAAAGATCACTTCTGCAAGTGCCTGCAAGTTCTGACTGGCTGCATCCTAAGTCCAACATCCACCAGGAAAGAGAAGATTTATGCACTACCTTAGCCCAGTCAAAGATATGGGGAAACAGAGACTCAGTAACAAGCTAATATTGTGAACTGCATTTCATTTCATGGCTTACAAAAGGGGATGTTTTAGCAGTGTGCCAGGCACAAAAAAATCTGGGATTTTTATTATGGAACCAAAAGGAAATGACCCATCCAGTAAGGGCTCTACTGGGAAAGAAAGACAAGGGAATGAAATGCCACACCTGGTGATCTTCCTGAGAGGTGTGATCCAACTGAGAATCACTTGTTTGTCCTTTGGTTGCATGGTTTTGACAAATCCTTGTCAAATCGTTGACCAATTTCCACTGGAAGCATTGTTAATAGATAATAGATAATAGATAATAGATAATAGATAATAGATAATAGATAATAGATAATAGATATAATGTATGCTATATAATATATGCTATATAATATATGCTATATAATATATATCATATATCATATATCATATATCATATATCATATATCATATATCATATATATTATATATTATATATTATATATTATATATTATATATTATATATTATATATATATATTATATATATATTTTATTTATATATCATATTATATATTATATATTTTTATTTTTATATTATATAGTCTATATTTTATTTTTATATTATGTATTTTTATTTATATATTATATATTTTATTTATATATGTGTATATATATATATATACATATACACACACCTGTATTTATACCAGGTATATATATATATATATGGTATGTATATATATGTGTGTGTATTTATACATTTATACCTGCTGTACTATAGCAGATGTGTGCCAGGTAAACACAGGCTTTGCAAAAGATATTTCTTTTTTCACTGGTGCACTTAGTGCCTGTAGCACTAAGAAATTCCCCTGTCCAGTTGCACTGTAAAGAGAAATTCTATTGCTGCTCAGCCCAATTCATGCTGATCCCTTTCTCTCCCTGCTTTCCCCTTTGCTCCCAAGGTCCCTGCAGTGCCCAGGGCAGGCTGGGCAGGGCTCTGAGCTGCCTGCTCCATGCCAGGGCATTGGAATGAGATGATCTCTGAGGTTCCTCCCAGCCCAAAGCATGCCCTGACAGAGCAGGCAGTGTCCATGGAAAATTCTCCATGGTCATGTCAGGTGAGTTTCTGCTGCTGGCACTACCACACACCACTAATTTTATAATCTGCATGCATATTCCTATATAGCTCTGGTAAAGGGCACACTGCACTTGGGAATCAGGAGAGCAGGATTTGAGTTGTTTTATTGAGGGCAGTAGGTTGGGCTGTTTTTACCAGTCTAAATCAGTTAAACTTTGGAAAATGGACTTTTGTTTTGGCTGGTTCAGAATATCCAATTAACATTTCAGACTTAAGTGCATCTTGTAATAATCCATCTCCTAGAGCTGCCTTAATTGCTCATAGAAAAATACGTTTCTGCCATAAAAAATGTATTTTTGGGCTGGAAGAGGATGAGGCTGGCAGTCCAGAATGCTGAACAGATGGCAGTGCAGAGTCCTGCACTGCCAGTTCAGCTGTGCTTTGGGCTGCCTTTGGTGGTCAGGCCACCCCTTTAGAATGCTGCAGAGCCAGCAAGGATCCATTCAGGACCCTTTTATTATAGCTGGTGCTGCATCCTATGTTGAGCCACTGAAATAGCTGCTGTTATTTTCATTTTCACAAAACAATCCTGCCCCATAAACTGCTGGATCTGCTTTCTAGCTGTGAGTGCAGGTAATGAGATGCTACCTGGCAGCTGTGCTTCAGAGGAAGTTATTGTAAATATCTCAATTAAGTGTTTTCATTATTTGCACAAGTAGTGCTTGTTGAAAAAATGCTAAAATAGAAAAGTTTCATGTTCTTAAACTGAAGCAAATGCCAATATTTCACTAATTGTGTACAAATATATTCTACTAATGCAACATAGCAGTTTATGTTAAATAGTTTCTTTGGACTTTGTGTAATTACTGTAAGTGTTCAATACCTGGAGATCTTTAAATCCAGTGGTGCATAATAAAAAAAAACAACCAAACACCTGCAGCTGTACTGTTCACACACAGCTGAGGCTCAGATGTGATTCTTCCACCCATGGTCACTTCAAATTGCATTTTCCTTGACAGGGCAGAGAGGAAGAAGTTTGGGGACATTATACAACATTCTGACCATTAGGTTGTTCCATGCAACCCAGCAGCAAGGATGGAACAAGTCAAAAATATTTCAGGAGAATATTTTCATTACATCCTGTTCATATAATGAAGGAAGCACTCAGATAATTTTTTTTTTTTTAATGGATCAGAACTACATGAAAAGGGCTAATTCTCATCATGAACCCAGCACAGTATCCTCTGTACCCACAAAATCTGACACTTGGTCAAATCACTGCTGCAACATAATTTTGATAAGTCTCAATTTGAACACAGGGACTGTAGGATTGCCTTGATTGTAAGTCACACCTAAGGAGAAATTCCCTAAGAAAAAATTATGTGAATACTGCCTCTAAGGAATGTTTTTATGATATATATGCTCATATAGGTTCACACATTCTAATCACAAAGATGAGTAAGTCACAAACTCCAAGTTGAAGGTATGTAAGCAAATACAGCAACATCCTCTCCTCTTTCTACAGTGGTGTCTGATACTTTGAATTTCAGGATAATGACTTTCAGGAGCAGGTATTTCCTGGCAGTTGGTGACTGGCTGGAGGAGTCAGTGCTCTTGGCATTGCCTGAGGTCATTAAATGATAGGGACTGTCTGATCTGGAAGCAGTTATTGCCATTATAAATAATAAGAATGAAATATTACATCACCATTCTTACCTTTCCCACTTCAGGCTTTGTTTTGTGTGGTTCCCTCCTTTCAGCACTGACCAACCAGCAGTGCCAGGGGGAACTTGGCTCTGTCTCCAGTGCTGCTGGCACCAGCAGAGCTCTCCTCATTCCAGGGGAGGAATCCCCACAGCAGGAGGATGTGAGCAGGGAAAACAAGTTCTGCATTACTGAGGTACCCAGGGAAAAAATTAGAGTCACTAAACAAGCCTGGAACTGGTGTGATCAAGTGGAGATTTACTATGAATTAGAGAGTTTTAACTCTAGGAAGAATGGTAAGAAAGCTCTTGGTTCTGATCACTGCTGTGGTGTACAACAACAAAAAAAAGAGATGTAGCAAAATTTCAGTTCTGAATTTCATCTAAACCAAAACCTATTGGATCAGAGGGAGTCTTTCCTTTTGCTTCCTTTGACTTTGTGGATGATACTGCAAAAAAAAAATTGAAAACACACATGGTGATATAATGGCTTTGTGTTTGTGTTTTTTGTCTGAGTATTTTATAAGATGCTGTGGGTGCTGTAGTCCCCAGTTCTTTCCAGAGCAGAGGCCTTGGAAATACCAAGAGAAGAGAGAGACCAGAAAGGAGGAGGTGCAGAGAAATTACATGGGCAGCAACACAGACACACAGCTGGGAGTCTGATTCCAGCCAGCTCAATCACATCCCTGTCCTTTCCACTGATGCATATTCCTTACCCTTTTGAGAACTTGCATCTCTGTTGAGGGGAAAAAAAAAGGGGGTGGGGGATTTTAAAATGGTAACAATTTTATTTTAAAATAGACAGAGAGAAAGGTTAGAAGAGAAGCATGATAAACTGGGAAATCAGATACAGCAGAAAAGACCTTAAAAATAACACAGATATGCCTCGTGCAACTCTGTGTGCATACAGCAATCACAAGGGAAAACATCATATACATATCCAAATTTCTTATCCTGAGGCTTTTTCTTTGAAGAACAATAGTAGGTATTCATCAGCTGGGGTTCATGCAAGCAGATTTCTTTTAACTGAACTCTCATCTGCTGCCTAGGGTTGTGTGTGCCTATTATCCAGATTGCACTGCAGATTTAGATGTGATCAGATTTAGAGCTTTACTGGAGAACACAGTTTAAAAGAAATGTCATTAAATGTGTCCAATCTGCAGATGTACTGAGGGGTTCACCTTCACACTTTTGATGAAACTCAGTGACCTCTTGAAGGAGCTGGTGTTTCAGGCTGATATTGGCAAAAGAAAAGATGCTGCCAAATGTAATTTTAACATGTTCATTTTAAATTCACAGAAAACCACAGTTCCTGTAAATTATAGATTGAGCCAGGGCTGTGATCATCTGTTTTAACACAAATCTGTTTCTCAGAGCTACATCACAATGAGTGAAAGAATGTGAGGTAATACAAATCCTGAAAGATGCAAAGGTCTTGGTCAGTGTGCTATGTGATTTTGCATTATTCACATAATGTGCTATGATGCTGATGGATTCAATCAGTTTATTAGAGCTCTGTGCTTCCAGTTTTAAAGGCAGAATCTTTAAGCTGAATGTGACTCACCAGAATAAGTTAAATAACTTTCACTCTGTTGCAGTGCCCAACAAATTCTCATTCTTCCAGATCAAGTCTGTCAAAAAGAACCTTTTAACCTTATTTACTGTGTGCATACACAGCAGGAGAGAGTCCACCTTCTACAGCACTCTACAGGCAGATGTAGTCCATTTCAATCTAAAGGGACTGTGCTACTCTTGGTATTTTACAAAACATTTTCTAAAAAAATCCACTTGACAGAGTTAACTGATGAGAACATGACATTAATACAAAAGGCAAGGATTATTTTTTTCTTGCCTGAGTTCACTGACTGAAATATTTGAATGTTGTTACCACTAAACAGGTGGGGTTGTCACTTGAAAAGCTGCATGATCTAAATATATCAATCCTCTAACTATATTGGGTCATATTAAAAAGCAAACACAAAAGCCTCCCTGTCTGTATAAAGAAAATCTGTGGATCTCCTAGCACTCAACACGTCTGGGGAAGCAGGGAGGAGAAATGCTTTGCACCACTTAGCTGTGCCAGGCTAAACAGCCCCTGGAGCACCCCCTTTGGGGACCAAGGGACACTTTCAGAGTGGCAGTCAAGCCTCATGAGGGCAAAGCAGGCTTTGCTATGAGTTACAGCAAAAGTACAGAATTATTCCAAGAGCTCAGCAAAAGGAGACAGCAGATGAAAAGGCAGCACAGTGCACTGACTTACAGGATCTGAGTGCTTCATGTTGGCAGCTCTTCATATTCAGTCATAATTACTGCATCATTTGCTCATTTTGCTGCTCTTCTCAGCTACTCATTATCTTAGTGGCCACTGCTTATTAGTGGCCATAGCTTCATTTGCACTCTGCTTCCTGTTCTGTTTCAGTACCATTTATCCTGCAGGAAATCTTCCTTTTTGGTTCTTCATCAGCCTCATGCTCTGAGGCCCCAGACCCACAGGTGATACCTTTATCTGAAGCAGAAATTGAGTCACTGCTTTTCATAAAACTGGGGATAATGCTTCCTTAGATTTTATCTTCACCTGCTGCTCCTGCATTTTTAAAACCATCAGACACATCCCAGGTCCCTGGGAGACTCTTCCACATTACTCCCCTGCAGCAGACCTCAGTTGTGTGCCCCTCCTCCAGCTGGGAGAGCACAAAGAGCCTTTCCCCTGAAGTCTGACAATGCAGGGCATTTAATTAGGCCAGATGGGATCACTCCAGCTGAAGTGCAGAGCTCCCTATCCCCTCAGAGCAGCAATGCTGCCTTCCCAGTGTTCAGTGTGGGCTTGGGCAGTTGGAGTTGGGATAATGCATCCTGCTCATTCTGGGACCTGGTGGTATTTGGGGATTGGATAATGCATCCTGCTCACTCTGGGACTTGGTGGTATTTGGGGATTGGGTAATGCATCCTGCTCATTCTGGCACCTGGTGGTATTTGGGGATTGGATAATGCATCCTGCTCACTCTGGCACCTGGTGGTATTTGGGGATTGGATAATGCATCCTGCTCACTTCTGGCACCTGGTGGTATTTGGGGATTGGATAATGCATCCTGCTCACTGGCACCTGGTGGTATTTGGGGATTGGGGTCAGTGCATCCTGCTCACTCTGGCACCTGGTGGTATTTGGGGATTGGATAATGCATCCTGCTCACTGGCACCTGGTGGTATTTGGGGATTGGATAATGCATCCTGCTTCTGGCACCTGGTGGTACATGGGGATTGGATAATGCATCCTCCTCACTGGCACCTGGTGGTATTTGGGGATTGGGGACAGTGCATCCTGCTCACTCTGGCACCTGGTGGTATTTGGGGATTGGATAATGCATCCTGCTCATTCTTGCCCTGGTGGTACCTGGGGATGGGGATAATGCATCCTCCTCACTCTGAGACCTGCACCTTGGCTTTTTCCTGCAGGTCTGAAGCCCCCAGCCTCCACTCCCTGCCCTGGTGCCTTGGAGCTTGCCTGTGTCTGTGCATGGCAGGAGGGCAGTGCTGGCACCCAGCTCTGCTGTGCCTCTCACCTTGTCTCCCAAGGCAAAGGGAGCTGCTGTTGTGGCTGAAAACCAAACGTGGCCAAGACTTTCCTGTGGATCCCAAACAGTTGTTACATATTAAGTGTATTCAGAGCTCAGGCTCTATTCAAAAGATAGCCAAACAATTAAAAAAAAAAAAAAAAAAAGCAGCTAAAGCACTCATGCAGTTTAGTTTGTGCTGCTGTGATGTTTTGGAAGAGCTGTGATTATGGTGGAGAGGTTAGAAGTTTGTAGTGCCAGACAGTCTGAAACTGGCTCTTGAGTACATAAAGGTTATGTCTATCTATTCATTCTTCCTGCTTATGGTGATCCTCAATAGCACAGTTTATATTGTCAGGCTGAGCACTTCTTTTCCTACAAGTTTCACTGAAATCTTGAGAGATCTTATATATATAGAAGTACAGCCTTTAGTAAACTCAAAGGTAACAGAAAAATCATTCCCTATTCAAAGGTAACTTTAGAAAATGAATTCCCATTTGTTTATATAAGATAGAACTTTGATTTAATCAAAGATGTATCCATGCTAAAATGATGGAATCATGGCCACTTATCTGCTGTAGATACACTGGGAAAATCTGTATTTTTTCTGACTATAGGAGCTCCACTCATGGGCTTAGATATTGCCTTCAAAGCAGGCTATTAGTGAGAGTAAGGTTTGTTGCACCTTTTGTTTGGTATTTAATTTATTGATGAACCTATTGGAAAATAGCAGTTGTGGTGATGGGATATTTGTAGCTATTGATGCTCTGCAGAGCAATCAGCACAGTTAACACAGGACACTGAGCTGCCATTCCCATTGACCTGAGCTGGACTCACAGCAGTGCCCCAGTGCTAAAAGACCCCATTACCCAGAGCAAAAGACCCCATTACCAGTCCCAGTGCTGCTCTTCTGCTGTACACAGAAAAATCTGAACTTCAGTGCTGAAAGCCCTGGGATCTGCTGAAGTACAATTATCCTAATTTTAGCTCCTTTTTTTGGACTAAGTGGTGAAAGGAAAGTCAAAATTTACTTTGCCAAGGAAGTGAAGCAGAAGCACGGCTCAGCAGAACCTGTCACTCAAGGGAGAGGATTTCATCCTCCCCACTGGCACTGGAACTGGTGAAGGATAATTGGGGACTGCAGAGCCAGTGAGGATTGGCAATGCACCACTACTCACAGCCCTGATGGGTGCCCAAAATGCTGTGGAGTGGGAATACAGGCAGGACACACCAGGGGGAGCATTTTAGGAACTCAGGGCTGACTTCTGAGCCTGCTTGAAGGCTGAGGAGCTTCTGCAATGAAACTGGAGTGAGTCAGGAAGCAAGAAAGGACACAAAAATTGTAAGATTAGGGTGTGAAGGGTACCTGTGTGGAGCCAGGAGAGCAGTAAGAACATTTATTCCCAAGTGAAGTGAAGCTGTGTAGAGCAGTAAGAACACAGTTATTGCCAAGGGAAATCCAGCAGTGCAGAACAGTAGGAACACAGTTATTCCAGGAGGGAAATCCAGCAGTGCAGAACAGCAAGAACAGAGTTATTCCTGAAATGAAATCCAGCAGTGTAGAACAGTAAGAACACAGTTATTCCCAAGGGAAATCCAGCAGTGCAGAACAGCAAGAACAGAGTTATTCCTGAAGGGAAATCCAGCAGTGTAGAACAGTAAGAACACAGTTATTCCTGAAGGGAAATCCAGCAGTGCAGAACAGTAAGAACATAGTTATTCCCAAGGGAAATCCAGCAGTGCAGAACAGCAAGAACAGAGTTATTCCTGAAGGGAAATCCAGCAGTGTAGAACAGTAAGAACACAGTTATTCCCGAAGGGAAATCCAGCAGTGTAGAACAGTAAGAACACAGTTATTCCCAAGGGAAATCCAGCAGTGTAGAACAGTAAGAACACAGTTATTCCCAAGGGAAATCCAGCAGTGTAGAACAGTAAGAGCACAGTTACTGCCAAGGGAAGTGAAGCAGGGAGCCAAGGAGAGCCAGAGAAACCTGCAGGGCACAGTCCCTCAGTGCTGGAGCCAGACAGGGACAGCACAGGGATTCACCAGCATTTTTTCCCATAAGTGGCACCAAATAAAGCAAAGCAACAAGTTGATGTCACATTATGACACCAAAAGAACGGGAGAAGAAACAAGAATCTACAAATGGCTTTAAACTGAGACTGAAAACCCAGGCTGGAGTTTATGTGCTGCTCCTGGGCCCATGGATGGGATGGATCCTGGGTGAGGCTGCTTAGAGCAATTAGTGGCTGTTAATGACCTGGACAATGTGAGATTAAGGCCACTGAAAGCCACCTGCAGGGATTAATTACAGGATGAGCCTTGCACTTCCTTACTCTCTATTAGTATTCTGAGAATAGGTAAATCAGCCTGAGCAGCTCAGCAATTTCAGGATGGGGAGCTGCATGAACAACTTAATTTGGAGTTAGATAGGATGGGGTTTCAATAAAAAAGATTCATTTGTGCTTGATTGGAATGAGCTTTTAAATTGTATCTAATTTTACAGAAACCAAAAATAAAATAGGTTCTTTTAATAGTAACTTCATTTTTTTTATTCATAAACTCCAGTTAGGGAAAAATTGATATAAATACTTTTTGATGAAGAATTTCCAGTTGACTGCATTGCTGAATAGGGTACACTTAAATTGAGTGCAGTAAAACCTTTTCTTCAAAGGCTTATACTTTTGGCAAAAAGTATAATAAGCAGAAGCATGTTTGACCAGCCGAGCTTTTATAGAGGTTTTTGGTGCAGATTATATAAAGGCTCATAAAATATGGATACAGTGACTGGTTTTTCCTCCCCTTTTTGGGAAACTCAATATGCCTTTCTGATGCCTGATTAAACCAGATGTGGTGCTTTTCCTGTTTATTGGGTTTGCTGTACTAGGCTGAAGCATCAAACTAAGCTCAGAGTGTGCTTTGAGGTAAAAGGTTTAATTTACACCTTGCACGAACACACTGCCTGCAAAGAGGAGCACTTGACATTTATCTGTGTCATCATTAAAGTAGAGACAATGCATTAAGAACAGCTGATAGACAGTAAAATTTG
Organism: Muscicapa striata striata; assembly: GCA_030060385.1. Classification (NCBI taxonomy): domain Eukaryota; kingdom Metazoa; phylum Chordata; class Aves; order Passeriformes; family Muscicapidae; genus Muscicapa; species Muscicapa striata. The sequence goes on along the minus strand of JAREIS010000476.1, from coordinate 93,994 downwards.
CTGTCTCATTGCTTTTCCTCGACACTGACTGTGAGTTTGGCTTCTTTCTCTACTCATGAAATCTTAGGGCATAAAAAAGTTACAATTCCTTATTATCTATAACTACCAAGCTGATTTTGTGCTGCTATTAGGACTTTTTTGTACTGGATTAAGGGATGACAGTGGCCATTTAATTCGGGGTTAGTGATGTATTGGTCAGTCATGCAGCAGTTCTTTTTAGTGTGAGAGGAGTAACTGGAGGTGCTTTTGAATAAGTAGGGGCTTAAAAACATGGCCTGGAGAACAGAGAAAGAATGGTTGCATACAGATTTCTATGGCATCTTCTGTGCCTTTTCCTTCCTTGATTGCCAAGGAATTCTCAGGGCACTTTTACTACAGAGCAAGGGAGGCTTTTGCACCTGAAAGTGCAAAGACAAGTGTGGCCTTTTGCCTGTGAGAAAGAAGATGTGTGCTAATGTCTCTATTAATAGTTTGATGGATGTTAAGGGCTTTGAAATGGGTCTGAATGTCTCTCCTGACTTTGGGCAGCAGGTTCCTGACTGGCCAGGACAGCTTGGCTCCTGAGACAGACAAGGGTCTGCAAGAGACCGAGTTATTTCTAAAAGTAGCTCAGAGTTAGAATTTGCTACAGTTCAATTGCACTAATTACATCTAACTATAATTTCAGTGTATTTTCATCACTCAGTTTCAATGGAAAATGACAACAGAATGAGGAATATAATGGTGGCAGAATGAGGAATACTCATCATTTATCATCAAGGTCTGTGTTGTCGCAATTCCTGATTGGTTTCTTTTTCTCTAAGGGAATAGTTAATGTGTGATATTCTGATTTTTAATGATGACTAATACAGAGTTGAGGGTAAAGCTGTTATTTGTTTGAATTTATTATGAATATATAAAATAAATAAAGTATTTTATTTGCACTGTATCATTAGAATTTGTGCCTAAGCCTTTTAAATCTGATTAGTTGTTCCATGAGAGTAGAATTAGATGTTTGCAGCAGAAATGCTAAGAGATCGATTTGATATCTCTATTTAAGAGAGAATCAGTTGATCCAGTCTCCCAGAACTCACATTAGTTCTGTGGATGGTGAACCCTTTTCATTATTTGAGTTTCCCTCTGCTCATTCTGAATGCTTTTTCCTTCTAGAATCTGAGAATTATGTAAACATTTTGATTGTTTTTTAAATCAATTTTTAAGAAAAAAGCCAAAAATAGCCAATCACAATCAGTTATTGGAAAATACACAGTTAAAACTATGATGGAATACTGCTAAGGTACTGAGAACTAGTGTAGCTTTGGACTTTTTAATGCAGATAATGAAATTAAATTGCAATAAATCTCACTGAAATTTGTTTTAAAAGACCATTGAATAACTCAGGTAGAAGTTGAATAGGTTTTAGTTTTGTTTCTAAAATGCCTGCTCTCCCCTGGAAAGCTGGCAGAGACAAAGAACCATACAGGTACAGCTTGTGTGTCTTGCCAGGAATGGAAGTCCCTGCCTTCCCCTGCAGAGCAAGGCTTGGCCAAAGTTTCAGGGATGTTTGTTTCACATTCTGAGGGAATCCCTGCTGGGCACTTGGATGTGGGGAAGCCACACCCTCATTTCACAGATTGGCCAAGGTGTTCTTTCCACTGCAAACTGAATTTGGGCAAAGTTTAGGAGGTCACTTGGGTTATTGTGAGAGAACTCCCTGAGCAGAGGAGTGCAGGTGTCTGAAAATGCTTTAGTTGGCCACAAGGAGAGAGGCACAACTGAGTGTCCTGGTGTCACAGTGCAGCCTGTAAAGCACTGTAAATCCTACGCCCAATTATGTGTCAAATCTAATTCCTGGCACTGTTGGCTTATTCTGAAGGACCTTGTGAAATTGTGTCCCCTTTTGTCCCAACACCACAAGCCCAGATTGCACTCACTGGATACTTCTGCATATTCCCAACTCCTCAGAACAGAGGTTATACATGTGGCTCAAATGCATTTTATAACAGGGGATTCATCATTTTCCCTCTGACAATTAATTCCAAAATTCATGTACTGTTGCTGTCTGATTAGGAACAGCAAATAATACAGCAACACACACACAACCTCTTCAAAGCAGCAAGAAGAGGCCATTTATTGAAAAGCCATTGCACTTATATAGGGTAGTTTGTGCAATACAGAACAGGAAAGGCTCATTGGTCCAAGAAGGCAACACCTCTTTGAAAACATGCTTTCTGCAAAATATCACACAGCACACACACTGCTCTGTGATCAACAACAGGTGTTAATCTGTGTTATTTATTCTCCCTTCTCTTGTTTGTCTCTGAGAAAAATCCCCAGCCTGGGAAAGATCTGAGCTGGAGCTGAGAAAGCCAACAGTCTGGGGAAAATCTGAGTTGGATTTTTCCTCAAGCCTTCAGCAGTGTACACAATGTATGGTTACCATGCTAATTCTCTGGATTAGAACAAAACCCAGGCTTGGAAGTTGAGATATCATTTACACCTTTATTTTTTTCTAGATATGCTTCCTTATATTAATGTTTAGAATACCCCAAAACCCCACGCTCTATGAATGTTACTGTGCAGTTGATTAATTCAGCTTTATCATGTTGTCCAGGAGTTCCCTGGCCTACTTAAAAACGTTCACTTGGAAAGTGCCCTTGAATCCAGCAGACAGCATGTGATGTATGAGACAGAGAGCAGTCAAGCAAACTTTCTGAGCAAAACTGGAGAGGATTTATGGCTCCAACTTCCTCCTGCAGGAGTGCATGATTGGTGGATCTGGTGGATTATTTGTGTGGCAGTGAAACCTGGCAGTCTCAGGAGGTTCTGCATTCAGTCAGCTCTTTCACTGGGAACATCGGGAAGGTGAGCTGAGAGCTGAGGATCCTCCAGTTCTCTCAATAAATGAATGGCCAAGTTGGCATTTTGGGTGCCTAGCTTGTTAGAGGGGGTCTGTATTGACTGGGGAAAATACAAATCAAAAGTGTAAGGCCTGCAAACTGTCCCAGTGGAAGTTGCTCAGGAAATTTGGAGGAAAACAAATAATGTGGAAGAAATAGAGTAGCTAGAAAAATGTGATTTAAAATACATTGCTTGTTTGTTTATTTGGGCTATAAGTAGGGAAATTGGCAAAGTTCATATGTTTTGCCCATAGCTTGATATAATACAGCGAGTCTTCAACTGTAAAATGAAAATCCAGGTTCAGTTTTATATGCCAGCTCCTCTCAAATTGGATATTTGTATTCCAGTTTCTAGTTCAAGCCTATTTCTAATGTTTTGCTAATAAAACACAGACATTCTGGTGGTTAAAGTGTTTATGCATCAGGTCACATTTTGGTTAATTCCTACCTAAAATTATATTTTCCTTTATCCATTTCCCCCTCCAGATTTAATTAGAGGATCTTAATACTAAACCATTCTGGGCTGCTGAAACATTTGATTAATTTTGTGTGGTTGCAGTTCTGTAATGAAACCCTGGAAGCAGTGGGGAAGCTTTCCACAGCTGCATGAACACAGCTGTGAATTATGGCTGTGCTAACACTCCAAGGAAACAAGTGCAGCATCCAGTCTCAGTGGAAGGTTTCCATCTGATTGGTTTTCCAGTCACAGCTTCTTCCCCTTGTGCTGCAAGGCTGGGATTCCTGTGAAGGTGTTGGGCTCTGTCTTGGAGGAGGACAAATATTTACAGTGTCCAGACAGCTTTCTAGTCAGCCATAAAGATGGGTGGCCATGGCATGGGACTTTGGGAGAGGATTTCAGTGAAGAAGAAAATAGAATGAATCTGACTAACCCAGAGGGGAGTAAATGGTGAAATTTGCAGACAAATAGACAGCTTTGGAAAACATCATATTAAATTATGGGGAAGGTTTGTCTTGAAAAAACCCCAAGACACCATCTAGTTTATACTTTTTCACAAGGCAAGATAACTTCTACCAAGCTTTTCCTGATAAATGTTCCTATAATGTGTTCTCCAAAAGCCTTCAGTGCTAAAGCAATGTATCACAGCTCTCCACTGTCCTCACCACACGAGTTCTCTTAGTGCCTTGCCCAAATCTCTCCTGCTGAATGCTGAGCCCATTACTTTTTCTTTTGCCCACAGAGGATAAACAATTTTTAACTCCTTCTCTTCCCCTCTGTATTGTGTACATACAGATTTAGACTCAGAACCATGAGTTTTTAAGGAGCACACAGTCCCATTTCAGTCCTTTCCTCAGGGATTTCAATAGAATTCTGATTCTGTGGCATCATGTTGGGTCTTGGGTCATTGTTCTTGCTCTCCTACAGGCAGTCTGTGGTGGATGTGAACCTCCAGTGCAGTGCTCAGATGATCCATTCCAACAGAACCACTGCCAGGCTGGACACAGGAATGACTTCTGCATTGTAGTGTCACTTTATATTAGTTTGGTATGGAGCAGTGATCTGATAATGCTGATTTCAATTTGTGATCCACAAACTCTGGTGTCCTTAACTGGAAAATTGCTGCTTCTTGCATTTTTCCTCCATCATGTTTTGTGGGGATTTTTCTTGTATCTTTGTTGTTGTTGTTTTGTTTTGTTGTTTGTATTTTTGTTTTTTGGGGGGTGTTGTGTGTTTTTTGGTTTTTGGGGTTTTTTGTTGTGTTTTTTTGTTTGTTTGTTTTGTTTTGTTTTGGTTGTTTTGTTTTATTTTGTTTTGTTGTTTTTGGAGGGGATTAGTCCTCACTGCAGTGCTTTGCATTTATCCTTACTGATTTGCACCTGTATATTTCAGACCTTTAATTTCTCAAGATCATTTTCAGAGCACTAATAGCTTTTTCTGTTATTACATTCAATTAACAGCATTTAAATTTTCTTCCTGAATTTTGTTTTTCTTGGTTATTTACATGGAAAAACAGAAGCAGTCTGCTAAAAATATACATGCATGCACTTGCACATGCTGTTTCATTTAAAATACTGCCTTGTGTCTGGCAATATTTAGTATGAATGGGAGTGTTCAGGAAAATATGTAGGAGCAGATGGAAAACCAGTTTGGAAGACTGAGGGGAAGAGTGAGCCAGTAGAGGCTTTGGGTCTGATGATCTCCCATGGGGAGCAGCCTGGAGGAAGGGTTGAGGTGGCTCTGAAAGCCAGAGGAGCTCACTCAGACCTCTCCTGCTCTTTGGCAGGTGCCACAAAGGGAAGAGAATGATCAGAAACAGCAGTTTCCTTGCTCTTGGCACACTGGAAGGATTAGCATTTAAATATATCCATATATATCCAATATAATATATATATATTATATATTTATATAATTTATTTATATATATATATATATATATATATAAAATATATATTTTTTATATATATATATATATATATATTAAAATATTATATGTATATTAAAATATATCCACCTTTGTTACTGAGCTACTGCTCTGGAACTTCCTTGCAAGGTGTTGGAGATGCCCTGGGAGGAGTGAGGGGTCTCTCCCTCTCCAGGAGCACTTTGTGCTGCCTTTCACTGGCTCAGCTGTTGATATTTGTGAGGCAGAGGAAACAGCAGGGATTGTTCCTGAAGGACAATTCCCAGAGAATCCTCCCCAGTGTCATACTGGGGGTAGCACTGGGAGGGAGCTCCTGCTCTGCTCTCATGTTATGCCTGGCATTTGGCAATTCTTGTTCCAAAATAGGAATGTCAAATAAAGTTGGATTCCAAACCTCTTCAGCTCCCCTGAGCAAGGCAGTATTTACAAGGACAGAAATAGATTTAGCATCGTATCAGCAGCCCTTTAATGCATGTTTTAAATACTAGGCACTCCTCTGGGGGAAGGAGTAGGGAGAGTTGTAGCTGTGTATAAATAAAATGCCCAAGCTGTAAATACAGAGGAGATCAGAGGTGGAAAATCAGAACTTTTGGAGAACTTGTGGCTGGACCTTAAAAATTTCTCGACAGTGGGATTTTAAAAAGCTGATTTTTTTTCATTCTCCTTTTAATTTCAACAGTTTTAAGATGGAATATTTAATTGAGACCAGGTTGCCAGTGGTACAGTTATGCTCTTTAATTATCTGCTGTTGCTTCTAGATGACCTTGGAATTTATTGATGTGGAATTACCAGCCCCTGGTGTTTCCATCTTTTACATTTTTGCAGCACCTGGAAATTTTTTCTCCTCTAGAAAGATCCACCTGGCATCTCCTCCATGAGCACAAATCAATTAAATGGTCTTTCCCAGATTGCAAAATTTTACAGATTGAAATCCAGCAGTTGTCTCTTTTACTGCAGGCTGTGGAGGAAGCTTTGTAAAATGTGATAGAGTAGGAAAAAACCCTTTTGGGAGTCAGGCCAGGCTGCATGAGAAACTGAGAGCTGGAAAATCATCATGAGAATGAGGAGAACTGAGGAAAGGACCCTGGATATGGAGTGTGGGAGTTTATGGACAAGAGTGGTGGAAGAACTGACCAGCTTTAGAAATCACAAAAAAAGTACTTCAGAAAATATTTTAGATATTTTAAAAATTCTTCATTTCTGTTTGAAACTAAATTGAAGCTTGAAAGTGTTTTCTAATATGTGGTGCAAGGGAAAAGCTCCAAAACATTGAAGATGAGGCTGCCATTCCTGTTTTAAGCAGTCTGGAGGGTTCCCATTGTCTGTCTGAAGGAGAACCAGGGCCAGACCCTGGGCCACAGGGAGTGTCTTCAGTCAGAGATTATGGATTTCTTTTTCCTTGGGAGCTTTCTCATTGCCCATAAGTCTAAGGTGAAGTTGGTCATTTGGGGATCACAGCACAGCTTCTAATTCTGCAGGTTTGAATTGAATGTGAACCTCAGAAGCCTGTTCTGATAAAATTCTCTGCTCTGATGAAAATTTAGTAAGAATCTGTTTCAACAAAATAATATTTCTTTACATAGTCCCTAGCCATTTTTATTCATCTACTACTGAAACAGAACTTTTATCCTTTGTGCTATCAAAAATCTTTGTCCTCTAATCCAAAGTTTTTATGCAAAGATCTCCCAGATGCGAGCAAAGAACACCAAAACTCATCAAAAGAGAGATGCCAGACTTCCTTGGAATGCATCAAATATCTGTGACTAGGGAATTTGTGTAAAATAACTTTAACAACTGTAATCTTTTCAGAAATGAGGCGTTACAAAATTCAGAAGCAACAGGGTGATGCCCTTTTTCACGGATTTGTAAGGAACTTGGTGGAACAAATACAAGAAGTGTTACGGAATCTATTTTCTTCTTTCAATAACTGTAAGCCCCAAATTTCCATGTGGGCTCCCTCCTTCAGAGCAGTTGGTCCTGCTCTGTTTTGACAGGAATTGTTAATGCAGGTGGCAGGTTCTGGAAGGAGATGCCACCCAAGAGAATTTCCAAGGCTGGGGACTGACAGGGGTTCTGACAAGCAGGTGCTAGAAGAGGAGGGAAGAGAAACTTCTCAAGTGACAAATACTAAAATGGGTGAAACAAATGCTTTCAGAGTGGGGTTGGATGGGAGTGTTCTTGTGTGGAACAAGCAGGTGACAGAAATATACACACAGTTATATATATAAATAAATATATATATATATACACTCACATACATCTTTGGGTAGTGCTGGGAACAGAGCCGTGCAGGATTCTGACAATTCCAGCACAAAGTGTGCCTGGGGGCAGTAACCACAGCCCAGCTGCTCCTTCCCTGAAGGGGAATTTGCTAACTGGCAGCAGCAGAGCTGAAGCTTTGCATCCTTTGGTTCTTCTGCTCTCAGATCTCCCTGGCCCTGGGGACTGTGTGCACTTGGTTTGGTTTTCCTCAAAATCCTCTTCTCCCTGACAGTTTCCTGTAAGTTCCTGGTGGCATCCAGCAGGGATTGTTGTTTGGATGAGCTGATGGTGCTTCACCTGCCAGGGAGCTTGGAATAATTCCTGCCTGGTAACTTCTGTGTGCTCCCACAGCAATCAGCACTTTTTAACAGAGTCAGCTAATAAACCTGTACAATTCCCTGGAGAACATTTTAGGGCTGCTTCATCCAGGCCTTTGGAAGGTTAAAAACTCCAGTTAGAGCTTGCAGTACGGGGAACAGCAACTGTCTAAATCTAGAAATCTGGTTTTAGCATACGGAAATAATTAAAAGTAACATTTAAAGCATCTTTTCTAAAGCAGAGATTGTGTACTGAAAGCACTCTCTAATACTGATAGGGACAGCTGGCACAATCCAGCTAAAGCCTACCCTTCCTTTATTCCCAAGAATAAGAGATGAATTGTCCTTATTTAGACAAATGTTCCTGAGTTGTCTGTTCATTTTATATAGAAACTTATTTTGTCATTTAGATTAGGTTTTCCTTGGGCCTTTGCTAATTTTTCTGAAGTTAGCATGTGTAGCTGTGACTTCTGACGAAACCAGATCTTCTCAAAAATTACATTTATATTGTTGTTTAATGCTTGCATTATTAGGGCTTACATGGACCAGAAAGCTGACTTATGAGCTCCATTAAAAAAAAAAAAAAGGAGGGGTTGAAGGGTGTTTTTTCACTTGGGTTTTCTTTTTTTTTTTTTTTGTGGTTTGGTTCGGTTTTGGGTTGTTGGGTTTTTGGTGTTTTATGTTTGTTTGGTTTTTTTTTTGTTTTGTGTTTGTTTGTTTAGGGTGTTGATTGTTTATTTTGTTGTTTTTTTTTTTTTCTGGGATTACTGGTTCTAGTCCAATTTGAATTCTGACTTTGGAAATAAAACTGAGCTCCTGTAATATTTCTGGTGCTACAGAATAATAAAAGCACAGTTCACTATCAGGCAGCAGACTGGCAATAGAGGGGTCTGGCAGTGTGGCCTTTTTATGTGACATCAGGTGACATCAGGTTTACTTTTGGCTACTTGGGCAGAAGCTTCCAGTTGCACTCTCATTGAAGGGCAGCCCAGTGTTTGTGTGGGTGCAGAGCACACAGCCCTGAACAAAACCTGGCTGTGCCCAGAGCAGCTTTGCTGTAGAGCCATAAAACACAGGAGAAAGCTGAGCCATTTAAACCCCAAATATCTGGCACCTCCAGTCTCACTGCTGCTCCTCCACAGCCATGCTGGCTTTCAGCTTCCTCTTTTTATTCAGCTATTAAATTGGGAGTTTTTATTACTCCCAATTTAGCACTTCTAATAAAAAGTCACGGTTAGAAGCCTCTGTGGGTACTGAAACTTGCAGCTGTGATTTCTCTTGATGAAAATAAAGACAACCCCTGCTTTTAAAGCTTGCCTCTGTCAGGGGAGTGGCTCCAAATCAGAGGGAGCTGGGTGGGATGGCAGCTGAGGAGGAATTATAGCAGCAGGAAAGGGTGAGGAGAAAGGAGAGAAGGTGGCAGTAGAAGAGAAATATTAATTAGGTGTTCACAGTGCAGCTGCAGTATGAAAATACCTCAAAGTCTAGAAATAGTCCAAAGCCCCTTGCTGCTTTAATACAGGACTTATTTAAACATGACATCAGTGTTCAGTAACAGCCTGGAACCTCACTGGAGAGGATGATTTTACCATTCATGGAAAGTTCTGTAGTGTGCAGAGGTCTTGAGGAGTGTCCATCCCAGAAAAACTGTGGCAGCAGGGTGAGGGAGCACATCACTACAAATCCTTCAAAGTGGGTGTTTGAGACTCTGCTTGCAAAGGGCAACTTCACACCTTGACCTGGGAATTCTAAGCAACAATAAAAGAGATTTTACTATAAAGGAAATTATTTTCTATCTAGTTTCTTATACTGACGTCATTATCTTTTACTGAAAAAGAAGGGAAAAAAATAATTTCGAAGTGCAAGATTATATTTTTAAACTGTGTTTCTGCTGGAAATAAATCTTTTCATTAAGAAAAAAATGCTGAGATGAAAGCTCTGATATATAATGATTTAAAGTTTTCTATCTTAAGGCAAAGTTTTTTATGGTCCCTTATGTGGGAGGAAGATAGACTATTTTCAATTACTGAGGTTAAATTCAAAGTTGCCTGACTGGACTGCAGGAGTCAGCTCTGGGATAAGAGGAATTTTGAAGGCATGAACGGTATCTCCTGCAGGGCCTTGGAAATCTCCAGGAATGCTGCTCTTCTCTGCTACCTCTGCTTTTCCCTCTGCTGAGGAAATGAGGACACTTCCCAGAGGGATGCTGTATGGCTCCTAACTGAGTTTGTGTTTTGTTCCACAGCAGACCCCAGAACTGCAGAGCTCTGAAATAAAAAGGATAAGAGCATAAAACTGTCCCTTCTTTCTTTGGCTGTTTGATGACCAGAGCTGGAGCAGTTGAACAGCTGCTCAGATGTCTCATTGTTTACAAAGCCCTGCTGAAGGCTTGAGGGGGAAATATTCTTTCATTGAAGACAACTCTGATTGATTTCTGCTGGAGCTGTGTTACAGGCTTACAATCTGATGGTGCACTCAGTTATGTCAGAAAACAGGTCACCCCATGCAGACCCCTCTTCAGAAACATTCCTCAGGTTGCACCTCAGCAACGTGACTGGGTTAAATTTAGCTCCACTGATTTTGCTGAATTTCCTTGAATATAACTGTGCTGGAATTGGATGATAAAATGTGGGGATTTCTGGGTCTGAGTTCCCTTTGGTGATGTCTGTCCCCCTCAGCTCTCCCATCTCCTCATCATATTCTGGGAGCAAGGCAGTGCTTTTTAACCTACTGAAAGTGTCCCTGAAGCCAAAGCCAGGATGTTTGGGTGACAGGATGCCCCTTAGGACAGCAGGTTTTAAGGGTTGGCAATTCCCAATTTTTGGCAGTACTGCACATCTGGGGCAGCTCAGGAATCACTCCTCTGCTCTTGGAAGCCACTGCTCCTGCCACACCTGGCTGTGGAAGAAATGGTGCCCACAGGGCTGTCCCAGTTCCACCCTGGGACTAAGGCACCCCTTCCTGTCCATGCTGTGTGTGGGGCATTCCTCAGCCCTGGTAGGGTTTGTGTCCCTCTCTGTGAGCCTCCATCCATTCTGGGCATTCCTCAGCCCTGGCAGGGTTTGTGTCCCTCCCTGTGAGCCTCCATCCATTCTGGGTATTCCTCAGCCCTGGCAGGGTTTGTGTCCCTCCCTGTGAGCCTCCATCCATTCTGGGCATTCCTCAGCCCTGGCAGGCACATCCCTGTGAGCCTCCATCCATTCTGGGCATTCCTCAGCCCAGGGTAGGGTTTGTGTCCCTCCTGTGAGCCTCCATCCATTCTGGGCATTCCTCAGCCCTGGCAGGGTTTGTGTCCCTCTCTGTGAGGGTAACTCCAGAGTAGCTCCTGCTCAGGAAGGAGGCACATCAGCCAAAATAAGTTGTTATCCTCCACTGCCATCCCATCAGCTGTCCTGATGTCACCTCACTCACCCCAGAGCTTCAGCAGGCAGAACAAGATGTGTGACCATATCTCAGGACTCAGAAGTGTGACCACAGCTCAGGACTGCAGTGTCACCCTGGCTCAGGGCTCAGCAGTGTCACTGTGGCTCAGGACTCAGCATTGTCAGTGTGGCTCAGGGCTCAGCAGTGTCACCCTGGCTCAGGACTCAGCAGTGTCACTGTGGCTCAGGACTCAGCAGTGTCACCCTGGCTCAGGGCTCAGCAGTGTCACCCTGGCTCAGGACTCAGCATTGTCACCGTGGCTCAGGGCTCAGCAGTGTGACCACAGCTCAGGACTCAGCAGTGTCACTGTGGCTCAGGGCTCAGCAGTGTCACCACAGCTCAGGACTCAGCAGTGTCACCCTGGCTCAGGACTCAGCAGTGTCACTGTGGCTCAGGGCTCAGCAGTGTCACTGCAGCTCAGGACTCAGCAGTGTCACTGTGGCTCAGGGCTCAGCAGTGTCACTGCAGCTCAGGACTCAGCAGTGTCACTGTGGCTCAGGGCTCAGCAGTGTCACTGTGGCTCAGGACTCAGCAGTGTCACCAGAGCTCAGGACTCAGCAGTGCCACTGTGGCTCAGGGCTCAGCAGTGTCACTGCAGCTCAGGACTCAGCAGTGTCACTGTGGCTCAGGACTGCAGTGTCACTGCCTGGGTTAACAGCAGTGGCTCAGCATCTGGATAGTGGGGATGAGACAGTGGCCACGGGGACACCACTGCAGAAGTGAACAAATATTTGGATAGGACCCAGTAAAAAGTGAAACACAGTAATTCTGATGCAAGGAGAAGGGAGGAATCTGCCTTTCTGCTTCCACTAATCAACCTGACTGACTGTATTTCTCCAGGGCTGGAATTGGGGCAGGGGACACACACAACTGGCTCTCATGAATAATTAATAGATATATATTTTAAATGTTTCATCAACTCGATGAATTAAGGAGACCTGCAATGAACAGATGAAGTATTAGACTCTGTGGAGTGAAGACAAGCATTTAAATTAAGAAAACAGCATGATAAGATTGTGCATGCTGTGTCAAAGAACCCTTGATCTAGACATTTAATGGATGGAAGGGAAGACAAGAAGGAATATATAAAAGATGCTATTAGTGCCCTGGGGTTGTCTGAGGAAAAAGGACTTTTCAGTGTGAGAAATTAATTTGAAAATGTTGACTTTTTGTCCAGATATTTTATGAGGAACCCTATGGCAAAGTACAGAAAGAATAGGAAACATAAAAATAAAAATAGGGAAGGAAGATACAATATTTTAGAGGCTCTTTTCCCAGATTTTTTTTCACATTCTTGTACAGTGGAGCAGTCTGCCTTTTGTAAAGGAGATCAAAGCTGTAAGAGAAACGAAATCTATTGAAAAGCGTCTGGGCCTGGTGATAAAAGGAGGAAGTGTCTGCAATGGGATGACAAGTAGATAGTTGTTCCTCCTGTCAGATCTAACATGAAATTGGAGAAACAAAACACAACCTGCACCAACCCAGCTCTCTTCCCACGGAGAGTGGGAGGACACACACACAGATATTGTTAAACTCTGGGGAACAAAAAAGCTCCTGTGCTACAACTGAAAAGAAATGGCAGAAATTTTCAGCATGTGCTCTGCTTAAGAGCCAACATGATCAAGTTTTTGATTGAAAACTAATTGAAATTCAATCAGAAAATGGTGGAAGGCAAAAGCTTTTTCATTTTTGTCTGTCTTGAAACATAAGGTTTGGATTCACTTTTCAATCATTTTATGTGGTGGAGACCAGAACTTGATGAGAAAGGTGGAGAAAACGTCCAGCCCCTGCAGTGGCCCAGATGCTTTCCACATATTCCATATTTCCTATTCTAAATCACGTGTTTCCTATTGCATATTTCCTATTGCATATTGCATATCCCATATTTCCTATTCCATATTCCATATTTGCTATTCCATATTCCATGTACCATGTTCCATATTCCATATTCCATATTTCCTAGTCTGTATTTCCACATTTCATATTTCTTGTTCCACATTCCATATTTCATATTTCATATTCCATATTACATATTTCCTGTTCCACATTCCACATTTCATATTCCATATTTCCATATTTATTTCCATATTTCCATATTTCCATATTTCCATATTTCCATATTCTTATATTCTATATTCCATATGTCCCATTCCGTATTCCCTATTCCATATTTCCATAGTCCACATTTCCATATTCACATATTCTGTATTTCCCATTCCATATTCCCATATTCCCTATTCCATATTTCATTTTTCCCACTCCCCACTCCCAATTCCCCATTCCCCATTCCCCATTTCCTATACCCTATTCCATATTTCCCATTTACCACTCCCCATTCCCCATTCCCCACTCCCCATTCCCCATTCCCTGTTCCCCATTCCCCATTCCCATTCCCATTCCCCACTCCCCACTCCCCATTCCCATTCCCCACTCCCCATTCCCCATTCCCTATTCCATATTTCATTTCTCACTCCCCACTCCCCATTCCCCATTCCCCACTCCCCATTCCCCATTCCCCATTCCCCACTCCCCATTCCCCATTCCCCACCCATTCCCATTCCCCATTCCCCATTCCCCATTCCCCATTCCCCACTCCCCATTCCCCATTCCCCACTCCCCATTCCCCATTCCCCATTCCCATTCCCCATTCCCCACTCCCCATTCCCCATTCCCATTCCCCATTCCCCATTCCCCATTCCCTATTCCCTATTCCCTATTCCCTATTCCCTATTCCCTATTCCATATTTCATTTCCCACTCCCCACTCCCCACTCCCCATTCCCCATTCCCCCCTCCCCATTCCCCCCCACTCCCCATTCCCCATTCCCCATTCCCCATATTCTCCATTCCCCATTCCCCACTCCCCACTCCCCACTCCCCATTCCCCATTCCCCATTCCCATTCCCCATTCCCATTCCCCGTGTTTCTGTCCCTGTGTGAGGCACTGCAGGGCTGTGCTCAGGGTCCTGAGTGCCAGGATCTCACAGCTCCATTTCCACCCAGCTCTTCCTTTTAGAACCAGCAGCAGGGTATATGAGGGAGATGAGAAATCACTTGCTATGTGGATGGTCCTGTTTAAACCTAAACCTCACCTGCTGGTTTGTGCCCTGATCACTTGCTGTTAAGCTGGTGTGGAATTTCTTATGTTACTTGTACTGCAAATATGATAAAATTATTTAGTTCCTTTAGATCCAAATAATTGGTTTAAACATGCCTGAAGTTTTCTAATGCATCGCTTAAATAATTGGTACACTTGATGAACATACAAAATTGTGTTTTTAAACATCTCATACACCTCAACAGTAATTTTTTATTCTTTCTTTGCTGTCTTTTACACTGCTTTCTGTGTGAGGGGGGGTGGTCAGGTGGAGCAGAATCAGCACTAGAAAGGTGGTTTCTCTACGTGACCCCTCTCTGAGCACAGGATGAAATATCAGAGGGTATATCAGGGACCCCTGGTGGCTCCAATGCTTGTGCCAGAGCTCTCTGAATGTATTCTGCTCTGGATGAATTCACTTTCCTTCTGTTGCTCGCTTTTCTTTGTTTGCTCTCTACAAACTTCTTATAAGCAATGGGATGCTCACTGCAGAAAATTTCCAGAAAGTCATCTTTTCACCTCATAACTATTAAATCTTGGAAGTATCTCGTGCTCCTTGCTTGTCCAAGTGAATTTCTGAGACAGTGATCTGCCTCTGGGAACAAGGTAATATTTATCTGCGGACCTTTGGAACAAAGACAGAACACTAACTTGTGACTTTCAGATACTCCCTTAGAGATTCTTACTCAAATATTTACCTTTTTGAGGCAGAAGTAAAGGAGATTTTGGAGATGTTGAAGCATCAATTTTACTTCTCTTGTTCTCCAGGCTGGTGTCTCTGTTCCCTTCCCCTGGTCTCTAATCTCCCTTTTGACCCCTTGGATACAACAGCACAGTCGGACTTTGAGAATTGACAGGCTGCTGTTATTACTTAGTTGCTCTTTCAAATAGAAAAATTTTTAAATAGAAAAATTTGAGAGACATTTTCTTATACATCCACGGGGTCTTCCTTTCTTCCTTCCTTGTTTTTTTTTTTTTTTTTTTTAGAAGGAAGATATTTCATAACAGCGTAAATACTGAGAGTAGGATATTACAAACCCACTACAGCTGGATTAAGCAACTGAGCACTTGGCTGGAATGCCTGGGAAATTAAGAAACAAATGGCCTATGTAAGAAAATAGAAAAATCTTTTCCTGTCCTAGAAAAAGTTCCCCTAATCCTAAATTGCAATACTCTTATCTCCGTCACTGCCTTAACTAATTTATGTTACGTAATTGCACCATTTTGCTGACCATTTAAAAACTCAGGAGAAATTCCTCAGCTCCATCCCTGTTTTGTTGCACACTCACTCTTCTTTATTACCTCTGCTCCAGTGTAATCTCTGGATAACACCTTTTGGCTTCAGATGCATTTTTCCCTTCTATCTTTTATATTTTTCTCGTTGTTTTGGTTTATGCTCTGCTTTGTTCTCTGGATAATGAAAGAGATGAGCTGTTCCTAAGAAGCTGTTTTGGGAACACCTTTGCTGTTCTGGCCTGACAAACAGGATGCTGTTCATGACAGCTCCTTGCCCTGGTTTGAAGGACAGGTGTCTGCCAATAAAGGCAGAAGCTCCTCTTTGAAATAGGGAATGTAAGTCCTCTCCCTCCCGAGTATTATAATTTTTTAATCAGGAAGTCTAAAGCAGAGATAAAGGGGTAAGAATAACAGCTCTTTTCTAATATATCTAACCAGACAAACAGAAACAGCAGCAGCTATGAAAATTACCAACTCCCTGGAAGCCAGCCCCCACCTACCCCTTTGTCAAGAGTCCTGAAAAGAGCATGGGTGTAACCTGGCAGGTTCCCTTAGCATAAAAATGGGAAAAATTCTTTAAACTGGGACAGTAAGACAACAAACCCCAATCCTCAACATTCCTGTTCCTCACAGGGGCTGGCACAAACTGGGGGGCACGAGCTGAGATATCTGTGTCTAACAAAACAGATCAAAACCCCCAAAATGGGATAGGATGGAATAATAAACCATCCCCTAGAGAGTCCTGCAAGTTAAAAGTAGCCTTCAGACGTGGCTGGAAAGACACAGTTTGCTCAACTGGCAATGGAAAGCCAACACTCTTTTCTGTTGGTTTTGGGGTTTTTCTTTTGCACCTGCTTGTATGGGTTTTTTACTGGGTTTTTGCTGCAATATTTCTGTTTTGTTTAATTTTATGGTTTTAATTTGTTTGTTTGTTTGTTTGTTTCTTAAGTAGCAATATGGCCTGTTCTTGTAAGGAGCTTTGCCACTAAATTGTCCCAGCAGCCTCTTACTTTTCCAAATTTTCTCCAGTACATTTGGAGTTTTCTCCTTTGCTTCCACTCCCTCATTCTCACCTTACTTCCCCCAATTCCAAGATGATAAAATGGATGATAACTAAAAGTCCTCCTCAGAATGAGAAAAAAAAGTCAGAAAATTGAAATGTATAGTAATAACTCTGATCTGGACTCTGTCTCTCTTAGGGAGTTTGAATTAGTTTGATGTAATTTATTAACACAAACCAGATAACTGCAGAACCATTGCAGTTAGGATCTAAATCAGGAGCTGAAGTTACTGATCACACAACCAGGTCCTTTAGTCTCCAGGTGAGAGGGGAGTGGCTGAGGCTTGGAAGGAAAGGCAAAGTGCTCAGCAGTCACATTTGACCAGGTAAGTGATGAGAAGCTGAAACATTTATGTTAAAGAAGGTCTTTAATTCATAATCACAGGTGCCACATGAAATCCATTGCATTTCTTCCCACGTATTTTATAGAATTGGAAAAACAAAGCGGATGCTACAAACTAACCCATCACTGTTTTTGTGAACACAAAGCACTCTTCACTCTTGGTTCACTTTCCTCTCTAATCCTGACTGAGGTTTCCTGTGAAATCCCCATTTCCACCAGGAGATATCAGGTTCTTGTAAATGATGACAGTAACTACTGTAAAACCATCAGTTCTAACATCACTCTGACAGAGTTGCTTCTTTGCAAGCAGTGGAATTTATATGATTGATTTTGACCTTTTCTCCCTTCTGAAAACCTGTGCTCTTGACATGCTGAGGTCTTTGTAGCATTGTTTAATACAGGTTTAGGTATCATTAAAAGGGTATGAAATAGGACTCCCATGAAAGGGAGACATTCACACCTCAGAATGTCACTGTCTTGCACGTGCTTGTTTAAATTCTCACATGTGAGAGGATATGAGGTCTTTGAGATCAATAATGGCACGAAGAAAAAGAAAAAAAAGAAATATATTTATTAAAAAAAATACCAGCGTTTCTCAAGAAAAGCCTTGAGGATTTTCCATCGAGTTATCAGACAACAGTCTTACAAAACCAACAAATCTTTCAAAAAGTCACGGTGAATCAATAGGGATCTTTTTAACACCATTGTGTCCATGTGAATTTTGTCTCAAAACAGCTGCTATTGTTTAAGGTTGGACCCCACAAGAATACATTTTCCTGGGTTTCTATTCTTTCCTGAATCATCTCTTACAGCAAACCAGCTCCTGGGCTATAGATGTTCCCTGTCTGAGCTTGTCTGCCGAGCTGAGCCCATTCCTGTGTTTCCTCTCATGCTCTCCCCAGGCACCCCGAGTTTTCCAGGGATCTGAAATCATCTCCTCAGGGGCAAATGTCCCTCCCACAGAAGGCTGCACTCAGGGCTTTGGGACGAGGCTCTGGAGAGGTTTTGCAGCTGGAATTCTACATGCAGAGGCAGGCAGAGCTCCTGCCGGATTGGGGATCACTCCAGCACCTTTCAGTGGCATCTCTCCATGCTCAGAATGTTTAGCAGCTTAAAAATCATTGTTACAAATAAAAGAAAGCTGCTCTTGAAACAGTACATAGGCTTTGACCCCTTCTTTGACTGCAGTTATTTTAGCTTTCATTCAATTCTACTGGAACTCCCACTTCAATCTTTGACTTTTGATTTAATAGACCCCTGTCAAAGCCAGCATAAAACTGATTTAAAATAACCATAGAAACAGACAAAGTGTATTGTCTTTATCTTTCAGAATGATGTTTTGTTTCTCTTAGATCTTTGTAAAAATTCAGTAGCAGGACTTGAAACGCTGCATTTTAATACAAGAAAATCGAATATACAGGAGGAAAAAGCCAAACCCAAATTGCTGTGTGCTGAAGGTATGTTTTATGCATTACAGTTTAGCTAAGACCCATTGAAGGAGGAACTTCAGCAGCTTGCCAGGGCTCTCTCCATCAGCTGTGGCTGCTGGTGGGGCCTCCTGTAAATATTCTGCTGGTTTACAGCTGGCAACTGTTGGACTTGGCATCACTCATGTAAAACATTTAGATTAAAAAAAAAATATTTCTCTTCTCTGACTTCAGAGGTAATCATGGCAATAAATAGCAAGAACAACCAAATTAGTGGTGAGGACTTGTTCATAAATGCTTTTTCTCACTCATTTCATTCATAAAGCTGCACCAGCCAGGTGCTTGGAAACCAAGCAGGTTTCACTTTTTAACAGCAAATCTACTAAAATCTACTGCAGTGGGTCTGTCTTCATGGCACAGCTCTATTTACATTTACCCCAAAGGAAAGGGGTTGTCCTTGGCACATTGAGCAGATGGTTTGGGTTCTCCAGTTCTACTGAGAACTGTATTTGTAAGTAATGCAATATTTATAATACAATTTCATGCTATTTCTAATTTTTTAATGAACTGTTTTATAAAGAAGCTTTTGAAAGTGAGGAGGGACCTTTCTGGATCCCATCTATGGAATGTTTTACAACTTGAGACTAAAGAAGATATTTTTACATCCATTTATAAGCCATATTTTTACCATATTTTATGGTTTAGACTCCTGAGCTCTCCTTCCAAATGTTTCACAGATTATGTACTTGTTATATTATATTGTGCCTGTGCTATAGAAGTAACAGCATTAATGGTTTCTCTTTAGAGGTTAGCTCACTTAAAAGATACTTTGGGGAACATGGCACCTGTGGTTGATGAAGTGGGATGGAAAATTTTATCTTAATCACTGTTTGAAATTTATTGGCATTAATTCTGAAGCATTTTTATCTGCATTAGCAGTTTAGCATTGTGCTTAATGTGTTCTCCAAATCCACCACGTTCAGTGGCCAAAGGATTGGAACTTGCCCCTTCAGGCCAGTGAGTGAAGCCCATGCCATGAGCCAGCTCCTGGGTGAGCACTCAGGTTTGAGCCCCAAGGTTTGGCTGGAGGACACTGGTGCCAAAAGTGTGCCCTGGACTTCTCATCACACCAGCTGTGCCTTCTGTTCAGCTCTGCTGTGCCACTGTGGATCCAGAAATTGGCACCTCTGTCCAGGCCTGCCTCTCAACCTGTGTCTTAAACAACACCTTGTTCATACTGGCACCTTAAGGAGCTACTCCAAGAAGCAAAAGTCCTTCAGTTCCAACAGTGAGGAATGCAGTTTGATTTTTCTTGTTAAATTTTTTTTTCCCATGTCATCCTCCAGGCTGTTGGCTCTCAGCCTAGGAGTTCTGTAATTTTTATGGGAGATCTAGGTGCCCAATGGCTATAACTAAGTGTTTGTCTAGCTTTGAAAAGACAGGTGTCTGCTAAGAAAGGCAGGAGCCTCTGTTTGAAATTGAGAATGTAAAGACCCTCCCTCCAAATTATTATAATTTTGAAATTAAGAGGCTCCCAAGCAAAGACATGGGAAATAAGAATAACAGTTCTTTTTCTAGGAAATCTAAAATAGAAATACAGTCTTAGAACAAACCTAAAACACTGACAGAGACTGAATACAACCTGACACCCCATCAGTCAGTCAGGGTGTTGGTAGCAGTCTGACTAAATGGTGGCTACAGTCCTCCTGGAGTGACAGATGTGGTTCAGTTGAAGCAGTGGTCTTGTAGAAGTGTGCAGTTTTCCTCCAAAGGTCCAGTATTCCTTTCTAATCCAGTGGAAAAAGGCTGCTCTGATGTTCCAAATCTCAGTTTTTCTCTCAGGTAGGAGAGGCTTGGTTCCTCCCCCTGGCTGGAGCATCTCCCAATGGGATGATGGAATTTTATCAGTCATACAGTGGGACTCAATGGGCCAGCAGCAGATGGTATCTTCCTGGAGGGAGGATGGGTTGTGGAAAAGATAAAGGTGATTGCCCCAGCTGGTTTAAAGCTGGCCCATTAGCAGATAATGTGTGCCAGGAGATAAGGAATCACTGCCCACCCGGTTTAACAGATGGTGACAGAATGCACATTTCTGGCCACATCCTGTATTACAACCCAAGACAGTGTTATCTCCTTGTCTTGAAAATAAAAGCTCAGCAGCAGTCTGGCTTGAACTATGGCAGTAATTTGAGGGACAGGAAGCCAAAATTATATTTATGTGTGAAACAGAGCTGCCTCAGTTCTCCAAGAGTAGATTTTAGTGGTGAGTGGTTGCCCAAAGAAATCCATGGCTGAGAAGGGGCAGACTCCCAGCACATATCAATTACCCCAGCCTTGTTCACTTGAGTGGAGCTGCCAGTTTACTGCAGGATTTGCTGCAGGAATCTGGCACAGAAATAGGGAATATCAGCAAGGACATCAATCACTTGTTGCACAGCAGTTTGCTTGGCACGTGGCCACTTGCTACAAATTGCCCTCAAAAGCCTTACATCTTCATGGAGCACAGAACTATTCCGTATCTGAAACTTCCTACACTTTGGGGGCCTGATAGAACTCCCTTTGTGGGCAAGAGTCTAGCTGGCAATGCTTCAAGATACATATACATGCACATAAAACCAGGTGTCAAATGCCAAACAAGGTGAAATTGGGTTCTAGTGTGAAACATGTGAAGTTTTCAGCAGCTTTCTCTGCAGCCACAGAAAAGACAAGAAACCATGTGGGGCTGGAAGCTGCTTCAGGAAAGACACAGAGAGAGAGAGAGAGGAGTTTCTCCTGTCTCTAGATTTCTGCTCTATCAGTAATGCTCATCAGATGTCATATCATAAAGGGGTTTCACATTGAACATAAGGCTCTGGTTAATATTTCAAAACTTTCAATTTCATATCCTCTTTACCTGTATAAGTCTCCTTACCTGCAACCTATTTGTGCTTTTGACTTCAAAAAGTTGCCAGATTGGAAATTTCAGACTGAGTCTCTCATTAGCCGTGGATGCCATGAACTCAGAAGAAGATAATGAGCAAAGCAAACGCCAGTTCTGGGTCTTCTTTTCTCTGACAAAGTTCAGGTCTGGCTGTCAGTTTGCAGTTTGGTTAATTATCCTTGCTCTTTGGACAATTTCTTCTTACATTTATTAATACTATTGTGCTTCAGAGTATCACACCTTCCCTGGCAGCATCTCTTCCATTTTGCATTCTTTACATGAGGACACACATTTCTAGTTTCCCTTTCTCATCAGACATCAGCAGGAGTTTCCATTCAGCTCCATCAGAACAGACACTTAGGAAGGTCTGATCTCAATCCCTTTTTTTTTCGGAGCTTGTCACAGCTGGTCATACAGTGAGAGTCAGATTTCAAGGATGAAAAAAGGGAAATATCCAGTTTTTGTGTTTAGCCACTGTGGAAACCCCAACACTCCAACCACATGATGTTCAAAATTTTTGTATGGGTTTTCAGTATTTTAAAATATTTGAAAACACTGTTTGATTAGCTTGTTCTATTAGAAAAACTAACAAAATCAGAAGAAAAACAAATGCTGTTTGCTTTCTTTTTTTTTTTAATAAAGAAACCAAGTTTCTCTATTTAGTCTTTGACAAAACTGATATAAACAAGCAAACCAGGGTTTTTTGAGCTTTAACAGCAACTTGAGGGGAAGTAAGGTTTCCAGAGCAGGAATCTGACATAATCATAGAAATAAATGTCAGAGTTGTGACACAAAGTGACTCTTACAACAAACTGAAAAACTCATTAAGACTCAGGTAACTCCACTGAATCCAGACCTCTTCTTTGTTCCTTTTGGAATCCAGAAATGTGAGGAAGTTTTGGAGGACACATTTCTGTTCTGCTTCATCCCACCCCAAAGCAGTGACCTTGGTCCCCACTGTTTCCTCACCCTTCCACACCCAGCCCTCACTTTGCACCCGCTGCTGCCCGACCTTCCCGGGTGTTTCTGTGCTTCCCCTCCTCCAGAAAATGCTCTCAGGTCCCAAAATGCTGATTTCCTTCACTTCTCAGTCCAGAGTGACTGTTGTCCAAAGTGTTGTCCATTTTGTGCCATGAAATGCAGCTACAGGAGACGTCCCTGAGAGCAAGAGCACATCAGATCTGAAGAAAGGACAGAAGGGAATTTAGGAACATGGGAATTAGCTGAAAATAGCCATGGCCATATGGATTTCATTGGGTGTGTGTGATATGCTGGTGCCATCTCTTTTTTGGTAGCAATCACATGCTCTCTGTTTTCAAGCCTTATAATTCTTGTTTTGCATTTAGCATCCCAAAGCCATTCTGGAGAAACAAACTCTGACCATCTTTACTGCACAAATTGGTAAACTGGGTATAAACATTTTATAAGCAACATGTTCAGTTTTTTTTTTTTTTTTTTTTCTGGTGGGATTTGGTTTTTTTTGCTTTGTTTTTTTAAAGGAACACATTATTTCACAGCTGATAGCTTACTGGGTCACAAGTTAATAGCATCTCTGCCTGGCACTGAATTGGAGTTATTACTGACTCTCATCATGAGTTAGGCCACTGTGGGTTTTTTCATTTCTAGCAGTTGTTGTTATAAATGCTGTGTCATGGTTGTGAGTATTTCTCTGATCTTATAACATAAAGTTTATTTGATGCATCCTGAATCTGTCTGTTTTCTGATGGAATTTCAGCCAGAAGTAACTTGAAATAGCAATGAGCATCATATTTAAAGAATGGAGTGTTTAGGATGATAGCTATATTTTTCAACTGACTCTGTGTTTGAATTTTCTGGATTCATAGGAAAAAAATGGAAAATGTCGTCCTCCATGTTTGTAATAACATTTCAAAAGAAGCTTCAGGGATATAACCTGAGTGATCCATTGCTGCCTTGAGCTAAAGCAGCAAGAAGGGGAACTTCAAGAAGCTCACTGAGACTTCAGCTGTGACTTTCTTGGGTGCTGTCATGAGAGGGGAGATAACATAATCCATGTATCTGCAAGTCCAGGGGAAAAGTATCTTGTGTAAAGCTCCCATTTCCAGCAAGCATTCAAGGTGTGGGATAGATGCTCACAGAACATGGCAGGAGAGGTGTTGGAAGGTTTATTAGCATCCTTGTAAAGCCAGGATAGCTGTTCACAGACCCAGTCCTGTTTTTTGCAGATGCCATTACCACTGGCTTTAGCTCCCTGCCAGCAGCATCCTTGGTGCTACAGGCTGCTGCTTCTGCATCTCTCAGAGCTGTCTCTGGTTTGCTTTGTGGCATGTTCTGTAAATCATACTTTGGCAGGAGACACTGGAAGATGCTTTCTTTAGAGGTAATAACCCCTGGCATTGATAGGGCACATCAGGGAATCACACAGAGCTTTGCTGAGCATCATAACAACCGTCTGGAGCAAGCAACTATCATCACTTCCATTTTTTCAAATATGAATGTTGACCTTTTACTGTACCTTATGCCATGTTCTGCTTAGCCTTCAATTCTGATCTTAAACTTGTGACTGAGTGGAATCCTCGTGTGTTTCACAAGGTAAAACCCTCATGTGATGCTTCTGCTCCCTGCTGCTCCTCAGGGAGTCACAAGCAGTGTGAGATGGCCTTGGCTGCCTGGAGTTGCCTCTGAGGGATCTTTCCTGAATGAGGCTTGAGGCAGAATGCCTTCTCTTCTCTGCTGCTCCCTGGGAAGCTGTCAGACATCTCTGTTTAGCTCCATATCATTGTCCCCATCTGTGTGGAGGTGAGTCCTGCAGCCCAGAGTGCCCAGTGGAGGTTGGTGAAGCAGCTGAAGCAGGGTCTTCACAGCTGGATAAACCTGGATGTGTTTGTACTGGGGCTGGATAAACCTGGATGTGTTTGTACTGGAGGCTGGATGAACATGGATGTGTTTGTACTGAGGCTGGATGAACATGGATGAGTTGGTACCAAGGCTGGATGAACCTGGAGGCTGGATGAACCTGGATGAGTTGGTACCAAGGCTGGATAAACCTGGATGAGTTGGTACCAAGGCTGGATGAACCTGGATGAGTTGGTACTGAGGCTCATGAGACACACAGAGCTGGTGCACCTCTCTGTGCTTCCAGGGAGAAATGCTGGATTTGGGGTTTTGAGGGCACAGAAACCTGTAACACTCAGCTTCACTTTTGTATCTCCAGGTACCAGAGAATTGGAAAACAGGAACCCTAAGGGTCTGGAGTCTTTGTACTCCTGGTTCAGTGATGCCAGGTGGGTAAATAAGATGAAGACCCATGCAGTTTTGTGTCAGATCAGGAAGCTGGACAAATGGAAGTGGGGAAGGATTTAGACAGCTGACCCTGACCCAAGATCACAATCAGAGGTTTCTTTACAGGGAAATAAGTGGGGGAAAAGCCCACAAGAACCCACCACAAAACCCAACATCTGGTCTTTTTTTCTGAGCCTTATCTAGAGATGATGTGGATACATGACAAATATCTTTTCTCATAAAGGGCAATTAATGATGTCATGAACAAGGAAAATCAGCTGTGGTCCATCACTGGCCCAGGACTCAATAACTGTTGAGTCATATCTGGGAGGGATAACAACTGTGGACTTAAAGGCCTGGACTTCAAGAAGAGATGGGGATACACTTGAGGATGGACTGCTAGAGAACATCAAAGATTAAATGACCAAAACTACTCAAGAGACAAAAAAGCCAAAGTAAGAATCTGTCCTTTTTCACTCAATTGCCTTGTAAAAGCATGCATTAGTTGAACTGGCTAGAAAAACTAAAGTGTCTGGATTAAATTTTGCCAGAGTCTGGGTTGCCATGAAATGGCACAATGCTTTGTTAATGGAACAATGCAATGTTAACTTTACTGGAGCCTCAGAGATTTGCAGCAGGTTAGAATTTGACTTCTTGCCAAGTTATTACTTTGCAAATCTCCCACTGACATATGTCAGGTTAAGGACAACTGTATTCTTTACCTATAGACATTGTAGACTCAAGACTGAAGAGCATAACCTTGGCTTTAAATGGTGACATGAACATTATATTAAATTGCTTCAGAATTTCCTTTATTGAGCTGAAATGTTCCATATTTTATTATTTCTAAAGGAAAATATGAGAAACTGTAGGTATCACAGAGAAGCAATTACCTTTGAACTCAATGTCCTTTTTGCTCAGCTTCATCTCCTTTTTTCCTGCTCACTCTATTTCACAACATTATGCCCCAACTAGTTTAACATCAAGTGTTTGTGGAAGAAAAATAAAGTGTGCATATAGTCATTAAGGCTGAAACATGTGCTTTTAGTACTAAAGAGAAGAGATGTTGCCATAATTTGATAGTTATTCAAAAGAAATAGAAAGGCTTCTAACACAGAGAATGGTCTAGGCTGTTGAAAAAAGATCTAAGGGTAATTTTTGTTTCACTACTAAAAAGAGTTCATGATAATGAGGCTGACATTTGCCAGTTGTTCTTCTCTATTTTTTACTCAGAAGGAATCCTAACTAGCCTTGTGGTTGTAGTTATGGATAAGGTCATTTCTGCTTCATTCTTTTTTTGCTCCTTTGCTTCACGGTGGATATCAAAAGGAGTTTGGTTTGTTTTAACAGTTGCTACTCATTGCTTCCAAAAGTGACTGACTTGTTGTAACATGAGGGTTACATTCCATTTCAAATGGGTAGTGTGTGTTTTTGTGAGCATGGGGCAGGAGGGTGAGCAACTAAATCTCACTGTGTGGGGCGAGGTATGTTTGTACACAGGGTGAATCCCACACTCTGTGTGTGAGTAATGGAGTACAACTGGCTGCATTTCCTCACAGGGAAGGGCACTCTAAAGCTGGCAGTGTGTTCTGTATTCTCATCCTGGTGCTTGCAGGGCAGGTCTGGTGTGCACAGGCAGCACCAGGTTTGGAGATGGGCCCTTGGTCTGTGATATAAGAGGAACATGGGCACAGGAGATTGCAGGGAAAGCAGAGCATTGTCCTGCTTTGGGCCCAAAACATTTCTGATTCCACTTTCTGGAATGGAGCTGAGGCTACTGGCAGTTCCCCCTATCTTTCCAATGGCTGGCAAATTCAAGCAGATGTGTACTTTTTATTTGCTGGCTGATGTTTCAGAATGGACATTAAAGACTGAAGTCCAAGTGGTATTCTCAGCTAAAAACATTCCCCTTGTTCCATCACTTTCCAAACAGTCACCACCACTAAACAACAGAGATTTGGTAATTGGTTGTGCGTGAATAAATTATGATCAGGTATGTTTAATTATGAATGGGGATGTGGATGTAAGAGAGCAGAAGACATCTAAAGGAAATACGATATACACAAGGGATAGGAAATAAAAGAAACATTCCTTAGTGCTAAAAGCCATAAACTGTCAGGCATTTCAGTGATTTGTCACCTCTGCATTAACCACTGACTCAAGCTATTAATGATAAAAGCAGATAATTACGGCGCCATCCTCTAACAAAGAAGCTGTTATAGCTGGGTAAATAACAGGCCCTATAAAATTGTCTTAAATTTGTGTTTGTACAGCACACAGCATTCAGTAAGCCTTTGCTAGCTCTGGAGATGTTTGGGAAAGGGAATTTTTTCTTTTGTGTGTTTTCTGTTGTAATATCAGGGGAAGAAACAAAAGGTAAAAAAAGCCCCCAGATTGTGTGACAGGTTTTAAAGTGGTTGCTGCAGAAGAATAAAGCCAAAATGGCCTTCTCAAAGCCAGAGGCGAGTCTGTGGGATTGCCACAGAGCTTGCAATAGCTGAGCAGCATTTTCTTCCAGTGAAGTGAAGTATGGCAGTACATTTTTATAGTCACACTGATATTCTCTGCACTTCATTCCTTATTCTTTTCCTGCCTGCGTGACACAGAAGTGGGGAGTGTGCAGTCAGAGCATCCTGCTGGAGCTGACCTGGTGGCCACAGCCACATGAGGCAGGGGTATCAGTGACAGCAAACACCAGCCCAGTGTGGGCTAACAGAGCTCTCCTTGCCACAGAAGCTGTGCAATTAGAGATACCTGAACGCTCCTGCCAGGAGAAGTGGTGAGTGCAGCTGTGGCTCTGCTGGGCCAGCACAGTGAGTGTTGTGTGGGACAAAGAAAACATCACAGCAGGGCAGGCTGAGGCAAAGCCCTGGGAATGTCTCACTGCTGGCTCAGGAGGCACAGCCTCTGCTGCTGGTGGCACTGAGCAGTGGAGGTGACAATCCCCACGCTCACCCAGCCTCCCAGACAACAAGGGACAAGGCTCCCTCTTGCAGGAAAGACATTTCCCATAATAAATACTGACAGGAAAAAGATAATGAGAATAGACCGGTTTTCTGATTCTAATTAGTGCTTCACACTGAGAATATTGGGAGCATAAAACATCTTGCAGAATAAAAAATTATCAGGACAACAGCAGTCATCAGTTCAAGTAATAAAAAGGCACTTAGGTATTAAAAAAAGAATCTAGAAATAGACTTATTTAATGGGGCTTTTTTTCCTA
The DNA here is from genome assembly GCA_030060385.1 of Muscicapa striata striata. NCBI lineage: Eukaryota > Metazoa > Chordata > Aves > Passeriformes > Muscicapidae > Muscicapa > Muscicapa striata. The sequence continues at coordinate 66,166 of JAREIS010000476.1, read as the reverse complement.
GAGAAAGTTTAGCATTTCCTGCTCTGCTGATGTTTATGTGAGATAAATATAAAGTATTATCAGTTAAACAGCATTAGTTGCCACTGAAAGCCTCTATCTCCTTCAGCTGAATCTGCTTACCATGAGCAAAGTAACTGAGGGTTGCACTTGCTTAGATTCCAATTCAGTTTAGGGCAAGGGTATAAATGAAGTTGCTCTTGGCCTTTATTAGTGTTGAAAATATTGATCAAACTGCTTATCTGTCAAAAATGAAAGGCTTGTGAGTGTTCTTTGAAGATAGAGCATTGGTAAGGATCTGAGGGGATGATTCTAATAAGTTGTTACCAAGGGACCTTTTGTATTTTTTTATATGGAGACCAGTGTTTGCTAGAGAAGGCTTTACAAAAACAAAAAAATAAACAAACAAAAAAAGTATATATTTTTAAAAATGTTACATTTTTTGTGTATACACACATATCTATGTACCAGTCTCTCTGTGTTAGTTGGCAGAGCCCATTCAAGGTATAAATTGTGTCCAAAGGGTGACAGGGGCAGCTCTGGGAGCTCAGTGCCTGTCCTGGCACACTTTGCTGCCCAGCTGCAGGACCTGCCTCTGTGACCATTCCTTCTGACAAGCACTGCTCATGGCTCTCTTCAAAAATCACACCCAAATGTTTTTATTGGAACAGCTCCTTCCAGCTTCTCCCCCATGGCTGAATTTCTGATCTCTGGCCTCCTTTGCTCCTTATGCTGTTGCTTCTTGCCACAGTTTTCTTGTCTTCCTCTCTCCCTCCTGCTGATCCCACTGTGACTGTGTAACTGCTTTTTGGCTGGGCTGATTGCATTTCTTTTTTTTTTTTTTTTTTTTTTGTTCTTGTTGGCCTTTATTGCAATAAGCACAACACTGATAGATTCTTTGTTGACTTATGTGGGATGAGATATGACAATACATTATTTCACTGAAAATTTTCCTCAAAGGATTATCCCTCCAGTGTGAAATGATTGTTTCCTCTGTTTCAGATTAGCCATGCTAGCAAGGAAATATTTCATGCTTCATTACTACCATTAATCTTCCAAGGTGCCCCTCTGAATGAAAATCCATTGTTTTCTTTAACAGAGAGGGACACCAGTACAAGTTATCCTGTGTAATTACACTTCTAACAGATGTATCTGTCAGGTTGCTCAGTGTTTGGTAACACAACATCACTGAATATTACATTGCAATGTAAAACACACTCTCAACTAGGTATGCAGACCTGCAGTTTTTCTCTTAACTCTAAGAAAATGTGATGGTACTTCATCTGCTGGAGTGCACAGGGAAGCTGCTTACCTTGCAACACTGAGGGAGACTCACCTTTGGTGCTGTGGCAAGAACACCCAAGGTAATGGAATGAGACTGGAGAGCAGGAGAGGGAGGTGAAGTTCAGAACTCTTTGGACCTGGGAGCAAAAATGCCTTTTTCTGTGGAGACAGGATCACCTAGTCTTCCCTCTGGCTTTGCTTTCTAGCTGTGAGTGATGGTGACCTGCAGTCAGAGGCTGCAGTTTTACCTGAGCCACTCAGACCTGATGTTCTTCCTGAACCTGCCCCTTCAGGACTCAGTGCCTCTGGAAGGCAGCACTTCAAGGAATAATAATTTGCAGATGCTGCTCGCTCATTTCTTGAGGTACTCAGGTAGTTCTGTGAAAGCTTTGCATGAATTAATGTGTAGGATGTGCCAAACCCACTGTGCTGCTAGCTGTGATTTATAATTCCATTCCTTGGAACACTCAGGTGTAGGAGGGCACTGCAAGGCAGAGGAGCCCTGGAGGCAATAAGCCAGTGTGTTTGATTAGCTGTGTGTGCTGTCCTGTGAGGATTGCACAGTCTTGTCAGCCCTGCTGCATCTCCCAGCCTTTTGTGTTATTTATTGCCCATAAAGCAAATCAAAGCACTGCTTTGCCACTGACACAGAAGGGAGGGCTTGGAACTAAGTGCTTTGCCTCTTACAGCTTTCCTTGTGATACATTTTGAGATTTCCAAATGCTTATACAGGAATTGTCACTTTCACTGAGACTTTACAGTGCTTAGCAACTTTCAAGCTGATCTGAGGATTGCTAAACAATAATTATATCATTCCTTTCTCTTCTGTTCTCTTTCTGTTCCTTTTGCTCCCACATTGTACCCATCATGCTCCTACAGTTTCCAAGTCAAATATTAATGTGCTCACACATACTGGAATTAAGTTTGCCTGTACTTAATTTAGTTTCATTATGTGTTTCAGCTTAGCCAACATGCCATTAGCAGGCACTGAGGTCTCCCTGCACCACAACTGCCTCAGCCTTTGCTCCCAGCCAGCTCAGGATTCTCCTCCTTTTTCCTCCTGTGAGGGGAGACAGCAGATTGGGGAGCACAGAATGGATTCATTGTCTCATGTTCCAGGTACTGACCCTGGCAGTATCTGGAAAAAGGAGGCAAAAATCTTTGAAATGCTGTGATAAAGCTTTCTCAAAATGCACAAAGCTTAAGCTCCAGACTTTTCAGGAACTCCAAAACAGAGATGTAATTAAGACTTTTAAAAATCCAGCTATGAGAACATATTTTAAAGTGTCCTTAACGATAGGAATCCCTACTTTTATTTAGAGAGAAAGAGTTGTATTTCTAAGCAAAGTATTTGCAACCTATTGGGTTTTACTCCTTGGAACCAGAGGTTTACATATCCACAGTTTTATCACACTGCTTGAAATGGCTATGATTACAATAAAGCATGAAAAAATTAAACTTGAAGATTATTTTGACAAATTGGTTAGACTCCTGCTTCCTCTACTTGGCACTCTCAGGGCAATGGATTCTGGTGCACACAGAAAGATGAATTTTAAATTAGTGTGAATACTTGGGTTCATAAGGAACTGTGCATCAATTTTATCTCTCAGCTGGAAAGCAAAATGCAAGTTAGTAATTTTTGTCTCTGATACCAAAAAGATTTTAATCCCTTTCAAGTATTTTTCTTTTTCTGTATTTGGAAAGCAGATTACCCTTTCCAAATCTTTTGAGACAGGTTAGCATTAGTTACTGTAAAAAGGGAAAAAAAATCCCACTGATTATTTTTATTTTTCAATATATCCAACTCTTCTCTCCAGGAGTGGTCTCATAGCACAAAGCAAAATCTGGAGATGCTTAAGAGGCCTAAATGTAAATAATGATTTCTAATAATGACTACAGGATTTTCTTTATTGGAGTTTTAATGGGGAATCAATGAGGTTAGACTGGAGAATACAAATTAAGAAGGGAAATTCAGGAGATTTACTCCTTCACTCTGTAAGACACTGTTAGGGAAGATGAGGAACCTGCACTGTCCGTCAACAGCCCAGCACTGAGAAAAGGGAAGATCATCTGTGCCCAAGTCTCAAGATGTGGTCCCTTTTCCTTTTGGTTAACAGAATTCCAATCTCATCTTGGGGTTGAGGAGTTTCCACTGGGAATGTACAAAGGATATTTTTCTCTTGCAGTGCTGAGTAATTGCAATCATGAATTATTTTCTGCCTGGCTTTGTGAACTTGCTCATAACTTCGCCAGGGAGATGTGAGGTTTGGCTGTGCCTGAAAGCAGGGTAGTGCCACCCTCTGTCCTAATAAATTGTAAATAAATGGGAAAAGAGAAGCCATAAAGTGTTACTGCTGGAGTTACCAGTCCATGGCCCCCATAGGTAATTGGTGCCCACAGATTGTGGAGGAAGATTCTGTTCTTTTGCCATCTTCAAATCCAATGGAAGCTCAAAGATGCTCCTGAACTGACCACAGAAAGTAAAGTGTTAAGAATATAACACTTTGGAAAGGTTGAGGGAAAGACTAAGAAATAGAATTCTCATCTTTCTCACCCAAGAAAAAATATTCAGGTCTTCCAGTGACAATTGCAGAAAACATTGCCCGAGGCTGTAACACAAAGAGCAGAGTGGAAAGTCCCAGCACTGTTGCAAGACTGATGTGATCATTGTTGTTCCTGCTGGAGAACTTTCCTGGTGTATTTTACAGCAATAGTTAAAAAAAAATTTCCCTTTATTTATTTAAAATGACTGTTCTTTTGTGTAAAAAATAAGGTCTGTGAATTCAAGGAATTCAAATCTTCTGTTCAAGTCTAGACTTAGTCCTCACTGCATTAATTTAATTTTCCATTTTACTTCTGAGTAAAATGAGCTCCTTTGTTATGCAAAGGCTGCCACACTTTGCTCTTACACCAAAGTTCCAGGGCAGTATCACCTGTATGCTGTGCATTTGACAGGAATACAAATAAATTGGGAGAACTACAACTATGCCTTCTTCTCAAGGTAATTTCTAAGTAGATTAGTTAAGAAGTGGAGAATAGAAAGAAAGCCTTTAATGATTTCATGTAGCTTGGTTTAGGATATTCCTTTGCAATCACTTTAATTTTGTAACACTTTTATTTCAAATAAAGTTGACTCTGGATTATCATATTAATTAAAGCAGAGAGAATAAAAATGTTCTTGTGACATCCCTGCAGAATAAAAGTCTAATGTGACAAATTTAATGTGAAATTGAAATCTTTTGTCAAAGCCCTGAATGAAGTCACTCATTAATCATCAGTTCAACTCTTTTAGAATGGCAGATTTGGAGAGCCCAAACCAGCACAAACATTAAACTAGTTTTTATTTGGAAATCCTTCTATTATTTTTACATTGTTATGCAGAGACACTGTGGCATAACAAAATGTCCTATGTTGCGTGTTTACCTATATTTTTAACTAATTTCAGTCTTTCTTCTTTCTCCCATTCCTTTAATTTCCTGCTAGTTGTACTTGTGAGCCCATGACTGCCTCTCTGGGTGCTCAGGAGGGTTATCCATGGACAAGGCTGCAGCTCTCCCTTCCCATGGGCCCCTGGAGATTACCTAATGCAAATCTGGACCTTCAAAACCCTCACTGCAAATGACAAAAATCTCAGTTCTATCTGTTCACCGCTACTGCACTGTCTGACCTCAGTGACATCTCACTCACTGACATCTGTGCTGATGTCAATGGCAGCTCACAGGGGTGTGCTGCAAGAGATCCCTGTGCAGAGCAGGGAATGGGCTTAGCGGAGCAAAGAGGGTGTGCTGGGGACTCATGGAGCGCGGGGGGGATGGTGGCCCATCCCCCATGGAAGCCCTATGCCGCGCACATGGGCTTGAGACAAAGGGAGCAGTGTCTTCTCTGGGAGCCTCCCCTGAGGCTGCGAGGACCAATCGGAGACCTGGGTTGGTGATTGACAGCCCAGGAAACCAATTAGAACGCTGTTTTGCTTTTACGAATCACAGGGAAATAAGGTTAGTTTGGTCTTTCTGCTCTTCGGTCACGGAGGGGAGCAGATTTCGGACCCGGCCCCGGCCCCGGCATGGGGCGGGGAGGGCCCTGCCCCGGGAAGGCCCGGGGTGGACCTGGCCCAGCCCCGGCTATGGCCCCGGACCCGGCTCGGCTCGGCTCGGCTCGGCTCGGCTCGGCTCGGCTCGGCTCGGCTCGCTCGGCTTGGCCTGGCTCGGCCCGGCCTGGCCCGGCCCAGGCCCCGCGTGGCGGCAGAAAGAAGTCCAGCCAGCTCATCACCACGTGTGGCTGCGTTTTTTCCAGCATGGCTTCAGCCTGGCTCCTTGCCGTTTTGGATACAAGTTTAACTTTTAGTGCCTGAATGAGACTTTGGATTTCCTGAGCTCCCCAGAACGAAAAGCATGACGCAAGAGGAATTACAGAAGTCAGCAGAAGGAAGACCAGAGTCACAGAAGGAGAGATGGAAAAGTTCGCCACTGATAAGTAGCTTAAAACCTTTTTTTTGTGGGCTTTAGAGGATCGTGACTTTACTTAAAATTCCTTTAAACTGTAGAATATACTTGGGGAGGTTAAAGTGCCTGAGAAGAAGACCTTTTTTGCCTCGAGAAATGGAGCTCTCTGTCTTTGGGACTGGAATATTGGACAGAGATATTTGGTGAAGAGTGAAATAAAGGGACTTTTTGTGTTCTCAGCAGCCTGCCTTTAAAATGACACCCCATGTGTTTTCAGCAACCCATACACAGCTCTGGAAGGACTGTAAAAATGGGAGGAGGAATCATAATTTGTAGTTTCCAGGTGGATGCAAGTTATGAGGGTGAGACACCCTCTAAGCCTAAACAAAAATAAGGGACTTTTCTCTCTTGAGTGAACTGAAATGATTATTTGAGTGACTGACTGAAATGTTTTTGGTTTTTTTTTTTTTTCTGTATGTTGCTGGTATGAGGAAAGGGGGGGGGAGGAGGGAATAATCTGAAAATCTCGTTCTGAATTGTGTCGTTAATAAATTTCTTGTACCCTTTTAAGCTTTAAGCTTGCTTTATCTTTACTCCTAAATTCGATCCCCAAGAAAAATTAAATATATTAAAATTGGCAACCCCAGTCACACCGTGACAGAGGGCACCAAAGTCCTGCTGGGCGGTGCAGGTGCTCAAATGAGAAGAAATAATTGACTTTTAAAAAAGCATTTCAGTGTCATAATCTCTTTTTGGCTTTCTGTGTGCTGACATACATACCCATATTTTTACTTCTCATAATGGGATAGCATTTACATACATTTTTCATGTATTAGTTTTCTAATTTTTACTCTTCTGTGAGCTACCAATATTATGCACCTTTAAGTAATTGTGACATGTATAGTAATCATATAATTGGCCATGCTGAGAGACTGGGTCCAGTGGGGAACAGTAGATCATGGCCTTTTGAGAGCCCTGTGAGCAGAGCACAAGGCTGGGACCCCATTCCTGCCCCATTCCATGGGGAATTCCTGCTCCTGCCCTTCCAGGAGAGCAGAGTGTGACAGTGGCACTGTTCAGGGAAGCAGGAGCCAGGGCTGCTCCTGCTGCCAGCAGTGTCCTGCTGTAATGGTTTTGCAATCAAAACCAGTGAAAGACTCCAAGTCAGAAGTACAATTTAATAGGAAAAAAAGAGAAAAAATAAAATACATGCAATAGTACAAAAGAAAAACCACTGACAGAGTCAGAATACAACCTGACACCCCGCTGGTTAGGGTGGTGGTAGCAGCCCAGATGAAGTGGTTTTGTTGAAGCAGTGATCCTGTAGAAATCCTGGCAGTGATCCTGGTAGCTCTTGTCCTCTGGAATCCAGTGGGTAAGGGCAGCCTTGGTGTTCCAAATCTCAGTTTTTATCTAGGTAGGAAATGTTTTGCTCCTCCCCCTGGCTGGAGCATCTCCCAGTGGGATGATGGAATTTTATCAATCATGCACTGGGACTCAATGGCCATGGACAGGAGATATCTCCTGGAGGGAGGATGGGCTGTGGGAAAGATAAAGAACATTGCTCCACCTGGTTTTTAACAGCTGGCCCATTAGCAGAGGATATCTCCCACAGAGATAAGGATCACTGCCCCACCTGGTTTCAGCAGATGGTGATAGAATACACACTTTTGGGCACATCTTTACATTGTAACCTAGGACACCTGCCCTCCCTGGTGTCACCTAAAGTGACTTTTGCTTCCACCATGCAGGAAAGATTCTGCCCTGCACTGCTGGCAGGTCTGAAACTGCTGCTAGAAAATCTGGCAGAACTTGTCTTTTAAAAAACAAAACCGAAACCCCACCCAAGGAGAAGAGAGGAAAAGGATTGCTTATGGCCTGTCTTGTCCAGCTACCTAGGGTGGGTAGACAGTGGCAGGTTTAGACCATGATTTTCATCAGTGGCACCTCTCTAAAACATATGGATCTGACTGAAAACTCTGCTCCCTCAGTTTTTATTTACCAAGCTTTCCTATTCCCAGGTTATGCAGATAATGGCTTGTAATGACGACTAAGAAGTTAATCCTTTTCTTGATAAGTCTGAAAGATAAGAGCTGTGACTAACAAAATGGAGTAGCTCTATTTAATGTTGTTGTTTTTGTTTTTTTTAAAGAAAAAGCAATTATTGTGGAGAGAAACAGAAAAATCATAGATCAGAAATTTCTTCCTTTTCACTGATGTGAAATCACTTTCTCCTGATGCATTTCCTGAAATGTTGGGGATTTTTTTTTTTTTTTTAGGTATGTGACTTTTGAAAAGGCAGGAAAGACCAAATAACTAAATCACCCGAACATTTTCATGATTAGGAAGGATCTGCACAGAAATCATGTGCTTTATAGTGATTTGGTAGCTTTAAGGTCATACCAAATCCTTTGTAGTCACAAATCCGGCCTAAACTCCTGCTCTCAGCTTTCAGTCAGATGTTGCTTTTTTGAAATGCCTCACTTTAGAGGTGTTGGCTGTTGGCAAAGTCATCAGCTTGGTTGATAATCTATTCCACTAGGTGATTAATTATTCAACAAAATAAGATTCAATTTGTAGTGTCACCTTTTGGTGTGTTTATTTTTTCTCATTTTGTCATGTGAATTAAATGGCCACATAATTTAGAAATTCTATTCTATTTAAAGTATTCTACTTTACCTGACTCCTAAATTACTTAACATGTTTTGCCAAAATATCTAGGTTGAATTTCCTGCTTGATGTGTGCAAAGGATATTTTTCAGGTCTCTGGATATCCTTGTAGCTGTTTCACCATCCCTCTGCAGGTTTCCTATGGTTTTTCCTGGCATAAATATGAGCACTGGAACAGCAGAGTGCCAAGGCAGCATCACTGGAGTGTTCCAGAGAGGTGTCAGCCCTTCCTTTACACCTTTTGCTTGAAAGGACCTCTGTCCCTCAGGGATCTTGGGAGCTGTGTCAACCAAAGCATCAGGGAGGGAATTTTTTTCCTCCTCCTCACTTTGCTCAAGTCCACAGCATTTCTGTGTGATCCAAGAGCTGGTCACTGCTGGCAGTGGGACGAGTTCCAGGAGGGATCCATCTGCCCCCCTGCCGTGCTCAGAGAGTTTTGGGGATGGCTCCTGCCTGTCCTCCTGCTCCTCTCCCTTTTGAGAACAGTTCTTCAGTTCCATGATGACTTTGCAGTGCAGAAACCTCTCCTTCCTGAAAATCTCATGTGAGAAGGGACCAACACCCTTTTGAAGCAAGGCGAACTGTGAGATGTAATTAAATGTTTGACAAGATGCTTTGAAACCCTTCAGAAGGAGCTGCCTTTCTATAATTAATAAACAGTATGGTTCCTGTTCTCCTGCATCTTTAAAGATTCTGTGGAAACAGGTAGGAAGGGGCAAGAAATGGATGAGGATTTCCTTATAAAATTTTCTCATTTTTGAATGCATCACTAATTTTAGACAATTAGCTGCACCAAGTTCCTCATTAAAAGTGTATGAGCAGTGACTGCTGACACAGACTCTCTCCAGTCTGTCTGCCTTGTGCCTTGGCTGCAGTGTCATCACTGATTTTTCCAACTCTTTGCTGATTCTTTGTTGAATTTCTGGAATGACCATTTAGGTTCCTTCCTCCTTCAAACTCATGTTTGCTCTTGTTTTGATCTGGCTTTCTTATATTTTCTTTCTGACAAACACGACTTAAAATGTAGGCAATGTTTTTGATGTAAAGATTGGTCAGATGAGAAGAAATAATTGACTTTTTAAAATGCATTCCAATGTCATAATCTCTTTTTGACAGTCTGTGTGTTGACATACTTATCCATATTTTTGCTTCACATAATAGGGTAGCATTTACATATATTTTTCATATTATTCCTAATTCTTACTGTTCTGTGAGTTATCAGCTTTATGCACCTTTAAATAATTGTGTTGCTACATACACAGTAATTAGCTTTGTAAAACATCTACATTCATGGAATTGCAGAAGTTTTAAGGCAATGCTTACAATGCAAGCAGCTGTAGGAGGAACAAAGTACAAGCAGCAGACAAAAGTAAAACACGGGAAAGATCTTTGATAGCTGCAGTAAAAGTAGCCATTTTAATGGAATATAGCAGAAAAGAGCAGCTTGTAACAGAATCTTTTATTAGAGAAAAGCAAGCAGGTGAGCTGCTTAGCCCAAGCCTTTGCACCCCAAAGGAGCTGACCCACGAGCAGTGACAAACCCCAGCTCACTGCTGCAGTCCAGTGACACTCTGGCTCTTCTCTTAATTTCCAGAATGAGCCAAAAACAAACAAAAACCCACAACTAAAGTTAAACAAAGCCACAGAAAGTGCCATTGAAAAATAAGTTTTGGACTTAATTCTTCTGTATTTTGCACATGTGATTTATTTCAGACTGTGTTAGAGATGTGATTTCTTGGGCTCATTGAAGTCACTGCAAGTTTTGCTTGGAGCCTTTGGATATAATTTTTTAAGGCAAAACTCAGAGGAATCAGTGGTGGTTGATCCTATGGAGTCTATGGCCCTGAAATGAGCCTCCCCCCCCAGCTTTGTTATAACTCCAATAGTGCTGTAATAAATGACTTCTACAGTTTCAATATTTGTGTTACAACAGAGCTCTTAATTATTTTCAGAAAAGTGAGGAACAATCTAGGATGAAATATTATAGGTTTTATGCCAGCAATTGGAGAGCAAAATAAGGATTTTAACTGGTGGGAGGGTAGGATTACACCATTCATTTTTGTGTCCAGCTGTTCCTGTTGGTATAGGGTTCTATGGGACTTAAAGTCCAAAACAGAGTTATATTTTCTCATATGAGAAACAATTTAACAGCTTTTTTCCCAGAAATCTTAAGTAATCAATACTTTATTTTATGATACATGATTTATAATTTGAAAGCTGTAACTATTTGTGTAATATAACCAGTCTTCTCTTGATTCATGTGTGGTAGCCCTATGAGTTAATCAGGCTTCCTCTTCACATCTGAGCTGAAATACCCTCTATTCTGCAGTAGCTGGAACCTGGACTCAGTGGAACCAGCATCACTCCTGAACAGTATCTCCTGATAATTCTGAGATTAGTTTGGTAGCTCCTGCAGAAGTTCCCTTATTTTCACAGTTTCAGAGCTCTCATATCTGTTAATGATGGAGGATCTGACCCTCTCCTGCTACTTTTCCTTAAATATCACACCAGGAGATTTACATGGGAGGTGCTTGCAGACAATTCAGTAGCAATAGCACAACACAGTGAAAAAGCAACCTGTATTTGACAACCCTGCTAGCATTCAGCTTTAAATCACCTTGTTTATTTGCTAAACCTAATGTATTGTTATTCTCTTCAGGGTCAAATTTTGTAGTTCTTTCACATGTAAAGCTGTCTCTGATCTGGAAAGATGAATAACAGTTGCAATATATCTTCACCTCTTATTTCCTTGGCTTCAGTTTTCCTAATTTTTTCGCTCAGTCCTTTCTACTTTGTCATTCCCAAGAGTTGTCTCATAATGTGCTACTTCATCAGATGCCTTTTTATGAATGCTAATTTACGAAAGCACAACTATAAAATGTTATGGCAGGGCAGTGCATTTACCAGCCACTAATTACCTCATGTTCAAGACTAAGCACAGCCAGTTTTTGTATGGAACTTTTTTTTTTTTTTCCATGGCACAGTATGGAGGTACTGGAGGATAACCATAGGAAATTAAAAAAAAAAGAAAGAAGAAGAAAAAAAAAAAAAAAAAAAAAAAATAAAAAAAATAACACTGAAGAGTGAGGGAGAAAGTTGTGTTTTGTCTTTTGAGCAGGAAAGGTCCTGCCCAAGTTGCCACCTCACAGCAAGCTGAGTAAGAAGGGTAAGGACAGCTGAGCAGGGAATGGATATCTGAAATTTCCAGGGGAGTGCTGACATGGCCAGAATTACAATCTGGCCCCAAGTCTTGCTTTTTTCCTGGAGATAACAGAACTAAGTAGACCATATGTAGGTCTCAGTTCTGTTAATTAACAGTTTTGTAACACATCTGAGGGACCACTGGCTGGCAGAATTTCCTAACTCACTCCCATTTGTGCAGAAACATATTGCTATTTCAGATTAATGATCCAGAAGTAGTAATTATGGTTTTATAATAGTTTTTGATGAGGTATCAGCTTTCTGTCAAAGAGTCATTTGTATGACAAGATCTAGATAGAAACAAGACAATGACTTGAATACAATTTCCCAAACAAAGGCCATGGTACTGCTCTGCTCACTGCACCTCTGTTGCATTTACCACAGATACCTTTTGTTCATAATGAATTCAGTCTGGGAAGTTTTTGGTTTTGGTTTTTTTTGTTTTTTTTTCTCAAGAGATTAATTTTTCTGAAAATGCACTGAAAACCATGCAAAATCATTTTCCATTTATTTAGGACATGAAAATAGATACAATAAATTGGTAGCACACTTGTTGCCTACATGCTGCACTGCTGATGTTCACTAAGGCAAAATGGGCAAAGCTGCATTACCACTACAAAAATACTTCTACCATTATTCTTCTGGATGGAAGTGTCCAAGGCCAGGTGGGATGGGGCTTGGAGCAACCTGGGACAGTGGAAGGTGTCCCTGCCCATGGCAGGAGTGGCACTGGATGGGCTTTGAGGGCCCTTCCAACCCAAACCAGTCTGGGACACTGTGACCATGCACACGTGTTGTTTAATATGAGTGTAGGGAGAGAAATGTAAGTGCAATCTCTCCAACCACAAAGGAGAACGATTACTTCTGTACATTGCCTCTAGAAATAACTTATTAGATAAGGAAAATGAAGGAGAAGGGACTATAGACTGTAACATGAATGATTATAAAATAGTAAAGATGCCTGGATATCCTATTTGTCCATTTCCAGTGATTTGAAATGTTTGATTGCAAAATAAAAATCACAAAATCTTTGTCAGATTGCCATTTGTTTGGAGAGAAATATTTGAAATTCACTCCATGCCACGAAATCCCATTTCAGCTCAGTGTGCTCTGCTGATGTGCAATAGGAGGAGATGGAATGGCTGCAGCTATGATGTTGAGAACCTTTGTCCACTACCCCATTTCATTAATTTAACTCCAAACTTCAGCCCGAGTCTGGTCCTCTGGACTGAGCCACAGTAAAGAGCTGGAGGACATGAAGTGTAGGCAGGGACTACATTTGCTGCTTTGATGTCACTTGACAGGAATCCAGTTCATGTGCTCTGTTTGCTCCACAGTGTAAACGGGCATGGTGGGCTGGGACTTTGTTTTGTTTGCAAAGTAAGTCAAACTGAAGTGACAACATGTTCATTCTCAGCTGTCTTTTATCACAATCTTCTGTTATGTTTGTTACCTATTATTATTATTTATTATGTTTATTATTCTATTATGTTTATTATTTATTATTTTGTTTGCTGCTGATCCTACACTTAAAAAAAAAAATCTTACACTTTTGATGTGCCTAATTTACAATATAATCACACTCCTTTTGATTGATTTAGTAGGGTGGGAAGGGATGAGAGAAGAAAAGCTTGTTTTGAATGTTCTGAACAACCTATCAGTCAATTTGCTTGGCACAGTGCAATGTGATGTCACTTACACCAAACGAGAAGCTGAGGATGTTCTGTCAGAGATGCTGCTTCTGCTCAGCCCCAGAGCTCCTGCCTGTCCTGGTGCTGCTTTGAAGGCTCCTGTGGGATGAGCCCCACGGATGGGAAGGAACTGGAGGCCCCCTTGAAACAGGGACTGAGAATTTGCTTTCTCTTTTACTTTGGAGTTACATTCCTCTTCCATTCAGAGCATGTGTATTGGGTTGGTGTGGCCAGAAATGTGCATTCTGTCACCATCTGTTAAAACTGGGTGGGGCAGTGATTCCTTATCTCCATGGCACACATTATCTGCTAATGGGCCAGCTTTAAGACAAGATGGGGCAATCACCTTTAATCTTTTCCACAACCCATCCCCCTCCAGGAAGATACCATCTGCTGCTGGGCCATTAAAGTCCCCAGACTGGGAAAGATCTGACCTGGAGCTGAGAATCCGAGTTGGATTTTTCCATGAGCCTTCAGCAGTGTCCACAGCTACCAGCAACTGTATTGACACTGCAAACCTCCAATCAAAGCAGGCAAAATAATTATGTGCTTACTAAGAACATTTTAGGGAAAGTAAACATTCCTCTTGATTAATGAACAATACTCACCTGCTCAGGGAACAGGCCATTCCTTATTGATCCTTGGGCAGCTGAAGCAATATCACACTGCCAGATTGGTTTTATATTTTAAACATATTTTTGCTTTTGATCCCTATCAAATTCTAGGAGATTTTAGAAGCAAAGGATTCTTTTTGTATTACAATAACAGCTTTTCATATTATCACATCTAAATTGCAGCTTCATACTTAATTAACTAAAACATAAAGTTACTTTGTTGTTGCCAGAGACAGATGAAATGCAAATGTCAATCACTTGTCGGGCAACTCTGAGTATTGGGGATAAGAAATGTCACTGGGAAATTTGCAGTCTGCAGCAAGACTCTGCTCTGTGAAAAAGCTCTGCTTCTTTTCCTTTTTATTTTGTTAGTCAATTTACAGTAGAATTTGAGTCACTTAGTGGGCAAATAAGTTCACTCTAAATTCATTGCCTACCACAAGCTTTGGTGAAGTTTACAGTCCTCAAAAAAGTCAATTCTCAATTACTTGGAAGACCAGCAATCTCCTTGGAAGTCTAGCAAGATGTAATTTTTCAAACCAGAGCAGTTTCACCTATTATATTATATTAAAAAAAAAATATATATATATATATATACCTAATCTGGAGTGCTGTGCCATGTTGCCAGACAGTGAGGGGAAGGAAAGAGCACAGTAAGGGTAACCCCATTCAGGCAGTAGCCAAAATATTTTTTGATTTTTCAAGAATGGGCTAGGATCACTCGTGTTCCAATGAACAATTTCTGCAAGTTACTGTTGGTTATGGCCATTCAATGTGTCCCCTGGTGGCGTAAAAAAGGCAGGAGAGTGGAGGAATACTTCAAATTTGGCTCACAGATTGCATTTAGGAGAATCCTTTTTGCCCCTCTTGCAATGTTTGGCTCTGAACCATTTCATGTGGGAAAAGGTTCCTTGCTCATGTTTTACTTGTATACTGAAACTTATCATTTGGGGAAATGGAGAGTAATTGCAACATTTATCACCTTCACAGTTAGAGGATTAGTGATTCGAAGCCTTGCAGTGAGCCAGGACATCAGTAATGGGATATTGCAATAGCTCCTGTATCAGTTATCCAGCAGCAGTGAGGACCGTGGATTTGGAGATGTCTTCTAGGACTAAAGGAGGAGTTATTTGTCCTCAGCTGTATTCAAGTTTCCCATAAGAAAATTGCTCTTTTGTGGAAATCTATGCTGAAGAGATAGCACTGCATCTGGAATGGTCCTAGGATGTGAACTCTGGTGGTTTTATTTCCTTCAGTTCACAAACCCAACAAATAAGGTTATTTTTAAGAATTCATCCCGGCTCCCAGAATGATGAATCTGCTATCTCTGCCCTGTGGATGTAATTTCTCTCTGAAGTCACTCTGGGTTTCTCAAACTCATTTTTTTTAGACGGACTTGTCTGCAATTCCTTTGTTTGGCTTCAGCTGAATTTTGCCAAAATTCAGATATTCATAGATAGCAATGTGGATGCATTTCAGCACTGAATCTCTCTGCTGCAGTATTTCCTTTATTTATCATCCTTGGAAGCCCTGTCTTTCAGTAACACCTTTTCTGGCTAGTTTCCAAACCATGTTTTCATTCCTTTGGGTGTAATACAGTCACCTACCAAAATCACAGTAGTTCCTCCTCTGCAGAGAAGGGCTCAGCTGGAGCAGCACAAGTTGTGTGCTAACAACAGCACAATGTGAGGTGCTGCTGAGAACCCAGGAACTTTGATTTCCTGTGCTACAGATCCAACCTGGGTTGGTCTTTAACACAAAAATAATCCATATTGCACTGTGTGATAATTGATAAATGATTTGTGTTAATCATAGAAGTTTTGGAGTTTGTATAAACCAGAATACTTAAAATAAGAAAAGAACATGGACCTAGATAAAGGGAAATATATGATTAAACCCATTCTGTTTAAATCCCCCTGTTATGAATTTTGTATATTGAATATTGTATACCAGTTTGTATAAGAAAAAAAAAAAAAAAAAGGGTTTTCCACAGTCTGAAAGGTTTTTTTGCAGAATCAGATTTCCTGCCTTGGTGTGATCAATCACAAACTATCTGCTAAGGATCAGGCTTCCCACTTCTCCTGTTTTTTATCTACCAAGACCAGATGGTTCCATGACCAATTGTCCCAAGAGCTGTCCCACAGGAGTTTGGAAGTTTCTTTGCCCACCACTGCTTACCTTGCAGAATTACTACAACAAAACAGTAGCAATTATTGATTACTACAAGGAAAACCAGACTATAAAAAGGGAGCTGCAAACCAGGTTGGGTGGAAGCGTGGAGTGGGCGCTGACCCCTCACATTCTCCCCAGCGCTGCTTGCTCTGTCTGTATAAAATAAACCAATCTCAATTTTGCTGAATATCGAGACTTTGTTTCTCATTTATAACAACTGTTATTTCCCAGAGTGAGCAGAAAGGCCTCGGTGCTGTGACTGAGGCAAACAGGTTTTCCCCATTCCCCATTTCCCTGGAGCTCTGTGGCTCTGGATAGCACTCTTTACCTATATATATTACCTCAGAAATTACAAGCTTCTGGAAATACCAGCTCTTGCTAAGTGCTCAGCCAAAACAGGAGCTTGTGGAAGCTTAGATCAAACAGCACTAAACCTAAAGTGGTAGCTATGGAGAAATATACCTCAGAAGAAAGCAAAATAGATACAGGATAGGATTATAATATTATAGTAATCAAGAGGAATCAGATGTTGGAGAAAAGGTAGGAAATTATAAGGAATTATCATCAATCAAAAAAAATGAACAGCAATTGAAAGTAACTGGTTCAAAGTTAGCTTGAGGTGGAAATTTAACCGTGAGCGGAAAATCTTTACCTGTATCAACATTTTTTGACGTTCAGCCTGATGTAATAATGGTAATTAAACTACAGGAAAGGTAGCACTACAGCAGTGTTAATAGCCATGTAGAGATTCCAAGCTTTGATTACATTTTTCTATTAAAATATTCTTTTCCTGCAAAGGTGTGTTTTTTCATTTTGAAATCTGTGAGTTTCTAAAGGGAAGCTATGCCTTGCCATATACATAGAAGCTCCCTAAGTGTTAGTTTAAAATAACTTATATACAAATATAATGTGAAAACCTCATAAATCTTAGGCTACTTCACCCCAATTTATACTTTGTTCTAAACCTTCAGGAAGTATTAAGAAAACTTACAGAAACTAGAAGAAAGTAGGCACAGCAGATATTGATCAACTGAAAGGTTAATACATAAAATATTGAGGGTGAAGTAAACTAAAAGTTCATTTGAAAGTTCTAGAACATGGGAAAAGGTATAAGAGCTGAGAAATCTCTGAAGAAGGCACGGAGCATGAAAAACATCCTACAGAAATTTTGTTGTGCTGTCTGATGGGAGCCATAAAGAGCAGTCAGGGTGGGTAGAAATGCTGTAATTTTTCTCTTTGGTACCATTAAAATTTTGTCAAATCAGATTTTTAGTTGGGCTTCAAAGGTCACCTTGGATATTTATTGTTATTCCCCCTCCACACATTCAAATATGTCCCTACATGGATTCACATCTTCCCTAAAGTCTGTACAAAGCAAAAAGGAGAATATAATGAATGAACATGGGCTATAAACTTTGCAATGGGATTCCAATCTACACCTCCAACTTTACTGTGCTGTTTACAGACTGTTCTCTATGTTGGAGAGGAAGGTTGGTTTGAAGGCAGGAAATACAAGGAAGGAGAAATAAATGATTTAAAGAAACACTTAAGTTAAATGAGTTAAAGAGTTTTCTTGCTATTCCTTCAGGTGACAGCATTTCCTCCCAAGAACTAAGACTGCTGGAGTTAAGTTGATGTTCTCATTTCCTCTGGATTTTTAAGTTACCCAAAGTGCTGCCATCCAAGTTCAGCAAGCATGAAGAGCTGACTTAGCATTCCACAAGACCACGTTTTTGGCTCTCTGAGAGCAGGAAAAATGGTCCCAAAGAAAGGCCCTGGTTCAGCAGGTTGCACAGCAGCACCAATTTAATGATCTAATAATCTGCAAAGAGCATTATCCACTTGTGCCAGGCACCCTGTGTTCAATCCTCGTGGTGTTTGGTGCAAGCCCCAGTGCAGATGCTGATCTGTCACCTTCCTCACACTCTGATTCAGGTCCTGTGTCCTGCTAGGGCAGCTCTGAGCATCCTGTGTCTGACCATTAATCACAGAAAAACTCATTTATTGCTCCTGGGGCCCAATTGCTAATGCCAAATAGGACAGATGAGAAGGGTTGTCACTTTTTACAGCAGGAATGACACCTAGAACACTCACAAAAGAAATAGGGGAGAATTTGAGGTGTTTTGAAATAATGTTGTTATGATTCATTACTTTTCCATTGAAACCTTTCTCAAAAGTATAAAAATATTAATTGGGGGACCCCAAAGGTAAAACATAGTGACTTGAAAAATCAACTGCCACCAGTTTAAATGTAGATATAAGACTGCATTGCCAAGATTTTCCGAAGGGGGAGGAATTTCTGGGGAATGGATGTGGAAGGCTGCAATTGTAGCTCTAGTGGAGGCATTAATCTTTCTGTCTGACTAGTCAGGATCTGAGACAGTGCCCTAGCTGTGACTTACACCCAGTGCTTTTGATACCTTTGGATACAAGCATCAAAAACTATTTCTATGTCAGACTTCACTGAATTTAAAATAAAATATTTATTTGGTGTGTTCCTGGTTTAATTTTCTTGAAATTACATCTTGGCTATAGGCAAAATACTTACTTCCAATTCTTAATTTTAAATGTATCTTTCCCAATTTGGATCTTTCCCAATTTGGATCTAATGTTAAGGTTGAAATCCTGTGTTACCTTCGTTAAAAATTTTCCATAGATTTGCTAATATTCTTGTTCTCTGCTGACAATCTCATTAATGCTATAAAAAATATGTTCTCTCTGCTTCCAAATTCTATTTTATTCACATAAAATGTAAAATGTTTTAAATGAAAATGTCTTAAATGAAAGATAACACAAAAGAAGTGCAATAGCACCCAGTCATTCATCCTGCATTGAAAAGACAAACAAGTGTTTTACACAGGTGTCCATCAAAGGCCTGCTTGGATGTGATTAAGCAAGATTAACTTTTAGCATGTAACATGATTTTATTTAATGATCTCTCACAATAAAAACCCAGGAAGGAATACGTTAAGAACAAAAACTGCTTTGGAAATAGCAATGAAACAAACGTGCCTCTTATGCAGCCTAAAACAGGATGGATGTCTTTGAAGCTGAGGAGTGCGACAGGAGCAGAGTTTGGAGAAGCAGGGTTCAGTGTTAAGGATTCAAATAGCAGAGCTGAGGAACTGAGTGCACATTTCCATTATTCTGATTAGCCATCCATAGGGTTAACTACATTTTCAGAGCTCCCATCTGTATTCTCCAGCAGGAATTACAGCACTGTGCACAAAGTGTATGGGACAGTGCAATAGCCTGTCAGCAGTATTAATTCCCACCATTACAGCTGTTTGGCTTTGCTTGGCTTCTTAATGGTATTTAAACAAATACAGTTCTCTCCCCACCTCTCATGTGATTTTTCCTTCTTTTGTTTAAGAACCTTCCTGATGGTTATAAAACACATGTATTTATTATTCAGATGGTTCATCTATTAAGAATAAATAATTTAAGCACATTTTCTTCTGTTTAATTAACACATTAGCAGTTGCAGTGTATATGGGAAGTAATGTTTATATTTATACTCATTTCTCAGGCTGTTTGTTTTCTTCTGCTTGATGGCTACCGTGCTTATTCATTGAAAGTTCCTGACCTGCAGAAGTCTGCAAAAATGCTTGCAAACTTCTACAGAGGCAATGGCCCCTGTAGCAGAAGTAGCAAAATGCTGCTTCATTCCCTTCATGTCCTCTGATGTCCAGGGTGAGTTTAAATCCATGCAGCAAGAAAAAATAATCAGGATGGCCCTAGGCCTGCTTCATGCTTGTTGGGAAGAAACATAAATTACATCATGGTTATTGCTGCAGCATTTGGCACACAGGAAAACCATTACTTTATATTCACCAAAACACCACAGTTTACTTCCATTCTTTTGGAAACGTATTTTTCTATTCTGTGACTGCATAGCAAACTTATATGTACCAGATAAAATACATGCTCTATAATGCTGTACTTAAATAAATTTTCTTCTTTAAAATTACACTTGTGCTCCTTTCCCTTTTGTTTCTCCAACATGAAAATATGCTGCCATTTTCCTGTGTAATACATAAACACCTTTTAAATGTGATCAAATCTAGATTCCTGTACCTTAGTTGGTTGGTTATTTCTAACTGTACATTAACATTGTTGGAATCAGAGCTATATGCACCCAAAAAGATAATATGCTTCCCATTTTTGGTTACACAAACACATCCTGAAATAAAATTATGAAGAACTTTGAACCTTAGATCCTGATCCTACAATCAGTTCTACAATGGGGTTTGCTGTAGCATCTGAATTATGTGTATTTACATAATAAATTCTTTTCTGTGGGTGACAAAGCAGCTTTTATCATGTTAAAATATATTCTTCTTTTATGAACAGTAAAGTAACCCCACTTTATACCTGAATATTACTGCTAAATTCTCTCTTCTTTGTTACTTAGAAAATCTAATATTCACTTTGATATTAAAGACTTCTATTCAGAAAACATGAGCATCCCAATAGTTAAAGCTTACAGCTGAATCTCCTGATACATGATGAGGTAGGATCAACCACGACCTTGGAGCAACCCAGATTTGCCTGTTAGGGTTAAATCCTGGCCTCCAGCAGTATTTTGAATCCACACTAGGGAAATTATGATAAAAATAATCTTTACATCTCCAGACTCAAATGGATCTTTCTGATTGACTGCCTCTGGTGCCAGGTCTGTGTCAATAATTCCCAGGGAATGCATGGCTGTGACCTCTTCCCCCTTGTTTTAGGATTCCTATTTTACAGGACCAATAAACCATGTCAGGAGAAGGTGGGAGTCCTAGACATGTAAATGGATGGATCTCAGGTCAGAGGCAATCCTTCAGCACGCTCCTGTTTGGGACTAAAGAATACATCTCCCTGCTGTAATGGTGCTGTCAGAAATGTATGCAAGGAAAAATTGAAGGATACACTCTTTCAGTTAAGCAGTGATTAGAAAGAAAGAATAAAATGAGTAAAGGATTTTGCTCTTGCTTTCTCCAGTCCTGATGAAGGCTGTAGGAGTTAATGGGCACACTGGGGTGCAAGCCAGCATTAAATAGAAGAGGTAATGGCAATTATCTATTATAAATTCCTGCACATTGCCATATCATCATTACTGTTTGTAAACCTTCTTATCCATCTACATCCATCACCTGTATGAGACACCAGCAGAAGACTGCAGAACACCCAGGTTGTCACATCAATAAACAAACAGAGTCAGGTAAAAAGGAGCAGAGCTTTTGATTAAGGTACAGAGCTGAAATGAGGTTTTGATTCTGACACCACTGTAGTGTTATCTATTGGTCAAGCCTCTTCATCTTTTGTGCTTCAGCTCCCTGCCCATGGAATGGAGCAGCATTTATCCATTTTATTTCTGTTATCTGGTTTATTTATTTAGACTGTAAGTTGGCTGAGGAGATGCTTCTTCCTGTACAACATCTGCCTTGCAAACCTGCTCTCTACATCCCACCACCAAATCAGTTTTATTTGGGAATGTTAATAACAGGCTCCTACTAAAAATGAGTATTTTCCAATTTTAGCTCCCTCAAAGACTTGCTGGTTCCCTGTAGGAAAATACCCTCCTCTGAATTATGATGCTGTGCTTTTATATATATATTTTTCAGAGTGTTAGTTCACAGGTTGTATTTCTTGCCTTTCACAAAGTGGGATGTCATGTTAAAAAATGCTTATGCTGCTTGCCACTATTTCTATGCATTTATTTATTTTAATATTTATTTATTTATTTATTAACAAGCTACAGTTCTATAGATTTTAAAGTTTTTCAAAGAAGTGAATGCTGGCAAAAAAAAATTAATTTTTCTGTATAGTTTTCTGGCATTCAAATTTCTGATTTCCCCTGTTTTTTCCTATTCTACTCAAGCCCACAATAGAGATTACATAGTCAAGCAGCCAGTAAGAGCTTCAGAAGTTTATCCCAACAGATTAATTTGGATTTTTTTTTTTTTTTGGTCAGAATGCAATATAACAGTAAATGTGCATTTCTATCTGTCTTCCTTAGCAGATGAAGCATTACATCTTTGGTTTGGAAAAGGGCTTGTGTTCTTGTCTCTGTACCCCATTCCATTTTTTCTGTGTGTGTGGACAGGAGGAGGAGGAAATCCTGCATTCCATGGACTCAAAGCAATTTGCTCAATGAGTCATGCTTCTAACAACATATATATGGAAAAATAATGGAGAGGAATAGTGACAGAGACCTAAACCCAAATGATTTTATCCAATGACAGCGATGCTTTTGGTGCAAAGCTTCCATGGCATTCTGTGGGATGGCCCTGGGGTTGCTCTCAGTCACGAAATGTTCAGGAAACACTTCAGAAGAGCATCCCGACATTGCTCTATCACAGTGACAACCAGGGATCAGCAGGAACCCCTTGGAGCAGTCAGCCTGTTGGGAGTACTGGCTTTTCCAGAGTCAGGTGCCTTCTGTTATACATGCATGACATGTTGTTGGCTCTTTGCAAGTATTGGGATAAATGCTGTATGTATAATGTTAAAATAGCACTTCTATATAGATATAGTCTTTATTAATAGTAAAAGTTAGACGTAAGTTTTTTAGAGATACTATGCTTAAACTACCTGCCTAGTCAAAATAACAACCCATAAACAAGTGATAAAGACCCTGCAGCTGACACAACAATTATCAACACTCACCAGCTAAGACCACCACCCAAATAAAAAAAAAAATAAGAAAAATAAAACCACAAGCCAAGAAACACGCATGCTCTAAAAAGGCGGACCCAAAGAGTGGCCATGCTAAACAGTTTCCAGAAGTAATTGACTATGCATGAAGGTCTATGAATATGTAACAGATGGATGGATTGTGAAACGTATTTAAAGGGGTGTTCCCAAAGCAGCAGTGTGCTCCTGGCAGCATGACAAACACCCGGCTGCTTTAACCCTTTGCTTTATGTTTTTCTCCTATTGTCTTTTTATTAAACCTTTTAATTCTCCCAAAATAGTGAACTGTGTTTTTCACACTTCGATAAGCAATTTATGGGACAGAGCACAGACCAGGGAGCATTTGAAACAGGGAGGGAACTTAGAAGGGTACACGCTACCTGCAGTAATTCCTGGTGGCTCTTACTGCTTATACGGAGCTAATACCTTGCAGTCAGTGTAATCTTAATGTGGTAGTGTGTGTGTCCTGGCGTCTGTCGGTGCCTTCCTGCTGGAGTATCTCAGCTGTGCAATCCTGGCACTGAGCCGTGATCTCTGAGGCCCAAGCCCGGCTTTCCTCGCCCCGCGGCCTTCTTGCGTGTCTCCGAGCCATTTCTCCCCCTTACTAAAACCTTTCAATTCATCCTTGTCCTCCAACAAAAGCTTTTCACGTTCTCTTCCCACCTTGGCTTTCCAAGGCCTTCTGTTTCCCTCCAACTTTACTGAACTGTTACTTTATCTTTTCTTCTTAGGTTCCTTTCTTCCAGCCGCCACCTCTGTGTCTCCCTTTCGCGGCGCCCTTTGCATCTTCACCAAAACCTCGTTTTCTTCATCAGCGCCCACCGCTGTGCCGTGTCCTGGCTGCCGGCCCGCCGTGCCCGGCCCGTGTCCCCGCTGACCCCTCGGCGGGCAGTGCAGCCGCTGCCCCGCGGGCTCCGGGCTCATGAATATTCGGGCCTGCCCTCGCCGTGACGTCGCCGCGGTCCCGGGGGGGCCGGAGCCGCCCCGGCGCTGGCAGCGAGGGCGAGTGACGGCGCGGCGGCAGCAGCCTCCGCCCGCCGGCTGGCCCACAGCGCACACAGCGGGCCGGCAGCCGGCACCAGCGCCGGGGATGCGGAGGCGCCGCTGCTGCTGCTGGGGCCCGGCGGCGCTGCTGCTGCTGCCGCTGGGGCTGGGCAGCCTGCTCGCCGCCAAAGGCAGGTACCGGGGCGCGGGCCGGACGCGGCTGCCCGCGGGCTGCGGCTGGGCGCTGGGGCGGGGGAGCGGGGCGGCTCCTCACCCTGAGGGGGCAGAGCCGCCGCTGCCCTCACGGAGGGGCACAAAGTTTGGGCGGGGGCTCTGAGCGGTGCCCGCAGCTCGCCGGCTGCGGCTGTCCCGGGCGGTGCGGGAGCGGCCGGGCCGGGCGGGAGGTGCCGCTGCCGCCGGGTGAGGCTGCGGGAGCCGCGCTCCGGGCGCGGGCTGGGGCTGGGCGGAGGAGAAGCGCTGTGGTTCCCCCGGGCCGGGCTGAGCGGACAGAAGCGCTGTGGTTCCCCCGGGTCGGGGCTGAGCGACAGAAGCGCTGTGGTTCCCCCGGGCCGGGCTGAGCGACAGAAGCGTTGTGGTTCCCCCGGGTCGGGGCTGAGCGACAGAAGCGCTGTGGTTCCCCCGGGTCGGGGCTGGGCGGACAGAAGCGCTGTGGTTCCCCCGGGTCGGGGCTGGGCGGACAGAAGCGCTGTGGTTCCCCCGGGTCGGGCTGAGCGGACAGAAGCGCTGTGGTTCCCCCGGGCCGGGCTGAGCGGACAGAAGCGCTGTGGTTCCCCCGGGTCGGGGCTGAGCGGACAGAAGCGCTGTGGTTCCCCCGGGTCGGGGCTGGGCGGACAGAAGCGCTGTGGTTCCCCCGGGCCGGGCTGAGCGGACAGAAGCGCTGTGGTTTCCCCGGGCCCGGGACAGGTGACTCCGCCGTGCCTGCCCGGTGTGCGGGGCTCTCCCAGCCAGCCAGCCGTGCCCCTTCCGAGCGCTCCGGTCGCACAGGTGTCGGCGATTTCTTCCCTCTGCTTGTTTTCTTTTGCCTGCATTTTTTCCCTGCAGTTTAGGACTGGCTTTCCAGCCCCAAGTTTTAGAAACTTCGTTTTGAGAACTCTGTCACAGTCTATTTTATATTATTTTCAAGCGTTTCAGTTGCTCTCATTTTTGTATGAGGCTTTGGTGTTTATTTGTGAACATGTGTGTGAGAGAGAAAACTTCAGTGTTCGGCATTTGTTTTCTCAACAAAACCCCAACCAGCTGCTTGAGCCGTAACTTTGTGAGGAATTTAATTCTTTGCAGCAAATGTTACTTGACTTTGTGTACATTTACGTGTACGAATAGCAGAAAGTGACTGTAGGAAATGAATTGCTCCTTCTGTTACTGACCCAGCGTGCCTCAGTGTGCTGGTGGGAATGCCTTGTTTTCTGGGCAGATTAACATACAACACGTAATATTTTGATGGAGAGGAGTTAATTTCCTCCTCTTCGTTTTCTAACGTAATTCGAGGTCGCTATCTCCTTTAAAAGGATATTTTCTGTAGGTGTCGTGGGAGATGTCTGTTAACCTGCCGGCAGTTCATCAGGCAGAGCGGGGTCGTTCTCTCGCCGGGCTCTGCTGTGCCTGTGACCACTGGAGGGCTGCAGAGAACGTTTCTGGATGACAAGAACCACAATCTCCCAGTAGCTAGTGGTTAAAAATAGGCATTTTAAGGTTATTTATATTGATGTTCAACAGCTTTAAGTGTTTGATTATTACCTTCTCTTCCTTGTTTCTTAAAAGTGTGTGTTTTCAAAGACTATAGTGCAGTGCTAATAAATGAAAGAAGATGCCTTGGCGTTGTATGCAGTTAATGTCTGATATGCTTTTTCTTCCTCCACCTGATTGGCAGAGGAAATTTAAAAAGGGTTTATTTCAGCAAAAACCTCGTGCTGCTTTCTCCTTGCTCTGTTTTTCTACAGTAAGTAAGTTTTAACTTAAAAGGCATTTTATGGTTATCTCATGCACACAATTTCAGAGCTTGGTGCTGTAACCATAACCTGGACATGTGGCTGGAAGGTGCATTCTAGTGGGAAATGGAGGTAGGATGTGGTGTGTACAAAGCTCCCCATGTGCCCTGAGCATCTCCTTGCATAGGGGAACAGAGACAATCAAAGATAACGATTTCAGTTCTCATCTCACCTACTTTGGTGTGCTCTGCTGCTTCTCATTTTAAAAACAAAACCAAGCACCCTCCACCCCCATTCCTTCTCCCCATGTTTGTGAAGATGTGAAGGATTACAGGAATGCTTCTGGTTCTCACTTTACACTCAGTAGAAAATAACAATTTGTTTCACTAAATTTCTCTGCAAAATAGGCTGCAAAAAATGTTTACTCACAGTAGAAAGGGGGAAACTGCCCTGCCCCCAAAGAAACATCTCTAAAGTTTTCCAAGGGAAAAGAAATGTGAGGCAACATCAGAGTGTTGAGGAAGTGGTTAGTTACAGAACTTAATGTGTGCATTAAATATGCATATGCAATTTGTTAGCTTTGCAGCAGGTTGTTGACACTGAGATCTCTAGCACAGGGCCCAAAAAATCACCATTTTGGACAAAAGAATGTTTTAAGTATTAATAGAGAGCTTTGCTCAAGAGCAGCACCCTTTCAGGTTAATTGGAAATGCATTAATGTCTGGAAATTGTGTGAACTGTCTCTTGTGGTCTTCAGTTATGGAAAATAAAATATGCTGAAGGATAAGGGTTTTTTTCCCCATCATATTCAAAATTCATAGGTCCATGTGGTCACAGGCAGGGGGCAATCTGCAGAACTTTTTCTTTCCCCAAATCTGTGTGAAAGGCTGATCTCTTAAATAATTTATTATATTATTCTAGTATGTACTACTAAACTACTCAGGGAAGTCCTAAAAGGGCTGTCATAGCTAAATTTCTTGTAAGACCCAATTAAGCAACCTCTGAAATTTCACTGTATTTGAACTTCATCATTACCATAAAAAAAATTTTAGTCTTAATTTTTAAGTACAGCCAAAAGCCCCTCAGTGATCTGAATAACTAAGAATATTTGATTCCAATTAAATGAATTGCTTGTCCAAAACTTGAAGTCTTAGGCATTGTGGACATTTCCAAATCAATGGAACATTCAGTCTCACATGGCAGGTCTGGGATGTGAGTCCATCAGATCTGACTCTCAGCAGCAGAGGAACAGTGACCCGGGGAGACAGAGTCAGAGAAACCCTGCAGCCTGGGGGAAGAAAGTGAAGGAAAAGCTTTGAGAACACACTGGACAGATCCTAGAGTCTGGAATTTTCTGTATCACTCAGTGTTTTTTTGTGTTCCTTTTTATAGTAAATAGTAATGAAATGCTTCTCATTATCAGTTCATAGGAGGCATTAAAGAAAGAAAACAAGAGCTTTCTTTTGAACCTCATCCAAAATACAATAAGGAGCAATGTCTGGCAAGTGCTTAGGTCAGAAGATGGGAGGTGAAGCAAACAACTGTGCTTTCTTTTGCTAGTGTTTCCTGTAGCTCACCAATAAAGCCCAATAAGGACATGTAAAATTTTTCATCTTTCTTTTAATCACTAAATGGAGTTAGGAATCCTTTTTTTCCCAGTGTTTTGATTGAAAAGCAGTTCATGAAGACTGACTCGTGTGTCTCACAGGATAAAAGATTCGTCTGAATGTGAAGTCTGGGTGTCAAGATAATGAAATGATTCAAAGGTCTCGAAAGACAGAAGTCAGTATTTGATAGCAGCTTAAGTATTCAGGTGTTTCAGCATAGAAGACTGACAACTATATTTAAATTGTCATTATGAAGTTAGAGAATGTTTGCCAGTCAGAATCATATTGTTAACCAATTTTAATTGCATCACTTGGAAGGCTACCAAGACTGGGAACTTAAGAGCTTCCAAAGCATATTTTAATTGTAAGCAGAGTGTGTACCACTTAAAGAGCACCCTCCAAAGTGTCTTTTGTCACCTCCCATTAGGTGGCTTGTGAGCAGTCAGTTTCATCCTTTTTTCCTGCCCTTAAAGTGACTGGTTTTGAACTCTGGGGGTTGTATCTGTGTCTGGACACATCTTCTCCTGCCCAAACTGCACACTCAAAAGGGACCACAATTTTCATTAATTGGTTTTTAAACATCCAGCAGCTGTACCCAGTAGGTGAGAGTTGTGCAGCTCACTGGAGCATTTCAGCACAAAATTCAGGACACCTGTAATGCTTTAGTATTCTGTTTCCTTTTATGAGCTGCAAATTTACTCTGTTCAGAAAGTTAAGGATTGGAATCTAACGATTTAAAATGTGGAAGTCAATTTGTAAAGTGCATTTTCGGAAGGTTCACTCTAAATGCCTTCCAATTCTTTGCTGTGTGCATTCCAATAAAAATGGATATGATGATTGCCTATAGATGTAGAGCAAGGGAGTGAGTTACCTTGAGTAAGTTGTTAGAACATTATGCATTATAATATGCCATCAAAATTCAAGTGACTTCTTGATAAAAGTAGCATAAAGTCTCTGAATGTGCCTCTCACTGCATCAGTTAATTTGGTTCTTGTTCTTAATAACTGATACTAACAAAACCCAAAAAAATCAGTGTTTAAGACACATAGAATCTAAGTAGGTTTTGCCCTACCTGCCCTGAAATCTTGCTTTATGTGAAGGATGGATGATTCTTAAAATCCATCTTTTAAGGAGCTGTTTGGGTTTGTGTAAGTCTCTCAGGGTGCTGAAGTATCCCTGATGCTACTGCTTTGTGGTACAGGTTGGGTGTGTACAAGATGTTCAAGCTTGGCAGAAATTAAAGGGGTAAAAGTGGTTCAGGTTTTTTTGGGCCCTTATGAGTCTGAGTATCGTCGAGATACAGACAGAGTATGAGTTCATTAATGGAATATTTAAGAGTATTGGGCTAGGAGAGCTGATTTTTACAGTTCACCTAAAAACATGTCTTGGAATAGAATACAAGTGTATGTGCTGAATTACAATTCATTTTAATGGGGCTTTTCTCTGAATTGATTTTAAAGATGGCTCTGCATGGATTTGCAGTTTCCCAGCAGTTAATGCTGTTATTTGGATGTTTGGTCTTTGTATGTGGAATCGTGACCTTTGTTAAATCAATGTGAGATTTGCAGTGTATCTTGGTAGAATCGGAGTTTCATCCTTTGTGTGTTTTCCTATAAATGTAAACAGTTATTTCAAAGCTTTTAATGTCGTTCTGCTAATAGTTTCTTTTATCCAAACAGGAGTAATGCTTGATTTAATCTCTTTCACCTTTTGGCTTCCTGTGGTGTAACTGCTTTCATTGAGCCAATAGAACTGTTCTTGGTGGCTTTTGTTTGTTTTGTTTGGGGGTTTTTGTTTGTGTTTTTTTGTGGCTTTTTAAAATTTATTTATTTATTTTTTTTTATTCTTTTCAAAGTGCTTTTTATTGAACTTAAAACGATTAACTGTTGGCAGAGATGGGTATCCTGCAGGTTTCAGTGTGGTTGTTCTTCCCTGTGCTGACTGTCAGAATGCCTGTGTTGAAGCAGGCTGTCTGCTTCTTGTGTGCCTTCCAGCTCCATGATTCCTGGCGGGCACTGGGTAAATACTGGGAGTGTAGTAAAGTCAAGCAGTGCTGCACTCTCCCAAGGTTTCACTTGTGCTCATTTTGTGGAGCTGTTTCTTGTTGCTGTTATAAATCAGACCAATCTCTTGAAGTTTGATATCCCAAATATGGATAGTACTTGGCTGTTTTTCTAATTACAGTGACTAAGAATGACATTTAATTTGCTACTACTGTACTTTGCATGTCTTAGGGCAGTTAAAATGAAGTGGGACACCTTTTATTTCATTTGATGAAAATTGCAAATATTAAGGTTCTGCTTTTGGTTTGGCATTCATCTATCACTCATTTGCTAGCAGATTGGACTAAGTAAAGCAGGTGAGAAAAAATAGACTCTGCTCATTTTGGGACTGATTTCCTCATTCTTCCTTGTGTAGCTTCTCCTCTTCCTGAATACACATGTGATTGTCAACACTGTGCATGTTTTTATGTACTGCATGTATGTGGCCATTATCAGCTTACATAACTTTTCAGACACTTGGATTTTTTCCTCCTTAAACTCTGAGCTTCTGAAATCAACCAAGTAAGAAAGTTTAGCCTTTTATCCCCTTAAAAAAAAAAATAAACCCTACCTCAAAGGGAGGGAGAAGTGCAGAAGTTGTGCAGGTAAATCTCAAAAATCTTACAAACACAAAGGAAGTAATGAGAGTTTCCCTCATAACTTGGTGGGTTGTTTTTGTCTTACACCTGGCTTTTGGAAATGCAATCACAGTCTGACTGTGGCTGCAAGGTATTACACCCCTTGCCTATACTGGGTTGCACATTTGCAGTAATTGGGTTGAATTCCTTGGTTGTGAGAGGAGCTTGTAAAACATGGATTGGTGGAACAAAGTTAAAATAATTTGTGAACTCTGTCTAAAGGTTTTCTGTGTGATAGATGATGTTGGTTTCTGAAATTTGGTTTGGAGTTAGTTTCACAAAGGCTACTAGCACAGGTCAGTCTGGGACAGAATGCATTGGCAGGTACATTTGAGGCATTTCTGAAGAAACTGTACAGCAATCGTGTTTGAAGGGTGATTTTTCCCTTCTCCTTATGAGAGCTACTTTAAAAATTCCTGAGGTACAGCTGAACAGATGGTATTTGCCATTATTGTCAAGCTTAGATCTTAAAAGTTCATTTTTTCTTCCTTAGTTAACAGAATTTTAAATTTGTGTTGAAAAAGGAAAACTAGAAAGATGTTAAATGTCTGATTTATGCTTAACTGCTTTAAAAAGTCAGCCTTTTGATAGAGGTCTTTAAACCTGGCAAAGGTACACTCAAACTCTTGATTGGGCATCATAAAGGGAAAAGCATTGCCTATTGAAGGCAATTGTAGTTGGTTTCTATCTTTTTCTTCCTGAAAAAAGCATAAAGATTGTGTGTATAGAATGATCAAAGTACAGTTATTTCATTGTTTTGCTGAAGTGAAAGGCACAAGATGAGACAGAGTTATTGAGATGAAATAATTTGGAGAAAAATATTTTGAGGTTTATTTTGGGAAACTAAAATAATTTCTGCACTCCTCCTTTAATGGCATCGTGGGATCTGTGGGCCTGTTCCAATGGCTGCAAAAATAATTGAGAAAAATGCATCTATTTTCAGTAGGCTTGTATTACCATTCAGCTGTCCATATAAATTTGTAGGAATTCACAAATCAAAAAGAACTGGAGCTGCTTGTGAAGATCAGCAAAAATATCTGAGAGAATATTTTTGGTGGAAACAACATGACCTAAAAAAAGTCAGTCTGTTTGTTGGATGTTTGACTTTCTAATAATAAAATAATTTTTAAATGTTAAAATGTTTTTTTTTCCAATATATTTTCTTTCTAATAACTTAAATCAGTGTAGATTTGAGTATAATGCCTTTATTTAGAAAGTACTTTAATTTGAGATGTAAAAGAGGTAGTTCCCTTATAAGTTCAGGGGAATGATTACCTTTTCCCCCCCCTCCATTCTGCAAAATCCAGACTTGTCTTGTTTTTCAGTCTTAAAGACTATTCTTTAATGTACAGGAAATTACTAGGGGATAAATCCTAAAATGCTGTAATGATTTCTTAAACTTTGCATTTGGATGTGAAGAGCTAAATCTGTGCATGGTTTGGCTTAACATTCTGTGGAAGTACTTGAAGCTGACCAATAGAAATGCTGTCTGCACAGAATGAGGCTGTGCACTTACTTTGCACAATAGAAAACATTTTTTACAGCAGGATCAGCAGGAGGAAAAGCAGTTTGGTGTTTTGATTGGCAAAGCAGTTGGCAAATGAAACTCTGAGGTTTTGAGGCTAGAGTGCTTTCAGCACTGCAAACCCAACAGGGACAGGAGCTCTGAGCCACCAGCCTTCTCCAGAGAGCTCAGATTGGTGAGAAAACACTGAAATTCTGTCAATTTCTGGGTGTGTGGCCTTGACTGTATTTCAGGAAGCAGTTCTCATTGAGACCACAAATTCAGAAAAAAAGGGCGAGGGAATAAGGTCTGTTATAGAAATTTAATTATAGACCAGCTTCTGTTTCTTTGGAAGCTAATAAAACCCAATATATTTTTGCAAGACTTGCCAATATTGGCAGATCAGTGGATTTAGTGAAACCTTGAGAATAGCTGAAGGGTAAACTGGGACATAGAAGGAAAATTAATTTTAGTCTGTGTTTAAGTTCACCACTTTCTATACTAAAATACCTTCTACAAAGTGCTGACTGTAGCATAATTGTAAAGGATTTTTGAGTTTATCTTTGCAAAATATTTCCTGGGTATCTTTTTGCAGATCTTGTCTAACCCTGTTCTTTTAGGCTGACTGCACGCCGGAGAATTCTCTTATATTCTGCATAAGCAATTACTCTGATACAATTTATGACCTGCTGACCTTTTCACTTTTCTGCTGCAATGATTATAATGAGTGTGTTGAACAAAGGAGGAAATTGAAGGCCAAATACACAGGGGAGTTGAATCACCCAGGAGCTGGAGAAGTCTGGTGTAATCTGTGGGCAGGGAGCTGATTGCAGTCTTTTCCTGGGGATAATGTGCAGATCTCTTTCTCACCTACTGTTGCACGCACAGGAGGAGAAATTTGATGATGGAGAGGTAAGGCAAGCAAGGAAATGCACAGTGGGAGCTCCTGGAAAAACAGCACCAGTGGGATGCTGCTTAGGGATTATTCTGCATTGTTCTGGGGAACACTGACAGCTGTGTCAATCCCTCCTCACTGGGGAGGGAAGGGACAGGAGCATGTGGGACATCACATGCTACTCTTGGTTTCTTCTCTGCCTCTTAAGAGAGATAGCACTTCTAAGGCTCCAGAGGCTGGGGGGCTGAACTGAAGGGCTCTGATTACAGATAAACAGTGTTTTTGCAGGTTGACTTGTAATACTTTAGGTGATTTCACATTTGTTATGAAAGGTTAAATTTCAAGTCTCAGGTCTAAATGTAAAATTTAGTAAGAACTCTGTAAATTCACAGTATTTTTGTGATGCATATCAGTGTATGTAGAGAGTCTGTCAAAATTCACCACCATGTGATCTCTGAGAGATCTGGAAAGCAGAAAGAAAATGAAGTAGGGCCTGTATCCTTTCACATTCTCAGGCATGTAGAAATTAATGCCTTACAAGTTAGGGCTTTGCTCCTAACTTTTAGTGCTTCTTGTTGCAGGGAATTGATCTGAAATGCAGAAGAACTGATATTTAATTTCTGTAGTAAAAAGTGCTGTTCCATTTGGTGTTCCCATTATTTGGTGGAACTGACTGCCACCAGCTTTGTATGACCTGTCAGATGGGGAACTTGCTTTGGCTAAACTTTGGAGTGCATGCAGCCAAACTTCTGCCCTTCAAAGGGAAGGTTCTTCAGAGCCTTGCCAAAATACCTGGCTCAGAACAGCAATTGTACCTGCCTTGGGAGGAGCATGTGTTCCCCTGTGGTCCTCATAAAAGATGGGCTGCTCCAATTGCACAAGAGCTGCAGCATCCTGTGCTCACACTGGTGTTTTTTCTCCAGGATGTGTTTGATGGCCCATGATCCCATTGCAGAAAGGGAATGGAGATATCATTGCCAGCTTACAGATCCAATTGGGTTGTGTTAGAGTGGGACCCTGAAAAGTTGCTGCACCCTTCACTGCAGTGATTTAGCTGGAGACACTTTAGCTGCAGGGGAATTTCCATACAGTATTTATTTGACAAAAACTGGAGAAAAAGTGTGTGCTGGTTTTACTGAAGTATCATTCTGAAGCATTCATGTATTTCAGGGGCACATCAGTGGAAATCAATGGCTCATTCTCCTAACTGGCAAAGTTGGGTCAGTCCTTGTGTGTGAACCCGTGGTGATCTGCAGGTTTGCACACACAAAAGTTCAGAGTGTCTGACAGAAATTGTATTGACTGTGTTTGATCACCTTTGTACCAAGTAATGCTCCACATTGTTGTGACCTGAAATAGCCAGCAAACCATGTGGGATCTTGTTCCTTTGTGCTGGAGGAAATTATGGAGAAGATTTTCCAGTGATTTGCAATTATCTGGGTATGTGTGTGATAAAGTAAGACTTCTGTGTGACCTGTCAAACACCTGACTGCTGCTTAGATCATTTTTCTCCTGCCCAGACCCTGCTCAGTTAAAGAGTGCTTTTAGTTTTAAAATAAGTTTTCATCACCTGCTGGCTGGGTTAACTTGATATTACTCGTGAATTGTGGTGTATATTATGTTGACCATGCAGCTGCAGATATGTTATTTTCAAATATCACTGAAAATAACATTCCAAGGGAAAATTTGTATCTTGTCTTTCTAGCTTTTATAGCAGGAATTACATGAGGTTTGACCATTCCTCCTCTGTATTCAGGCCAGGCTTCAGTGTGACCAGTACCAGTGGTTTGGGTTTTCTTTTTGATTCAGAGTTAAGATACTGACTTTGTTCTGACTGTGCTAAGGCTATAAGTATAAACTCCTTTTACATATGCCAGTGGTTCTCTTTTTCTGCTATAATTTTTGAACAGCTGTCTTTTGTGAAGTTGGGCTTGGTGTTTCAAAAGCATTTGGGTATCAAAATCTTCTTCACATTGAGGGAATTGCTCTGGAATGTAAACAGGTACCTTTGTAGAACTGGTTCAGATTCCAGAGAAGTTCACTGTGTTCTTTCTTTCCTTTGCCTTTATAATAAGGACAAATAGATTTTAATTTTTTTTGAGGGTATTTTTTTGAGTTTTTAAGGGTATTAATTTTTGGATGGGATAATCTGCTGAAGTGCTTCATTTGCATAACAAATTACTAGAATACAGTATTGATTGCTATTCATGAGCACCAACATTCACAGAATAGCTTGGAAAGCTAATTAAAAATTAAAATTGACTTTATTCCTCTTTCTCCTGTTAATGTTTCTCTTTCCTCTCTAATTGTAAAGTTGGTTTTTGTCTTCAGTTTTTAAAAATAACCTGTATTTAGCACAGTCAAGAAACTTTTGCAGCCTGTTCTGAATTGCTCAGGTGGAAAGTTATGGATAAGTAGGCTGAAGTCTCCTGGGGCTTCTTGATACCTTCTTTGTAACTCAGGTGAGTTTAAGGAGAGAGTGTTTGCATATTTCACAGCCTCTTAAGAGAGTAAGATTTTAAATATTTTAGAGAACTAGAAAAGAAACAAAATGTTGATTTATTAAAAAAAACCCAACTTTATAAATGTCAATATTGTAAATCTCTTTAAAAAAAAAATCTTGTCTTGAGCAAATTGCTGCCTGATCAAGTGATGCGGTTACTGCTGATATGCTGAAAATTCTTTATTGCATTGGTTTTAGCCACTGTTTAGTTTAACTAATGTAGAGGAGAGGATGACAGAAATCATGACGCTGTCCCTGGTTCTGAAGTGTTAGAAGTGAATATTGAGTCGGTCTGGGCTGGTGTAGCAGAAAGTCCTGCTTTGTGCTTGCAGCTCAAATTTTCCCTGTTGCTGGAAAATGATGTTTAGACCACCCTGACCTTTTGACCTCTTTTTCTCAAGGTGCTGACCACCTGGGCAGGTTATCTGTTTAACTGCAAGTGCTTTCAGTCAGGGACATAATTCTTGAATCTCCAGTTTGGAGAAACTCAGCAGAGTATTTTGCACAGAAACACCACTGTTGCCATTCCTAACTCATGCCAGTGAATTTTTGATTGTGTCCTATGAGAAATATTGAATATCATGGAGCAAAGAAGTAAGGATATTAAAACTAAGTGGAATGTGTTAAAATACCTTTTGCAGGTAGAAATGTTATTAAAAGACTAAGAAGGCAGTTGATCTGCTCAACACTTTGAGCACAAGGGGCACACTATTGGGTGGACAGAGCTGTTTCCCAGCATGGTGCTTCCGAGGAGAAGCTGGGTTTTGAAAAGTCACATCACCAACACATCTGAGTGCAGCTGAGAACAGGATAAAGTTCACTGTGTGTGCTTTTTACCGTTCCTTGTGTTGTACTCCAACTTCTCATACAAAATTTTGTGCCAGCAGCTGAGGGAAATTAGTTGGTCAAAGGTTAGGCTTACTTTAGGTGTATATATTGCTGATTAGAATTTAAATTTGTTTGTCAAGTAATTTGTAAAAGCTCTACCCTAAAGAAGGATTTTTCATGCTGTTAGCTCTTCTTAAATGCATTTGGAGCACTAATTCATGAAAATGTTTACCTTTTTAAGATGACTTTTTGAAGAGAACTGTAATATGATGTGAGCACTGTAGGAAATTGTAAAAATAGCTTTAAAAATATTGTGCATGCCTTGTTTATTTACATGTATGTACCCTGCATATAATAAAATGATTGTGTATGGAATTCAGCTGTTCCATTTCCATTTTGTAGAGCAATTGATTGATTAGTTTTAGGCCACTGTTGCAGTGAATGACAATGGCGCATTTGTTAACTTAAATATTAATTTGTAATTTTTGCAGGCAAGATCTGAAAACAGTTGAAGTGCAGAAAATACAAATGGGTTTTATGCATTTCTTAATTACTTGGTAAAAAGACACGCTTTTTCACTTAAGTTTAATATCTGTCTTTTTGTTATACATTACTTGTTGTTTGTTCTGTAATCAGATGGCTTTTTGGGATTGATATGCATAAGATTCTAATCCCTTTAATTATGCTAACTAATGTATTTTCCTATTTTTTTCCCTTCATTGAAGTCAGCAGGGTGGCTTATGAAGTTGAAAGTAAAGAGATCAAAAGTGGACTTTCAGTTGGGAAATTTTAACAATGCATATTCTGCAGATCAGGATTAGTGTCCAAGACAGTACAAAACTGTCCTCTGGCTTTTTCAAGGAGCTCCTAAACCTATCTCTCACAAGGATTTGACTTTGTATCGGGATTTGTCTCTTAATGTGGCGCTGTAGGGAAAGAAGGCTCTGGGCTAAGACATTGCTCCTGAAACACCACAGATTTGCTCCTCGTGCTTCCTTCTGTGAGACTCCATGGACAGGATTTGGCTTGAAGTTTATTTTCCTTTGCTGCTTATTCATTGTGGAAGAGGCATGATGCCTTTTCTATTCTAAATGCTGCTCCTTGTGAAGAGGTGAGCCACATGCTGTGGCAATCACCTTTTCACCTGTCCTGTGCTCCAAGGCAGATCTCTCCACTCTGTGTAGCTCAGTGAGTGTCCTGGTTTTAAGGACAGTTATCTGCCAATAAAGGCAGAAGCTTCTCTTTGAAATGGAGAATGTAAACCCCCTCCTTCCAAATTATTATAAATTTGAAATTAAGGGGCTCTCAGGCAAAGATACGGGAACCAGGAATAACAGTTCTTTACTGGAAAGATTAAAATAGAAATACAGTAATACAAAAACCAATCCCAACCCTGACAGAGTCAGAATACAACCTGACACCCTGTCAGTCAGTCAGGGTGTTGGTAGCAGCCCCATTAAATGGTGGCTACAGTCCCCTGCAGTGGCAGGTGTGGTTCAGCTGGAGCAGTGCTCCTGTAGAAGGGTGCAGCCTTCCTCCAAAAGTCCAGGGATGATGTAGAAAAGTTGGGCTTCTCCTCTGGAATCCAGTGGAAAGAAGGGTAACTTGCTGTCCAACAGCTCCGTTTCTATCTAGGTAGGAGAGGCTTGGTTCCTCCCCCTGGCTGGAGCATCTCCCAGTGGGATGATGGAATTTTATCAGTCATACAATGGGACTCAATGGGCCAGCAGCAGATGGAATCTTCCTGGAGGGAGGATGGGTTGTGGAAAAGATAAAGATGATTGCCCCAGCTGGTTTAAAGCTGGCCCATTAGCAGATAATGTGTGCCATGGAGATAAGGAATCACTGCCCCACCCGGTTTAACAGATGGTGACAGAATGCACATTTCTGGCCACATCAGCCCAACACAGTGAGGAACAGGGTGGGTGCAATGAAAGCAAGCAGTGCTGTGTGTGGAGCCAGAACACGGCTTTATGTGGCTCCTTTTGTTCCTGTGAATGGGCACAATCACCTCTGAATTGTCACAAACCAGCGGGTTTATGGTAGAGCCCCCACTGTCATTCACTCTCAGCTCTGCTGTTAAAGCAGAACAAGTCCCTTGCTTTTGAGCAGTGTGTTGAAAATGTGCGAAAGAAAACGTCTTCTAAAGCCCAAATGCCCTATCCCAAAATATTTAGTTAGCTTGGAGGAGCTCAGACTAGCTAGTTATTTTCTTCATTTCAATTTTCTTTCATCTTGCTGTCTTTCAAGGTGTAGCTGTCCTTAATGGCACACACTTTAATCCCTTTGACCTGCAGTAACTCAATTGCATTTTTACCCAGGATGTAGAGACAGAGGCAGTACTGGCACCGTGGGCTTTTAAGTCCCAGGCTACAGTTGTTCCCCTCCTTTCCCTCGGGGTTATGTACTATTTCTGAGAAACAGCTTGTGATTTGTTAATTTTTTTTTCTTTCGATGTTTGGTTGTTTGGCTTGTGGTGGGGTTTAGTTTGTTTTTTTGGGGTTTTGTTTGTTTTTTGGGGGTCTGTTTGTGTTTTTGGGGAGTTTGTTTGTGGGGAGTTGTTTGATTTGTTTTTTGGGGGTCTGTTTGTGTTTTTGGGAGGTTTGTTTGTTTGTGGGGAGTTGTTTGGTTTTGTGTGTTTGGTTTTTTTGCTGATCCTGATAGCTCTTAAAGAATTCTTTTCCCCTTGCATTATGTTTTATTGAGACCATTAGCTGGATAAAGCTGATTTACTTGTTTGATCTCCTCTGGACGACAGCATGTAGCTTAGATGCTGCCCTGTCCAGAGCTGGCTGCTCTGCCCACCAACACTCAGGGGTTACTGGTACCAGTTGCAACCTTCCTGCAGTGGTCTCAGAGCCAGTGCTTGCTCCCAGCTTGGACAGAGCTGGGCTGGATGTTGTGTTTGCTGCCTGCTGAAGGGCTTGAGCAGCACCCTGGACTGATGTTCTCCACCTGCTCCAAGGGATGGAGCTTCTCCCAGAGCATCTGTGCAGTTGTGTGTCAGCAAAGAAAGGGCCTCTGTCAGCCACTCAGATTATTCATTATTCTGAGCATCCCCACAGCATCTGATAAATGTTTTGGGTTTTTTTTTTTTTTTGGCTAGGCTCTGATACCAGCAGCCACACTTGGTTCCTTAAACTAAACTTGAGTATGGTTGTGAGTTCCAGGGATAGTTAAAAATGTGGTGAATGCTGCTGTTAATTCCTGCTGTGTGCTGTGCTGGTGCAGTGTCCATCAGGCTGGCACTGTTCCTGTTTGCCCATAGTCCCCTTAGGGTGTCACTGGGGTATGTGAGCTGCTGTGGCACAGAGGGTCAGTTTGGTGACAGGGGTGCTGTGTCCTTACCCAGGCAGGAATGTGCAGTGATTATGCCCTGGCTGGAAATTGCTGTTCAGGGCATTACAAATCTTTTTCTTAGCGTGTTGCTAGTTTTCCTATCACCCCAGTTTGTTTAAGTTTCGCCTCTAGCAAAAGCACTGAAGGAGCCTCAGAAAACAGAGATGGGAGAAAAGCTTGCCAGGTTAGTTGGTTTTTTTTAACTGTTTTTTTCCAGGCAAAACACTTTGGCTCTTATCTCTGCTTTCCATTTGCGTAGGTTTTTAGTTTAGCATTTCTAGCTACTGTAAAATAAGGATGTTATTTTTAATAGGTGTGAAATTATAGATAAGAATGGTTTGAAAGGGGGGGAAAAAACCATCCACCAAACCCCCAGAGCAAGCCTATATTGTAATACAGATGCTATTTGTATTTGTATTTGGTCTACTTAGGCATAATAGGCAGACTCTTTGCCTTGATTCTGATTTAAACCTAGTTTTCTTTCACTTTATTGGCTAGGGAAAGATAAGAATTGTTTGTTTGGGGTTTTTTTATTTTATTCTTCTCCTCAAAAATTCTATATGAATTAGGTTTTAGACTGCATAAAGTGTGTAACTGCTCTTATTGATTTTTCTCACTGATGGAATAATGGTCATCTCTCTTCTTAGCTGGTCTCCTGAGATTCTGTATGTCACCCAGTAACATAATAAAATCAAACACAGACACATTATTTGTTAAACTATACACCATGAATAGAAAATGAGCTCTGAAGTGACTCTTTGATCTCTCTCGTATTTTATTTTACTGCTGACTTTGTTCTCATGGTTTTTGTGGGTTTTTAAAAATATAATGGAGTAATAATATAGAAAAAGCAGTAAATGTCAGGAACTACTGCTCAGATGGAAGTGTTGCTATATTAGGAGTAGCTGACAGATAAAACATTAATTATAATCTTAATTGTTTGCACTCATGTACAAAAAAGGGGAATCAGAATAATGTCTTCAATATTTTAACCTCCCTTCATCCTTTTGTGAAATCAAGATTAGTGGGAAAATTTCATAAGGTGAAAAAGGGGACCTAAGATGATGTGTGAGCCATTTAAGCACTAATTTATTATATTCATTTTTTACTAATAAAATTGCAAGGGGAATAATAAAGCCATAAGTGTAACACCAGGGGCTCCTTATTTGGGAAGAGGTCTCAGAGCAAAATTAGGACAAAGCTTTATTTTAGTCTTCATATGAATACAATTAAGTCAATTCATATTTTTAATAGTTTAGAAGTTTTTACCCATCTTGGCTGTTTATTCTTGTCAAAATGTATTGCAAATTTAATTTGAAAATAAATCTCTTCTCATATGATGCATCTTTACCTTGCAGGAGGAAACATCTCTCTGCTGCACATTCTTTTGTGGGTTTTTTGTCTAAGTCTGTGAACAGACCATTTTAACCTTAAATTACAGATAATTTCCCTGATTGCTTTCTTTGTAGGTTTTCCTGTGCTGTTTAGTTTGCAGGGTTTCATACAGCATCAGTTAGGGGACACAATAGAGAAGTCTGTGGTTCTTTTCAGACTGATATAGGGCATCTCTCCTACATTAGTATCAGCAGAGCAGTATTTCTTTGTTCTGCTTAGACAATTATTATGTAGTCAGAATGCTACTGTTGAATTTAACTTCCATTAACTAGGAATAGATAATATTAACAAAAAGCCAAGGTGATTTTGAAGAACCTTCTGATGCTATAAATGCAATCCAGACTGGCAGTGGTTTAACCAGTGGGTATCATGTTTACATGGGCCTTCTTTTTGATGACTTTAAAAATGGTTTGATGTGTTTTGGGAAGAGCTTCCTGTATTTCTGACAGTTTTCTATCAAATAAATGCCATCACAGTTTAAATAACTATTCAAAAGAGGCCTAAATTGTAACAAAAAGCCAAAGTCAGCCAACTTGAGAGGAGTATATAAATAAAAAGTGAAAGCTTGCTGTTCCTCTTTCCAGTTCTTTGCCCATAGCTCCCCCTTTGTTTTAGGGCCTGTAAAACGGGTTTTTTTTTATTTAAACTGGCTGTGGTGTGGTTTTGTTGGGTTTTTTTATTGCTGTCAGCAAAGAAGTTTTACTGCTGAGTAAATTAGTCATTTGCACAAGTATGAAAAAGCAAATTCAGACAAGAAAAAAGGTCCGGGCACTAGTGCTGGGCTAGAATTAGATTTGTTCTGAGCCATCAGCACGAGGTAATAAGGCTGTGGTAATACTCAAAATCAATTGAATGTTTAATCAACAAAGCTTCCCTTCTGAGCATTAATATAAATACAGTGAGAAGTTGCTCCTAAATGTAAAGATCTGGATCAAGGATTGTGTTCAATCTGTGGGAATGATACTTCTTCCTCTGTGAAAAAAGTGACTTTGTGAAGGTTCCAATTCCTCATTTTACTGCTCTGTGTGTTTGTAGCTGTGGAACAGGAGGCTGGGGCTCACACTGGTGTTGCTCATGCTGGATGCAGAAGCAGTTTGTGTGTCAGAGGGGAATACAGGTTGGTGTTTGCCCTCCTGGCAGTCCCTGTAGCTGTTCCTTGCAGAGATGCTGCCCAGGTTTATTTTTGGTGGCAGCTTTGCTCTGCTGATGTCCCCACTCCAATGCTGCTAACACAAAGCTGAACACTGACACTGCTCTTGGGATTGCTTTCAGATGAGTTCTGTGGGTGGCTCTCCTGTAACTCTCCTCTTTCCCTTGGCCTTTTTTCACCATGCCTTGGTGCTTTCAGTGCTCTGGGGGCAGTCTGTGAGCGCTGTGACCCTGAGATGGGAGCTCCCTTTGTTGGTCACAGCTGGCCATACCTCAGTGCTCAGCACCTCAGTTCCCATGGCACATTTCACAGAATACCTTTGCTGTTTGTTCTTCCAGCAGTCTAAATGTACCCACTGTGCAAGGGATCTTCCTTTCCTCCTTTCACGTGTCTGGTAAAAATGCTGCACAAAGCTCTTCTTGGACTTGATGTGAGTGTGAGTTGTTGGTCTGGGTGTTGTCAGGGCTCTCCAGGCAGCTCTGTGGAGCAGCCCATCATGTCAGCTGGGGCCCTCTGTAAGTATAAGGATCAAACACAGGTATCTTTTCATCTGGCCAGGATCCTGAAGGGAAGGCAGGATGGAAGTAATGTCCCATTGATTTCTGCTGGGGCAGCTCTGTCTTTTGCATGCTGACACTGCTCATTGCCTGAG
The DNA here is from genome assembly GCA_030060385.1 of Muscicapa striata striata. NCBI lineage: Eukaryota > Metazoa > Chordata > Aves > Passeriformes > Muscicapidae > Muscicapa > Muscicapa striata. Next base: position 23,931 of record JAREIS010000476.1, on the reverse strand, counting down.
AATTTGTGGTGACAGCTGGAATTTGATGCAGATATTGATGTTAATGCAGCAGCTTCTGAGGCATAATTAGGATGATAAATGGGATAATTCCATGGTTAGATTCTTCTGCCACATGCTGTGGCATGGATCTGCAGCTTAGCTTGCAGCCTACCAGGCGAGGAGATGTTGCTGTTGGCTGAATGCAGTGTGAAATGTTCAGTCTGTGCTCAAATCTGAATAATGTTTTTAATAAAAGTGAATGCCTTTGGTAGTCAATATCCCCGTGTAATTGTTTAGCTGCTTTCCCAATATGAATCTGTGTACTTTAGCTGCTCTTTTGCTTAACAAGCTGCAGTCAGTGAAGCGTTTCTTGCAGTTTAAGAGGTTTTTGAGGAAGAGTGGGAGCAGAGGCAACTGCAATTGAGTTTTGACGAATAGAAGCTTTAGGAGTAAGAGCAAAGCACAAGATACCAGGTACTTCTCTCCCTAAATTGTGAAAATCTCTTGGTGCCTTAGTGAATATATACTATTTCACTTAGATTGAAAATCGGTGTTGATACTATTAGGTTTGTGGAATTTGATGGTATAATTTAAACCTGCAGCTGTTGTTTGCCTCGTGTCAAAGTGGAAAAGATTAATCTTCATTTGTATCCTGCCCTGCAATTATCTAGAGGTACTGTGTGCCCTATATTATATAATCTGGTACAGCAGAGGATCACTTGTAGTCTTCATTCAAGCAAAACTTGCAGTTTCTGAAGGGAGAATTTAATTTCAGGAAGGATGTTTGTCATGAATCAGAACAGAAAGTTCTGTAGCAGAAATGCTCCTCAATTTCATGGCAGTAGTTCAAGCAGTGCTGTAAAATAGCAACAAGATATGATTGTCCTCTAGGTGGAGATGAGCTAAGGTGTAAGTACAAAGTACGCAGGGGTGCAAAGTTACTGAGGATAGTGGATAAGAGAAATGAAATTTGTGAGAGTGTAGTTTCATAAGAGGAAAGAAAAAAAAAGAATTTTCTCTCCCCACTGTGTATATTTCTACTCTGTAGTTAGCCCAGCTGACTTGCACTTGAATTTAAATGGTTTAAGTAGAACAGGCAGTGTCTGAGCACACACCTGTTGCATGTCTGTGCTCTCTGTGTTTTTGTGCTCATTTCTTGGGGCTCAGGCCTTCTGGATATGCCAGTCTTAGTTCAAGAAACTGTAAATTGCCTCTTTGTTTTTTATGGGATTCATTCTGCTGTTGGCTGGTCCTTGTGCAGCACCCAACTCAGCTAGGTCTTCCTTATTCCAAAATACACTTTTCTGGCTGTGGCATTAAACAATTACTCCCACTACTCATTCTCTGCAGCTGTGAACCAGCATTGCCAAATAGCATTGATGCAGTTGTGCTCTTGATGCTGATGTCTGTAAAGGCAGAATTGAGGAGTCCAAGTCCATGAGATGGACAATGAAGATAAGGTGAGCTCAGCTGGTGCTAATGACAGTGTGGATGCAATCCCTCACATGAGAGTTCTCTGTGATCCTTGGGGTTCCCTTCCAACTCACAATATTCTGTGACATCAGACACAGCTCTTCTGTGGAATCAGGATATATACTGGGAGAAAGTAAAAATCTTCATAACTGTAACAATCAGTGACTAAATCAGTAAGGAGGTTTTCCAGTGAGTTAAAAATTCCTATTAAGTGGATATGAGTAATTAGAGCTTTAAGATTTTGGTGTGGATTCTAAAAGCAGGAGCAGGGATGCTGTTGTTGTACTTGGATACACAGCCAAAGGAAAACACATGTCTGTCTTTTAAACATCTGGTAACCTCATAGTAAAACTGTTACTGTGTGAGATTTTTGTTAGACCTGGTTTACTAATCTAAGCTAACAGGACTTTTTTTTGTGCCAAATATTTTTTATTTTTATTGTAAAAAATAATTTCAGCCTGTTTCAGGAGGAGTTGAGGAATCAAAATTTAATTTTGGTATTAAAGCAGGGTCTGCAGATTTCCAGTTTGCTTCTGAAAAGGTGTGCATACATATCAGCTTGTAAGTCATAACATAAATAGATTTCTACAGTAGTACTGAGGACATTGAGGTGCTTTACAGACTTGCAGTTTTTCACAATGCCATACTTTATTTAGTATTATGGGACTTTAAAGAGGCTTAGGTAACAGTTACAACTGTAAGTGATATTTTTTGGAGACATAAAGAAGTTCATAAAGGCTTGAACTAATTTGGTTATTTCAGGGTTCTCCTTTTCTCATTCATGAACTTGCATGAGATACTCTTTCCATCCCCAGGTCACATAGTTGTTGGAGAGGGTGAACACTGTTCTTCAAACCTTGCTCAAACAGAGGAGAAGGGTAACCACAAAAGACTTAAAATTTAATCATCTCCAAATAAAATGTTCATGAAATGAAATACTGTTTCTAATCATGTGAAATAGTGGAGGCCAGCTATGGTCAGCTGGAGTAGGAAAAGTGCCCAGAAGGTATTGAGAAGCAATTAATTAACTTTAAGGACTAAGTGATTTTTTTAAAAATTTTGATCCAGCTCTTCCAGCTTTATCTCTGCTTTGTGAGTAGAACAGTACTTCTTTCTGAGGATTAATTAGTAATGGTACATGGTAGGTGCAAGTAACCCATTGACTGGAGTTCTTTTGACCTCTTGGGCAATGTATTGATCTGAAATGACTTTGCCATGATGTGATCAAAAGGAATAGAAGAACATAAGAATTGAAGCTAATAAAAACTCTACAAAGTTACTGTAATGTGAATGGAGCAAAACCTTACATCTGAAAACATCAAGGTAAGGTTTTATTTCAGTGAAGAGTGACTGTCTTGCCTTTTCAGGTCAGTCTAAGGTTCTGGAAGTTTTTACCCACAGGGTTACTTAAATTTTATAGCAGAGGGAATGCTATAGTGGAGAAGGAATGGAAGTAGTTCTATTGCATGCATTTCTATGTCCTCATGCAGATGTAATCTCACAGTCTCTGTTTCCAGTGTGTTTATGTACATGTGTGCACACCACTAGTACTTCTCTGTTGAGCTGAGTCGATGCAGATGTTGCTGCAGTTGCCTGGGGTGGCTCACAGCTCGTTGTGGACCAGCTTTCTGACTTGTGTGGCTGGCACTCACCTTCCATCATGTTCTTGCAGCTGCTTGTAAGCTCCCTGAAACTGAAATGCTGGAAAAGTAGAGAGGTGTTCTATCCAGTCCCATGTTATATCTGGGGATTGATATCCACAGCCTCAGGAAAATCCTGTTGACTTTCATGAGGAGACTGCCTTAAGACATTTAGGTTTTGTCTTTCTGGTTTGCATCTAGGAGAATGCATGGAAAATCAAGTAAAAATGTGGTGTTCAAATCCATCAATATGCAAACCGAAATGCAGATGTGTTAGTTCTGAAGTGCTGTGTGTGAGAGTTAGTGTAAATCCCTTTTTAGGTTTCCCTGTCATTACAGGTGTGCAGGGCCATAGTGCCTCATTTCCCTGTTCCCATGGCTGATGTACCACAGGGTCTGGCTTGGGGATGTTATGTGTGGCAGGAAACATTGCTCTGGCCAGGGCACAGGATGTGGGATCTCAGGAATGTACCTGAAATCTCCAATCCAACTCACATGAAATGCTTTCCCTTATTAAAGGAGGAGGCTGGGTGCTTTCTGTGATTTCTGTGGTATGGATAAGGGGCAGATGATTTCTCTGCTGCAGCTGGAGCCCTGTGGATCTGCTGCCAGAGGTGCAGGCTGTGTGAGTGTCTGGTGGAGCCCAGCAGCCCCAAAGCACTGTCACCTTCTGAACCAGAAGTGTTTGAAGGGGTAATCCCCTCTGGGAATGGAGCTTCTGCTCAAGCCTTCATCTCTGCCCCACAAAGTGCTTGTGCTGTCCAGGGGATTCAGCTGCAATGTACAGATGTGGCTTTCTTCCTGCATGAGCCTTTACAGGAAGATCCACCTCTCTTTCACTGAATGTCACACTTACATATAAGTGTGGTCACACACAGCTGTGCATGGAACAGGTATGGCATAGGTATTTGTACAGAGCTAATGTTTTCCTTGCTAAAGGATTATTCTTTATTGCCTTAGTGTATCATGAGTAAATAAGTTTAAATAGGGTAGGAAGCTTTTTAACCAACTGGTCAGTGGAAGTAACTAACTTTATATGAAGAAGAAAGGAGCTTAGGGTTGTACTAGAGGAGAAGTATAAGTGTCACTCTTAACTCCCAGTTTGTATGTAAAAGTCTCTTACTTTCCAACGCTCAGTGTAGCATATTCCTCTATGTGTAATGCTACAGGATCACATGAGTGCTTTTCTCTGCAGTGCACTTTCTCCCTGGCAGAACAGTGTCCTGGTGATAGGTGAAGGGTTATTTAGATTATTTATTTTTTCTTCTGAGGCTGGAGTTGAGTGTGTGCTGATGTAACTGGATAGGTTCATGTCTCTGTGTGTAAGCCTGGTAGTGCAGGGTCAGAGTGCTGATACACCAGTTTGGCTGCCCTGGTTCTGTGGGCTGAACTGCCCCTGCTTGCTGGGCTGGCTGCTGGTTGCATTTGCCCGTGGGTTCCTGCATTCCTGAAGTGAGAAGGTCTGCCCAGCTGAGAACTTCAGTGCTGTAGTCAGTGCTGCTCTCCTGCCTTTCCAGTGGCTTTTCTTGCAGGTGCTGGAATTCTTGCCTTGCCTGCAGAGCCTTTTGCAGCCAAAGCTGCGTATGGCACGCAGTCCTAGGCAGCACACTGCAGCAGGAACCTGTTTTATGAACTTGAGCTGTCTAGAAATTGTCTCTAAGCTATTTCTCTAATCAATATTTATAAAGAGAAGAAGGCTTATGTAGAGAGGATGGAACAAATCACTCTTTTTGACAGCTAAAGTAAGTAGAGCTGGACTCTGTCGTAAGTCTAGATTATGAAATAGTGAGTTTGAAAAATTTTGAATTTTCCCAGTATGTTACTGCTGCAGAAACAACTAGGTAGGCTTTTGGTAATTAATTATTCAGATTGATCTTCTCTGAGAAGGAAGGAGAACTTGGTTCACAAGCACTGCTTGTTTATAATTTATAATCAAGGGAAAACAAATTGAAGTGCTCTAGGTAAAAGACTGTGTGAGAGATCACATGAATTAGATTGGGCAAATATTTTCATACAATGTTGATAAATACTTTATTTAAATGAGAAAAAAATCCAGTTTATTTCAGCTTTGTTTATGTGGCATAAGAAGGTAACTTGATACAGAATATTTCTTTACCACCAGAAATGATCTGGAAGGTCACATTTTGTGAAGTGCTACTATTTGCTATTTGTCCTACATCTGGTACTGCTGTCAGTGGTGAAATTAACTGGCTCTCATTCTTTCATGAGAGGAAACTCAGTTTTTTGACCTTGATTTACAAGATAAGAGCAGCAAGGGTGACCTGAGCTGGAGAGACATGGTTTTGACCTTCAGAAACACATGAAGACATTTGTGAGTGCAGCTTTGATAGCTGAGCTGAATAAATAACTTAAAATATGAGAGACTGAAGCATTCCCTGCGAGGCAAGGGCAGAAGGAGCCTGTTCAAAAACTGGATGAGTGTTAAAAGATCTCTCTAGCAGAAGAGCCTGTGGGCCAACACCACTGATATCACCTCCCAGTCTACTTGCATGCAGCCCTTATCATTTTTTGCTGTTTCATTTCCTGTGTTCTGTCAACAGTTTTAAGTGTTAATAAGAGCATAATTTACAAATCCTGGCTGTTGTAATTACTCAGAACAGGAGACTGAAATAAGCATTCAAAGTGCTTGTGGCTTTTGTGACAGAATTCAGTCATTAAGGCAGAGTCAAGGTCTCTTGCTGGAAAGATACCAGTGGAAATTATTTCTGTAATTGTGATTAAAATTTTAAAACTTAAAATCTTTTAAATTCATTCTGTTAATTTAAGAATATCCTTAAGAATCTGATTACATTTTCTGTAAGGGGCTGAACACAGGATCTGTTTGGGTATATCTGACCTATTATTTCCTGTCACACCACTGCAAGTTGGGAAGGGTTTGCCATGTGGTGGCAAACAAATAATGAGTATTACTCTGCAAACTTTGATTTCAGAGAAGATAGAGTCAATTTTTGTGTAGATGGCCAAAGTGTCCTGTAGGTTTGTTTTCTGGTTTTGATTTTCTTTAAGGAGGATGCATAAATACTGGAGGGAAAATGAGCTTTTTGGAAGATTGCTGGATTAGTCCTTACAGCCACTGTCACCATGAAACCCCCATGCTAGGACAAAATTTTTAGTTCTGATACTTGTGCAGCATCACTGACAGTTACACCACAACTCTTGTTCTATCCAGTATCTTCTGTTGTTTTTACTGGGTGATGCAGTAGGAAAAACTCAAACACCTTTCTTGACTCAAGGAAAAAAGCACAACTATTGAGTGCCTTAATGTTACCAGGATGAATTGTATGAAATCAAATTCATTCTGTAATTTAGAATGGGTTTTCTGATTAGGTTGGGTGCTAGCAGAAGTGACTTTTCAGCTCCTTGGCTGTAAGGTGGGGATTTCTCAAGATCTGGTATTCAGTCATGCCCTGGGTGCCCCTTGGTTTCATGAAGGGTTCCATAGCCAAGCTGGGGAGCCCAGCCCTCATCTTTGTACTGAGTATTTTTTTAGGAGAACATTCCTTTCACCAAGTTGTTTGGGTTAAACTTTTTAATTAAAAAGTTGTATTGCCAAGGACTTAGAAATAACAATTTAATATTTCTCTACCTGCTGTTCTTCTGAAAAATATTGGTGGAGGAACAATTCAATTCATTGTGAAAAGTGGCCTGAAGAGGAAAAGAGTCTAAAATAACTGAACAGTGTGAAGCAGCACTGGTATCAGTGACTGTTTTCTTGAATTTGCTCAAGGTGTTTCACTTTTAAATATGCTTAGATGGTGTTTGGATTTCAGTTCCAGGTATTTGAGAATTGAAACTCAAATATGAAGTGATCTGAAGAGCTTGCTTTAATTTCTCACATATTTGATTTCAGTGATACGATTGATCTTAACTAGGGAGCAGGGTTGTTGTAGTAGTGTTCTCTAAATCCTGGGCACTGTGTGATAAAAGTTATTGCTTTAAAACCTAGAACAGGCAGGGGCCAGGTGAAAATGTGATGGCAGTTGTGGAGCATTGGATCTTCAGGGAGCCAAGCCTCTTGGGATAGACACTGGACTGCAAGGAGAACTTGCCTACATGAGGAAGAGACTGCTGGGTGACTCTGCCCTGATTTATTTTACTGATGTAGAGAGGTTCACAGCTTTATTGGATTTGGTCAGCTTAAGGTAGGCATGAGTGGGAGATGGGATCAAAACTTGAAATTAGGTTGAATTAGATTTTGTTCCCTTGTATATATAGTATTGGAAAAGTTATGGATCTTCTGTTGCCCTTCCTAAAGCAGAAATGAGCCCTTCCCTCTGCTCAGAGCTGAAGTTTGTGTTTCAGGAAGAACTGGTGTCATATCTTAGTGGCAGGGATTGATGAGAGAGGAGGACAGAGAAGAGTGGAAATAAATCTTGTGTATACAAACCTTGCACTGGATAAACTGGGAGTGTACAGCTACTGAAACTGTGACAAATCCTTTCTCACTTTTTGATCTCTCAGAAAACATGTGGCTTACATGTTTATTAATTCTGAATGCAAGAGCTGCTTTATTTAAAGTAATCCACCAGTTCAGTTAAGACCCTCATTCACCCCCCCAAATGAAAAGTTTTCTAATTTCCTAATTAATGTTTGTTTCTAATTGGATGGATTTTGAAACAAATCAGCCTAAACTGTCTTTCTCAGATTTTTTTTTTTTTTGGTAAGTGTTCTTTATGTTTTGCTTCAGTACGTGATCTTATCTTCTCAGTGTTGGTGCCTTTTGCATGATGAAAGATTTAACAGAGGTGAAAGATTAATGTTCATTACAGGTTTTATTCTTATATGATGGCAAAAAAAAAGTCTTGTCATAAGGTTATCCCTGCCTGAGGAGTTCAGTTAATGTTGAATGTGGGCTTATTAAGAATTCTTATGAAATGTATCATAAAACTGCATATTAACTATGCTTATTTGTTATTCCTGCCAGGGTACTGTGGAAAAGTATAAAGGATGTGTTATAATTCACCTTTACATACGTGTTAGTTGCTAGGCACTGAAACCCCTGTTCACAAATGGCTCCCTGAATTCTTTGTTAAATGTTATTTTGCTGATATAAAATTCCAACTTTCATCATTATTTTAATACTTGAAGTGTCTCCCTGTCTTTGGGAAAATGATTGACAAGTTGGAGGGAAATGCACTGTGTAAAAAAAAACCAGAAATAAAAAGAAATAATAAACATACCAGGAGCCTTGCTGTCACACAGAACTGTGCCCAGGATCAGGAATTTTAGGAGCTTTTGGCTGCTCAGTTACAGCATAGACAAGTGCAGCTGAGGCTGGGCAGGATGGGCTGCAGGCAGTGAGAAACTCCCATGGGATTCAGTCAGGGGCAGTGCCAGCAGTGTGTGGGTTGCATCTCTTGGGGAGCAATTAAGGGATAATCCCAGCAACAGCTCAGACACAAACAGAAAAGGAACTCAGACCAGTGAATGAAGACTGGGTTTTGAGGTTTAAACCTTCCCAAGAACTTGTGATCAAAAAGAGCCTAAAACATTAAATTTGAGTTTAGGGAGAGTTATCTTGAAGTAAAATTGCATCCAGGTGTAAATTCCAGGCACAATAACAGAGTCTGAAACATAAGTAGTTTTACAGTGTGTCTCTAAATCTGCTTTGGAATGGACAGTTCCCATTTTTTTCCCCTAGTTTGCAAAGTTTTAATCAGTTTTATTTTAACCTGGAATTTTAATCAGCCCCTATGCAGGGCATCACTTTTGAATTGTTGGGTTGGGTTTGGATGTTTCTTGCAAACAAACAGTGGAATTCTGGAATTTGTTTTGATTGTCATAACACTTGGGTTGACACCAGCAGCTGAAATGATGAAGTTGGTGTTTTCAAGGTTACTTTCCCTTGTAAAATGGCAGTGACTGTGAGGACTCTGTACCATAAGAATAAAAAAAAAAAAAAGAAAATAGAGGTAAAGTGGTGAAGTGAAATCCTCAAGTAAAGTGAATTCAGTAATTAGTAGAACTTGTTATCAGTCATGTATTTACTGTATTTTGAACTGTCTGCTAAAGTTTTTTTATTAATAGCTATTTTTTTCTATTCTAGAATAGTACAGTCTTAACATGCCTATTACTTTAGATTTCTTTTTCTGCTAGGGGAGCACGAGACATTAATGAGAAGTGAATGTCTTGCACTTGAATTCTAATTTCAATATGGAAAGGGACCTAAATGCTTAGTGAGGTTAGAGAGACTAATAAAGGGAACACAGTCAGTTCACACTTTCAAAAGGTGTTCTGGCATTTGCCAAATTAATTTTAATTATCTTCATAAAGATAGCTTTTTCTGCAGTGCAGTTTGGGTCTTCATAAGAGCCATTGGAGACTCAGTTTGGCTGGAGTTTATTTTGATGCTGTTCACTCAAATTACACTTTTTTCAAGAACAACATCCTTCAAGTTCATTAGGTGACCTGATAAAGAAGTTTTTTCTGGTGCTGCCTTGTATAATACGGATTTTTTTTTTAATATCCCTTGGGACTGTAATCAAGTAGAGTACCCTCAGAAAACTTATGGAGAGAATTGTAACCAAAATGAGCATTTGTTTTAGCAGTCAGCAGAGTGAAAAAGGAGTCTGAGTGGGACATGTGAAATGACTGCCAGAGGTTGGCAAGGCTGCAGTGGACAGGCATTTCTCTGCCTGTGCTATGGTCTGATCATGTAATTAGTGGGGTTTTATTTCTCTGCTAACTGCTGCAATCTAGTTAACCTGCAGCAATCAGACTTGTTCTCATTTCTCAGCACCCAGAGCTGCAGAGGCAGCCCCTCATTCCCTCATTCCTTTGGTTGCTGCAGAAGTGAACATGGGACAGAATTCCTGGGTGAGCTCTGTGTGCACAGTGCAGCTCCAGGTGCATCTGGAGAGAAATATTCTCCTAGAGCACCTTCTGGAATACAAGGATACAAAGATATAAACTCTACCCTTTTTTTATTCCTGGGTTTTTTTTTTTTTTTTTTTTTTTTTTTTTTTTTTTTTTTTTTTTTTGGTTTTGTGTTTGATAAGGTTTGTTTTGTTTTGTTTTGTTTTGTTTTTTTGTGTTTGTTTGTTTTGTCACTCTCCCCTTTTCTTGTTTTTTGATTGGTGATGAAATACAAACACCAGAGTTCTGAGTTCCTCCTCATAGGGAATATCACTATAGTGATGCTGTTTGATGGCTTGCCAATTTTTTTTGTTCTCCACTTTCATATATGTTATGTATATATGTTATATATACTCTTTCATATAGTTATGTAATTTTTTTTTTCTCACCATTTTGTCTCTTTTCAGTTACTGTGGGCATTTGAAATCTAGTAGCTTGCTGTAGAACTGATTACAGGTGTCCACAAGTTTGATTTTTTTATTTCTGAATGTTGATGGGAAATGGGAAATATCCATTCTTTCAGTTGTAAAAAACTCCAAACACTATGTGTTTCTCCTTTTCATGTGATAATTTGTCCTCTAAAAAATTCCTCAAATTCACTTTTTCAGGAGCTGGAATTGACATCAGTCAGTTTGGGGATCCCCATCATAGTTCTGTAGTTTTCCCTGAGCTGTGCAGGGGCCATCTGTGATCTGCACAGGCCAGAGGCAAATGCTGGGGTACAGCCCCAGTGAACTCATGGGACAGTAAATGCATCTCTGCATGCTGCTGCACTATTTTGCCACCTCCCAGTATGTCTGGTAGCAGCAGCACTATGAACCCTGCTGCACTGTCACAGAAGAATCAGGAGCAATTTTTTTCCTGGAGGCTGTTTACCTTCAATAATTTACAATAATTTAAGTGTTTAGTTAATACTAGCACAGGAGTTCATCAACTTTTTGTAATTGTTTTCAAACACCACTAACCAGTGATGAACAAAGCTTTGTTAGATACAGGCTTTACTTCTCTTTGTTTGCTCTGTTGTGGAATTAGGAGTAAACATAAATGAAGTGCATTATTTCAGAATCAATACTACTGTGGACTAGGCATGAGAAATGAATACTATCTGCCAGGTGTTTGGATGGAGGACTGGAGTGTGAGAAGCAGGAAAAAACAACAGGAATTCACTGTGTATACTCTGTGTGTGTGTATAATTCTGACAAGAATTTTAGATGAAGCTTGAAACTAGAGTTTTGACCAATTTGGTTAATTATGAGACTTATGAGTGTTATGGACTTATGAGTCCATTTTCAGAGCTGTAAACTTGTCATGTGCAAATTCAGGTCAGGTTGTTGAATTCCTTCTGTTTTGGGAAATATCCTTTCTGGCATAGTCCATGAGTGGTTCTGAAAAGCTTTTTGTTCTCCTGGAAAAGGGGTATTTTGTAATGAAATGGGAGATGGGACAGATTTTTAGTAGTAGATGAGAGATCCTCTACAATAGAAAAATATGGTAGTTGGTGCTTTTTTTTTCCCCCTTGAATATCACTGAAGTTGGAAAGAGGTCCTTTGATGAAGCAATCAGTTTTAAAGCAGGGATAAAACATGAATTATGTGGACAGGAGACACAAAGAATGAACTCTCATTTATGAGGACAGAAAAGTAAAGGTGCAGTTTTGTAAATTTGTAAATTGTAAAAGTTGTGTAAGAGAGCAATAATTTGTTTGTTATCAGTAATGTCATTGTATTGTGTAATTCATAAGAAAATGATATTTTGGAAAAATGATAAAATATGTTTGCAGAACTGTGAAAGAACTGGAGTGCACAGACTGATGAAATTCTCAGAGTATGTTCAGTGTTTCTGAGCAGTCTTCTATACACAAAACACAGTAATTAACACTCAATTGATTTCTTGAGGCAGAAAAGCTGGGAGAATGTATTAAGGGAGAATTACTTTGCACATTTCCTAACCCTATTTAAATAATGGGATGTACTTGCTAATTAATGGTATTTTGAACTGTAAACTCGAATAGGTTTTGAAAAACCCCAACCCAGTGTAATATATTATTGGATTTGCATAGTGATTCTAATGAATGGTTAATTAACAGTAGAGATTGAGGCATCCTATCATGGAGCAACCTCCTTACTGCTGAAATGTATCAGGTAATAAAGATTATATGCAATAGACACTTTTAGCCCTCCTAGAGCATGAATCCATCTGTAAGCCAAGGTGGTTCCTGAGGAGCTGGGGACAGAACATCTCGTGAGCAGCAGGTGCTGGTCTGATCCAGGAGCTTTCCACCTGTCATGTGGGTACAGGGCACTGACAGCACCTGAACCACAGGAACCTGACCCCAGCCAACCAGAAATAACAAACCCTTCTGTTCCTGAGCCAGGTTTGGAGAGATCTGCACTCAGAACTGTTGCAGTTTCTGTGTGAGGGAGGCAAGACTCACATCCTGTTATTCATTGTCTCCAGAAGGGGAAATCTTGCATCGTTTGGGGTTTCCTCAGGTGACCAACAGTGGCAGAAATTGAATTGCAGACATTAAATAAAAAAAGGCTTTCTATTCCATGTCCTTACAGAGCTTAGTCATTGAGGTGGCTTTGGTTGAAACAACACAATTAGATTGCTCTTGGCTTGTCCTTGCAAATTTATCACTGTCTTTACCACATTTGCAATATTCTGCTACTAAAGTCTCTGAACATACACATGAAAAGAAGCTTTTCACACAGAATGAGAAATGTTAGCTTGGATTTTCAGAGAAAATATGCCAGCACAGCCCTTCGTTCCCCTTAATGTGCTCTAAGTCTTTTTTCTGCCTAATTAGCTTTATTAATATTAAAAACTACAAGCTGGTGTTCTCTTAATTCAGGGATCTTAACTTTAATACTTCAACCTAATCTCTGGGGATGCAGAGAAAATGTACATTACCATGTTCTGTCAATGCAAAGCAAGGGACCTGCAGTCTTGTATTTATCTCAGTCTTAATAAGAGCTTAAGAAAACAAGTTACCCAAGTTGTAAACATCTGAAATAAATGAGAAATAAACATCTGAAACTAGATCTGTTTTTGGGGAAAGGAAAGTGAACAGGTGATGGGGAAAAATGACTTCAGGTAGGTTTATCTTGTTTTTCTTTTGGCTCTTCAACTTTTCTTATGAGCAGAACATGAGCTGGACAAGTCAGCAGCAAGCAGCTGTGGGTTTGGGAGATGCTGTTCCTGCAGCTGCTGTGGGTTTGGGAGATGCTGTTTCCTGCAGCAGCAGCAGCTGTGGGTTTGGGAGATGCTGTTCCTGCAGCAGCAGCTGTGGGTTTGGGAGATGCTGTTCCTGCAGCAGCAGCTGTGGGTTTGGGAGATGTTTCCTGCAGCAGCAGCTGTGGGTTTGGGAGATGCTGTTCCTGCAGCAGCAGCTGTGGGTTTGGGAGATGCTGTTCCTGCAGCAGCAGCTGTGGGTTTGGGAGATGCTGTTCCTGCAGCAGCAGCTGTGGGTTTGGGAGATGCTGTTTCCTGCAGCAGCAGCTGTGGGTTTGGGAGATGCTGTTCCTGCAGCAGCAGCTGTGGGTTTGGGAGATGTTTCCTGCAGCAGCAGCTGTGGGTTTGGGAGATGCTGTTCCTGCAGCAGCTGCTGTGGGTTTGGGAGATGCTGTTCCTGCAGCAGCAGCTGTGGTATGGGAGATGCTGTTTCCTGCAGCAGCAGCTGTGGGTTTGGGAGATGTTTCCTGCAGCATCCTCTGGCTCAGTGCCCCTGCCCTGTGCTGCCCCAGGGGCTGTGTGCTGTCCCTGTTCTTACTGCAGCTCGTGCAGGATGTGGGCAGGATCTGTGAGCTCTGGGACAGCTCCAAACCCATCAGGATCACTGCCCAAACAAGGACTTGAACCCTCAGTCCATCTCTGCAGCTGAGGTGACATCTCAGTGCCTGAGCTGTGTTTAGAAGCTGAAGCTGGTTTGGGATGTTTCCAGGGCCAGGAAATGTGACGTGACATGTTGAGAGCCTCTCCTTTGCTGCTGGCTCTCCTTTGCTGCTGGTGTTTTTCCTGGTTCTGTTCCCTGCTTGCAGCTCCTGGGATGCTGCAGGGCAGCTCAGGCAGCACTGGATGCCTGCTGGGCACCTTGCATCCTTGCAGAGACAGCAGCTGCAGACAGACACTGAGATCACCCCTGGCTCTGCTGGTTGCACACTAATTGGAGTTATTATTCAGGGGCATGTTTTCATGCCATGTTTTCATGAGGTCTGTCTGAAAAACTAAGATACAGCATATGGGAGATGTATATTGCAGAATACCTTCCAAGGTACCCTATAGCAATTGTTTTTTAAAAATCTCTTCTTAAATCAGAAAAATAAAAGGTGATGCAAAGTATTATGTAGACGATTCATAAAGGACATACAGGTATTGAGTATTTAATAAATAGTTACAAAGATTAATGTCTCATTTACAGTTCTCAACTAAAATTTATTTTATTCCCTGGATTAAAAAGAGAAGACTGTACATCTTTGATGCAGCTTGGACAAAAAAAAAATTGAGGTAAGAAAAGCAAGGTCATTGAAAGCCCTTTTTCTGAATTGAGAGTAGTTGGTGGCTTGTGTTTTGCACAAATTGTCTGTCACATTAGGACAAGGGGAAATGGCTTCAGGTTTAGCCAGAGGAGGTTTAGGCTGGCTGTTAGGGACAATTTCCTCACTGAAAGGGCTGCCCAGGCCACTGGTGAGTCCCCAGCCCTGGAGGGATTTAAAAGCCACATGGATGTGGCACTTGGGGACATGGGGCAGGGGTGGGTTGGCAGAGCTGAAGCAACAACTCGACTCAATGATCTTTTTTCCAACCAAACCAATTGTCTGAACCTTGCTGTCTTCTCACTCACAGAAGGAAATCATGAGTCCCTTTGAGAGGTCACTCCTGCATTTTCCAGGCTGCCTCTGTTTCTCTGTTCTCTGTGTCTCCCTCTCAACATCTGTGGCATTGCCACTGACCTGAGGCACCCAAACTGAATAGTAAAGCATGAATAGAGAGGTCTTTGGTTTTTTTATTTTTCCTTACAGCTCATGGAGAGGATACAAATGGGTAGGTATGGTGCTCAGTTACTTGAATTTCTTCCCACTGATCTATTTTATTATTTTATTTTGTTATTATTACACTTTTATTTATGAAGTTGTTTCATTCTCTCCTAGGCAGCTGCCAATGTCTATTATGTCATGTAATTATTACATCACATAAGGTATTTCTTTTATCTTTTCCTGGCTTATGCTGTACATCTGCCAACCTTTTCACAGCCACTCTTCTAAAAGGCATTCTTTATTTTCTTTTGCCTATTTTTTTTTGCCTATAATTTGCAATACATAGCAGATGAAATTGAAATAGCAAGTTTTGAAAAAAGCTTAATTAAGTACTGGCAGAAAGGTGGACTGGAATTTGAGTTTTTGGCAAATAACTGCTTTTCTGATCATGCTAGGTTTTACTGAACTTGAATGCCCACTCAGATTGCTGTTGTTTTGTTCTGAAATACTGCTCAGCTTTTTCCCCATTGCTTTAAACTCGTTTCTGCAGTGAAATCTCACACACAGATCTGTGCAACTGAATTTGCCTGTGTTAGAATTTTAACCATAGAGAGGTATAATTCAGTGTATTCTTCTTGGTTTTTTCCAACTCCTGGGAGTTGTACCTGCTGTCTGGGTCATAGCTGGATTAAACACTTCCTGTCTTCATCCCCAAATGTGTGAGTTATTTGTTTATGCAAACTACAGAAGCTAAATGAGGTCTTAATGACCCAAGGACCAGAGCTTGCAGTTTTCTTGTGGCTGTTGAGAGGAAACATCATTTTAGCTGTAACTACAGCAGAATCTTTCCAACCCAGGGTAGTCCATCAGCAGTATGTAGACCTTCTCCCACTAAAGAAGAAATAATGCATTTTTCCTTATGTGGAAGTAATTTTATCTATTTGAGATGCTTATGGTCAGTATTATTTATTCTGTGCAAATACTTTCTTTTACTCTGTGAAACTCTTTCTATACATCTATTGCTTGCAGTATGCCAAAGCCTGCCTTTAAACTTGATGGAGAATCCCTCAGCATTCTTTTACTCTTTTGTGCTCTTTCTCCTTCAGAAAGTAAACCAGCATTATTTTATGTATCAGTTATTCCAAGTGAAATGTCAATTATTCTCTTGATTATTGACTGAATATTTGCCAGTCTTTTATTGTGTTTTAGTAAGGATAGTGATTAGAATGGAGAAACAGCCACGTCTCAGCTGGCTTTCAAACTCCTGTGAATAAATCTCCAGGAACACCTCAGTGAGTCTGTGGTTGAAGTGGTTTTTTCCAGACACACAGCCAGGGCAAGGCTGTTTCCTGTGCCTCTGCTGCAGGAATTGCACATCTTTTCTGATGGTCAGTAGCTGCAGCTTTTGGAGGGCACAGTGGAGCTGGGTGGGTTTTAAAGAGTGGAGAGAATTCAATAAGAACATTGGGGAAGGTTATGTGTCTTTGCTTTCTCCCTAGCCAGGTCTAGGCAAGGCTCAGATCAGTGGTTGTTTACTCCTGTGGAAATAAAGTTGGGGTAATGTTTGGTTGTGCTGAAAGAGTCCTGTGCTCCTTGGGAATGCCTGGGATGCTGAATGGGAATGAATCATAGTGCTCTGAAGGCTGCACAGAATTGTTGCCTGGGCTGCACAAGAGCTTTATGCTAATTCTGTGTTCTGGAGCATGATTTCATATCCCAGGAAACACTCATTTCCATTTTTCCCTTTTGTCATTTCTCATGATGTTTGTGCTTTATGTATTTTAAGTGATCCAGCTGCAAAATTACAAGATTTTAATTTCTGTCTTCTGTTGAAATTGTCCAAGCTTTCCTTTGGGTGACTTTTAACTGGCTTGCTCATACATTGTCTTCTCAAGCTAGATTCTTTTAATTCTTCTCTCTTGCCTTTTCTTTTTAAAATCAGAAAATTCTGCTGGGTATATGATCTCTCTTGTCATCTGTGTATAAGCAAAGCACTTAATTTTTAATGCTAGCATTATTAAATTGAAAGCAGTTAGGGTTCTTATCCTAGGGTTTGGATATTTATTTTTTTTTTTACTGAAAAGTGAATGTTCCAGGAATTCCAAAATGCACCTTCAAGAAGGAATGGTGTGCCAGTGGAAGTGTTTTGGTAGCCAGAGTGAGAGCAGAGTGAAGGGTGGCAGTGTGTGCTCCCAGCACTGGCTCTGTGAGCAGGCTGCTCAGGGCATGATGCCATCAGAGGAGCCCTTGGGTGGGGGCTTCTCCTCAATCTCTGCATGTCCTAAGTGCTGGTTCAGTTGAATCTGAGAAGCTTCCACTCCAAATTTGAATTCTCACTCTGTCAGATCTAGAACAGGCTTTTAAACAACTTCATCTGTTTTGTCTATGAGCATGTGCAAGAGGATTTTCCTTATTCTGTTTTCATTGTAAAACCAAGACATGTGTCTTTCAATTTGAATTTTGTGTGGAGGCAATGAAGGAGGGGCAAGTATCCAATGTGGATTTATTCTTTTTTGTCATGCTTGAAGGAAAAAAAAAAACTGCTAGAAACAAGCCCTAACCCACATAATTTAATGCTTTTTAAAAAGAATAATAGAATGCTGTGTTCCTAATTGCATTGAAGCCTTGTATTTATGCTTTTATCTCTTGACTGTAAATGCATTATCTCCTTTGGTATGCATATTATCCTTGTATTTTAAAATGTTATTAAGTAAGGGCTCTGTAGTTGTTACTGTGTGAGGAGCATTTCTTCTATGGTGCTTTGTATTAAGAACCCATTTTTATTATCAGTGGTAGTTCTGAACTCAGAGCAGTGTTTTTTCTATGACATACTTAGTCTTTTGTTTGCCTCTGTGGCCTCCTGACTTTCTGATGTGTTACTGAATTTCCAGACTTGCCTTTAATCATTATTCATCTTTAAAAGAACAGTTTTTAAAAATGGGTGTAGTGACTTCCAAGCCAGCCTTTCCATTATCAGTTACCTTGTCCTAAATACTCCCTGACCTGGTCTGCTCCCAGCCATCATGGGTGCCCTTAAACAATGAAAGAAACATCCTGCACAAGCCTGTTAATGTCTAATTAATCATTAACTTTGTCATCTAGACTGAGATTGCTGTGCTCTCTAGGCAACTTCAGTCTTTCTTAAATTATTTTAACATTCCTATTGTTTCATCTGCTGCACTTACATTTTTATATTTCCATTTTTATTTAGCAGTCTGATGGTTCTGTATTAAGTTCTTAGAGGCTTCCTTACATTATTTCCGTTCCTATTTCTCTGTGCCATGGGCTATAGAACTTACATCTTGCTTTTGTTTTAGCTCCTTGAGTCTTACCTGCACACTTAGGATAAAAAATTGAGCACTCATTTGCATTTTTCTACTCTTTGGTTTTCTTCTGTGCCTGCTCTTTCCTCTTTTCCAGCTCTATCCCACTGTTGTACTCTGAGACTTGGAACAGATAGCCATTTTGGAAGCCTTTTAAAATTTTTCACATTAATTTTGGAGAAAGAAAGGATATAATTTGCTCTTCAAGTGTTTAAATGCCTTCCTGCTCACTCGAAGGAGTTGAGGTGAGTTTCTCTGAATGGGCCTTAGAATCTGCCCAAACTATTCCAATTCAGTGGGGACAGTTGTCATGAGGTGTTGGATTTTGCAGCCTCCCTCCCAGGTATTAAACTTGTCCAGGCAGTTAAAGGAGCTCACAGTGGTAATGAGGATTCAGCATAAATTCCTCTGTCCTTAAATTCAGTTTGAGTTCTCAGCTGCCCCACTATGTCTAAGAGATCTACTCAAAATACATCCTTTTTCTTTACTGAGGGATATTGGGCCTGTTTGTCTTAGCTGCCTGGCAAAAACATCATTTTTTTCTCAGTTAAAGAAGGCATCCAAATATCCTTCATTAGAAAAACTCCTGTCTCTCTTTCTCTTCCCTCTCAGAGAAGGGGAGAGGAAACAGAACTTGAGAGCATCTTCTCCAGTCAGAATAAATGGCTTTCAGACACCTCCATTAGTATAAAACCATTGTGGGGTAACAAATGGTGCCTCTGGAGACCTGTTTTAAAACTGATTTTTTGAGGCTGCATGGATTCCAAAATAAAGTTTCTTCATGTGGAAATAAAAAGGCAGAAGTGTGTATTTTTCCTTAAGATGTCATTATGAAATCTCTCATAACTTTTTGTTCTCAAGAAATCCCACCTTTAATTGCATTTGTGAAAATCCAGCAGAGTAAACAAAAATTTAATTTACTTGTGCAATAGGAACATGAATAATGTGTATTATGATGGTACCTGGGGCAGAACACAACCTAATTTTTTCCCCCCTCAAATTAAATTGATTCTTGATCAAGAGGATTTGAAAAAAATACAAAAAAATCTGTGCCATCACTGAAAGAAGAAAGCTGTGAAGGATTCTGTGGGATAAAATCATGTAATGTTAAGTCCTTTTTGAGACTGTAGCTATCTTTCCAGTGTTGCTGGATAAGGAATTTGTACACTATGGCTGATAGCTGCTGATTTCTGTTAATTCCTAGCAAAAGAACTTTGTCTAAATTTGCCTGGTTTTGTATATATTCCTTCTTAAAAGTAAGTAGGTGCAGTTCTTTCAAACACTGTAGTAATTTGGGGATATGAAAAAAATCAAAAGGCCTTTCATGAAGTATTTTTTTTACAGATGGACAAATTTTCCTTTTCTTTTGCTAGAAGTTAACAAGATTAGTAAGCAAATTTGTTGAATTGTTTTGCACAATTATAAAAAGCATATTCTTATATTTTCAAATACCTTTTCATAAGGTATTTACAGAAATTATATTTGAAATGATAAAAGGATTCCTTAGCCCAGACTAGCATTTAGGAAGCAGTAATGCTCTTTAAGGATTAAGGTTTGGGTTTTTTTTTTTGCTCTATAATTCTGCCTTCATCCAATCAGGGGTCTCATTCTCAACACTGCTGAAAAGGCATTTGACATGTAAAGGCATTGTGTGCTTAGCTCAAAATATGAATTAATTGAGGGTAATCCTGATTTTGTAATTGAGGATTATGAAATTTTTCTCTTTATAAAAATAGTTGTTCCTTGAGTTTGGCTCATTTGAGTTTCAGTTCAAGAAATACTCCTCTGGTGAATATGAGCAGCACTTGGTGGATGCATTATTTTGCTGTGGTCACTGAGGCTGGCAGTGGGGAGCCCCGAAGGCTGTGCTGGAGAGAACTTGTTTCCATGTGCATCCAGAACAGTGGGAATTGTCAAATATGCCATTCAGTCAGTTTGCTGGGAGCTCAGAATCCCTTTGGGGTGTTGGCTGTGAAGTTGAGTCTGTAATTTGGTCCAAAGAAAGAAGTTAAAGATGGTAGCAAGCTGTACCATGTGGCTGTACAAGAAAATTGGGAGCTGCTTGGGGTGCAGTAGGTGGGGAAGTGCTTTTCCCTTCGAACTGGGAATGTAACCTGCACTTTTGTTTCTTCCTCTGCTCATTTCTGTGTTGGAGCTGAACCTCTGTGTGTTGCCATGATGATTCCTTCCCTGCTTTGTCCATCCCCTTTGGCTGCAGTGTCCCTCTGCAGTGTGTGCACACTGAGCACAGATCATCAATGCATCTGTGGCCTTTCTGTGGGTTACCCTTGGACATTGTGCTGGGACTTGTCCACTCCTGGGCTCTGTAAGAGAAATGGGGATGGCAGAGCTGGTAGGAAAGGACCTTGAAGCAGGTGTTCTCTTGTATCCCTGTCATTTCTTGCTCAAGTGACTGCCAGGTCCTTAGGTTTGCTAAAATCAAGCACAAGTATCTATAGAAGATAAGGGCAGGACCTCATTCGAGGACACCATTTTTTCTTAAGGAGGAGGATTTAGGGTGATTGGGAATAAGGAGAGATGCAGGCTGTGTCAGGAGGAAAGTTTTTGTGTTTCTGGGAGAGAGGAGGCTGATAGATGTGTAATTGTAAGGGCAGGAGGGAGGCAAAAGGCTCTTTGTAGCTGGAGAAATGTGTAAAGAAAAAATATTAGTGGAAGAGGGGGACCTCTGTCTTAGAGAGTGGGAAGACTAAAGAATAAAGGACACAGTTGGAGGAGGCATTAAATGTCCTTGGTGTCTTTCAGGTGTATGACATGAAGCCACAATTAAAGCTGGACAGAAAGAAGATTTATTTCCTCTACAGATGTGTTGGAAAGGTAGACCTTTAGGTGGTCATTTGGAATATGCCGAGATCAGTGACAGCAACAGTCTGACTTGAACTGGCTTTAATTCTAGTAGATGTTTTGCAAGGTTTTATATCTTGGCATTAAAGGAAGACTGTGTATAATTATGAGAATAATTTTTTTCTGCTGCTGCCAACTAACTAGAGAAACACAACCGCATGAATGCTTTTAAGCATCTTCATACTATTTCATTTCCAGAAGGATGGTTCAAAGCCTGCTCTGAGCAGTGGAATAGACAGCAATGCTGGAAGAGGCTTCAGTTTTCTGTTTAGTAGACAGCAAATTACATCATGGGTCAGTTTTTTTCATAGAGTGCTGTGACTTGTGCAGTGTGTTGAGAGAAATACACGTGAACTTGCTGGAGACACGCTTCTTTAGGCCATTATTCATTGATCAGAAGAGTGAGACTAAAGTAGCCAAGAACCACCATGCAAAACACTGCAATAACAACCTCTGTATTAAAGGGCCTGCAAGACTGTAGTAAAACCCTGCTGAGTTCTGGTCTGAAAGCATTTGTTACTATGGGGATGTGAAATTCATGGCATTCCAGAGTGAACCTTCTGGTTCGTTCCTTTTCTCAGTTTATCACATTTTGTGCCTATTAATACTGAGTTACTGTTCTGTTGGTCTTTTTGACACTAAACATGACAGTGATACCTTTTGTTTTACAGCATTAGCCTTGTAGAAATGATGACCTGCACTCCTGTCATCTAACCTGATCCCAGGGCAATGGACAGTGTGCTTCTCTGAAACTTGCTTATAAACGTTTAAAGGTCTCCTGTTCATTCTAGCATTTAAACTTCAGCCTGTATTTTGGCTTTTTGGCTCTAACATTCATAGCACTACTAACTGTAAACTACTTCCAGCCCTGAGTTAAGGCTTGTACATAAGAAGTAGATCAGTTTTAAAAATGGATATTATTTTGCTTACATATAAGTGACATGGGGCCCTGGACACTCAGTCCACGTATTTCTGTTATTTTCTTATATGTCTCATGACAGTCTCTAAGGAGTTTCGCAAATGACTCTCTTTCTGGAGGGACACTGTAGATTTAATGGCATTAATAGAGAGTCTGGTTTTATTTCTCAGAGTGGATATTCTTAACCAAACAGTTTATGATGTTCTTCAGTACAGAAGAGGGTAGAATGAGCATAGGCAGAAATGGTATGTGGAGTGGAATTTGTACCATTTCTTTGGCAGTAGCACTGAAGCTGCTGTGGAAGGAAACCTGAGCAGCAGTGGACGGTGCCCTGGAGCTGCAGGAGAGCCCCAGGCTGTCTCTGCACACCTCAGCCATGTGTGCACAAGAGTTGTGTTTGCCTGGGATTCCTCCCCGTCAGCTGCACCACTCAGATTCTGGCAGCAGCTCCTGGGCTTTTTTTTTTTTTTTTTTTTGTCCCTACGGTGTTAATTCTCAATGCTAGCATAGTGAAGTTGCAAAGCTTTTAGACTGAGTGGAGTTCATTTGAAGAGAAGTTTTGGGATATGTGATAGGATAAATTAGGTTTGTGCACTGTTTAATTTTGGGGTTTGCAGGAGCGTGTATGTGCTGGTCCTGAAGTGCCAGAGGATTTCTTTCCTTGTATCTGATGTGGAGTAGTGCACCTGATGCCAGTGAGATTAACTGAACGTGTACTTTAATTAACTCATGATAGTCTGTGTTTATTCACAGAAAAAGGTCATTAATCAGCAGGAATTTGGGTATCTTAATTTAAGCTAAGACCCCCGTGTCAGCACTGGCAGGTTCAGCCCAGGGAGGACTGCTGAGGAGCACAGAGACTGATTGCAGGGGGCTGTGCCTACTGAGAATGAATCCTAACAAATGCTCCCACTGGCCATCTGCATCCTGGCTGAAAAATGGGGAAAGATCAGGAGTATCCAAGGACATCAGGCAAAACAACTCTTTAAAAAAAGCATTGGAAGCCTGTTTTTGTTTGAAAGACCAGTGCCTGCTAGGGAAAGTAGGAGCGTCCCTTGGAATGGAAAATGCCCTTCTCTCTGGATTAGTATAATTTTTAAATTAAGGGACTCTCAGGCAAAAAGGATATCTCAGGATAAGAATAACAGTTCTTTGCTAGTGTGTACAACAAAGCAAACAAAACAACAACTACAGAATTAATAACAAACAGAACCAGGGTCCCAGTAAGCTCCTTTTGGCCGCGGGCTCTTTCCCCTTTGGCACAGTTCCCGTCCCAGCCTGCAGGGAGTGCTGGCAGCTGGGGCAGGGCACACTGAAATGGCAGGGTGTGCTAGCAGGGCAGGGGTGCAGGGTCCAGCAGCACAAGAAAGGCGGCTCCTGGCTGGGTTATGGTGGTGGTAGTGAAATTCCTTTCCCTCCAGCCGCAGCTCCAACCATCCTTCTCTGAAGCTCAAAGAGAGAGCAGAGCAGCTGCTACCAGTCCCATCCTTTACCTCCAAAAATCTTGCAGTGTCCACCCTTTGGAGAGAAACTCCCAGAGAAAAAAAAAAGAACTGTAGCCAGATCCTACACTGCTCTCCAACCCTTGGCCACTCTTTTAGTTTTTCTTATGTACCCATAAATACCCAGTAGTTAGTTTCCTAGCAACTTACAGGAAAAGAATTCTATAAGAAAAAAAGAAAGAAACCTTTAACCTGATATTTACCCTGATTTTTTTCCCAAACTAACATTTTACATCAAATTTAAACCTTTAAATTAAATACATAGAGCAGTACCTCAATTATATACATGCATACATGTATCATATACATCTTTAGATCCCGATACGGACACCGCATCATGGGTAGTTTACCCTAAAGCAAGATCCCCTTGGGATATGCACC